>OX031022.1:15921670-16521670 GCA_943736025.1 Tenthredo mesomela
AATAGATGCAGGGCTACATGCGAGTACGCGAAAAGCCTTAAAGAAAAAAAACAAATAGGGAGAGGGGGGGGGGGGGGGGAGGAGAATGTCCGTTTATTTCATACTGTAGATAAGAGACTATAGTATGATGTTCCCAGGAGGATAAATAATGAATCAATAAAATGAATATTAAAACTGTAATATATTTTTGGATATCTTATTAAAATATACATTTCATCCAAAATACAAAAGAAATAGAGAGAAAGAAAAAGGAAAAAAAAAAAAAAAAAAAAATTATTTACAATTATCGTGTTTATTCAGTGTATTATAGGTATATATATATATATATATATATATATACTATGTATATATCAGTAATAAAAATATTAATAGTAGATAAATATTAATAGTATTATTATTATTCAATCTAGATTTGAAAGATCTTGTCTGAGAGTCTATTATTTTTTAACTTTAAATAAAAAAATAAAATAAAAAAATAAAATAAAAAATAAAAAAATTATTATTGTCTAATCGGAGTTCGATTTATTTGAAAATTTCTATATATATATAGTTGAAATATTTCTTAAAATTGAGAGTAAAAAGGACAAAAACGTTTTATCTTTATATTATATATCATATCTACTATAAATTCGAGTCTCTCAACTCCAAGACCTTTCGTTAATTTATTTATTTTTATTCATATATTTATAATTCGATAATACATACGATTGCGCGTTTTAACATATTTTCGGTGTAATTCGGTGCGATTATTTTATTATTATTTATTTATTTATTTTTATTCAATTTTTTTCTACTGTTAAATAGCGTGTTTGTTATAATAAACATTCCTTATTTTAATTGACAAGGCAAAGAATGTCGATATTGTACCAAACCGTGGTTCATCTAAGGCAGTATTGATATGAAATTTACATTTTCCTTAAAAATGTATATATATATCCGAGCTACAGGGGAGAAGAAAGGATATCTACATATATTTAAATTAAAAACTTTTCTGTAATTTCGTACTGAAAATTATTCAAGTTAGTATACGAAATATAATAGTATGTATAATAATAGGTGCTTATTATTTTACATTTGAAAAAAAAAAAATATATATATAGGTATATATTTATAAAAAAGACGCAAATTTATTATTCGTAGTTAGAAAAGAATAAAAAATAAAAATAAAACCCGTAACGAGTATAATATTTTAACATTATAATAATTTATAGATGCTGAAAGATGTTTGAAAATTTAGAACTTTCATTTAGAATCTGTGAAAATAATTTTTTTTTTTTTTTTTTTTTCTTGTTCCATCTCTGAACAACTGAACAAAATGAAATTTAGTATTATAGAAAAAAATGTAAAAAAAAAAAGAAAAAGAAAACTCAACAAACTAGAAATCGTAACGAGTTGTATTTACAGTCAGCAAAATGTTTTTTAAACATTCGCATATACTATATTTATATAGTAATATATATATATATATTGGCATTATTCTCTAATGCATATTTTAATATGTCATATTATTATAAGCTTAGAGCGCAGAAATACGTATAATATACTAGTATATCAATAATGTATAATTATTAATAATTAGCAAGGCACTACTACTTCATCTTTTTTCTTATTATTTTTTTTTCTCACGTCTAGCGATATTAATTAACTTAATAATATTTAATAATAATAATTGCTCATTTTCTTCTTTTTTTTTTTTCTTCTCCTTTTTCAAACATCGAAAATTCTCGTCTGTTCAAATTCGACGACAAAATCTGCTTTGACGCATAAATAATAATAATCGCTAAAATATTAGCGAATAATAATAATAATAAGAATAATAATAATAAGAACAAGAAAAAAAAAAAAAAAAAAGTCGTGTTCCAAGTTTAGATCTTTTTTTTTTCCTCTTTTTTTCACTTTTATACCAAGAAAAAATCCCTCTCCTCTGCTTTGGTAATTTTCAATTACAATTAAACTAAAATAATTCAATTTATGTATGTATGTATATATATATAATAACACTGTTTATATATACCTATTAATATAAGTAGTTACCAGAAAATAATAATAATAATAATAATAAAAATTACTTTTATATTTATATTATATAGCTATTACTAGTATATGAATAAATATGACAATAATAATAATAATAATAATAATAATAATAATAATAATAATATCATGATGTGTGCATTGCGATACTATACAATATTTATCTATGTATTTTATAGATAACTGTTAACATGTTAACATATACGAGAATATTATGTCTGTGTGTGTGTGTGTGTGTATGTGTGTGTAAATATATATATAAAATAATAATAATTATAATAAATCAAAGATTTAGTAATATTATAGTCATAAATATGAGTTGAAGAAAGAAGCGTGCTCTATTCATATTGTTATTAGCAGTCGATATAATTGAAATTATTTTTATAGATTTAATCAATAATGATAATAATAATAATAATAATAATAATTAATAAATAATAGGTATATTAATTAATAAATAAATTAACTAATATACCTACCAGTACCTATATTGTTATTCTAAAGGCAATATTTCTTCATTTACTTTTTCAATATTCAAAATTTTATTTTATTTTATTTTTTTATAAATCAAATTTTTCTTTTGCAACAGCAACAACAACAACAACAACAACAACAACCACACCCCCATATTTATTACGACTAGATTTTCTGTTATCATTATAAATATTATTTTTATCTTTATAAACGCGAGAAAAGAAAAGAAATTACAAAAAAAAAAAAACAAAAAAAAAGACAAAAATAGGTAAAGTTAATAAAAATAGAGAAGAAGCTTTTCTTTATTTATATGTATACTAAATATAATAAATTTAATCGAGTAAAAAAAGAAAAAGAAAAAGAAAAAAAAAATTAATATATTTAGAATACCATTTTCATACTATTCTGTGTTATGTTCGTTATCATTATTAGGTATTATTATCTTTACTGTTTTGTAATTTTCAATTGATTTCTAAAAAATGAAAAAAAAAAAGGCTGCCTGTTTGAATTAGCTAAAAAAAAAAAAAATATATATATATATAATATACACTTATACATATTAATTGCCTTTAGAACACACAATAACGTAAATTTTTACTGCGTTATATAATAAAAAAAAAAAAAAAAAAAAAGAAAAAACACATCACGGTGTAACTATATAGGTGCAAAAAGAATTGTTCATTTATAGGTATATAGTAAAGTACGATGAATATGGGGTCATTGCCTCTGAAGAAAGAAACCGTTCTTAAATGTTGGTATAATAAATTCGAATGATCGAGATATCGAATGATATAGTTTTAAGTTCTTGCAATCCTTTTCGAAAGCCCCAAATTTTGTAAACAATTTTTTTAATAATAAGAGGTATTTAAAATACCAATGAGTAGGTTTAGCGTACACGTATAAATGAATGTCATTGATTAATCACATAATATGTATACTACTACATATTATTATAGTACAATTTCTTATTATAGTTTAGTTGTTAAATTTAATATTGTCAATCACGTATTTATGCGATAATAATATTAATAATTATAAATAACAGTAATAACAATAACATTGTAGAAAAAAAAATTAAAAAAAAAAATAATAAAAAAAAAAACCAATCATTTATTAATAAAAGAAAGAATGGCAAAAAAAAAAAAATTTTATTTCTCTTAGTTTTTCAACTCAAATTTTCTCAAGCTAGTATTACTCATTTCAGAATGAAATGAAAAAGAAAAAAAAAACAGCAAAGAAAAGATGCACACATTATAATATCAAAATATAATATTATACTATAATAAACGTGATAAAATTTCAACGACTCGTGTGATTAATCTGACCGACGTTCATTATTATTTTTTTGTTCTCCTTTTTTTTTTTTTTTTCTTTCTTTTTTCTACACATAGGTACTTATAAATTGTCCTAAAATTAAACAATATTTGTTTATGAATGAATGAATGAATTCATCAATTAATTAATATAAATATATTCCTAATGACGATTAAACAAATATAATAATAATAATAATAATAATAATAATAATAATAATAATAATAATAATAATGTAAAGCTGTCTCGTATATATAAAAATTGTATAATAGTAGTAATTAAAATAGCAATGATAATAATAATAATAATAATTTGTTGCCTATTATTAATTATTTATATATTTATTATACCTAGATATAGCTGTATAGTGTATATATATATATTTATACTATGTATATCGTTGAATTTTCTGTATGTTTAGGCATTTCCCTATCAGTTATTATCTATTTACAAATTTTTAATATTCATATACTTGTATTCTGTATATTATATCCGCGAATAAGCCTCAAGGAATTAAAATGATATACTCAATGAATCTGAAGAAAGGCGTGTTCTCGATTTACCGAATTTATTGAGCCATTTGTAATTTTTTTTTAATTTATTTAATTTTTCTTTTTTTTTTTTTGCAAGTAGGTCATTTATTTACTTCACGATTTTATTGTATTATTGGTATTTTGTAAATAGCACAAAATTTGAAGAAATTTTTTTAAAAAGAAAACACGCTTCGCGATATCATATTTCCTAATCAATTTATCGGATTGTAATATGATGAGATGAGATGAGATGAGATGAGATGAGAAATGAAATGGAAGATAAACTGCGTGTAAAAAAAAAAAAAGTCTAGAATTATTTTCTGAATATTAGGTAGTGTTTAATATTACGATAGAATTTAATTATGTATTTTATTTATTAATATTATTATTATTATTATTATTATAAGGCAATCAAGATTTATCAAACCAGCATCAAACTCTCTCTATCCTCTATCTTTATCTATTTTTTTTTATTCTCTCTTCGATATATTGCGTTGATATTTAATTTAATCATTTTTTTTTTTTTTTTCTTATTTTTCTTATTTTTAAATGCTTTAAAATTTGATATTTTGATATATATTTTATATATTTTTTTTTTTTTTTTTAATTTCTTTTTCATTTTGACTCTCTTTCTCTCTATCATCATGTGTATATAATATGTTAATCAATTAATTGTGTTTATAATATACCAATTGATTTATATTCCTAACGACTAATAAACTATCTAACTAATGTTAAAAATTCTATTTATTTATTTATTCAGTTTTATTCGACAATAAAGAAAGAAGAAGAAAAAGAAGAGAGAGAGAGAGAAAAAAAAAACCAAAAAAAGATAACTGAGCATTCTATTCATTTATATTCATATTTCTTTTTATCTCCATATTCACTACCTTTGGTAAATCGTACCATTGTTCTTTTCATCCTTATATTCATAATCATATTCACAGGATTTTTTTTTTTTTAGTTTTTTTTTTCACACCGCTAGTGTTTCTTTACAATCAATTATTAGAATAAAGTAAAACTGGGTTTTAATTAAAATTCAGGCTTTTTCATTTTCCTTTTTTCTTTTTCGAACGTTGTCTGTGAATATGTTTAAACTTTCTATTCGTTATCATTTAAATTCAATAATAATAGATAATTTTCATCCTTATTAACACGCGAAGCAATAAAGGAGTGAGAAAAATTCATCTCCCGACTTCTTATTCCTTTTTCGAATATATATCTTATTTTATTTTAATTTTAATATTATATTATATTATGAAAAATTTTACCTATTATTTGTTTATTACTCGACTGCAAATCCGCAAGTTTCTTCTACGGCCTGCGTAAGTTTGTCCAACATTTTCTGATGGCTTTGATAATTCTGCGGTATATCTATTCTGTTGAAGCAGGTATGAGCCTTTGGTAAATTTTCACAAGGCGCATCGACAGCGTGTATTGTGAATAGACGGGGACCAGCCGCTCCTGTTGAACCTGAACAGTAACATACATGTTAACATTTCAGTTTTGCGTAACACGGTATGATTGAAAATGATCTGAAGAGTCTAAAGCAGCGATCGATCACCTTGGAGAGCCTTGAAACCCTGAAGAGGAACCCTAGAGCTTCCGGTAACGAACTGCAAGAGTCTGGCGCGCATTTCTTCCCCGTAAGATTCAACTATTTGCCAAAACCATCTAACTATCGGCGTATCAGGAGTACAGTGTTTGAGTCTTGTGTGCATTTTCCAATCGTTTATATCGATAGTACCTAGACCACCTATCACAAGCTCTAATTCCCTTTCGTCAAAGGGCCTTAGAAGTTGGGGTGGTATAAGCTCGTGGAATCCTTTCTGTAGAGCTAAGAATTGCTGTTCTATACCGCGCATGAATCTATAATTAACATAGAGTCTAACATATTCTCGTTTGTTCTCTTCGGTTACTACTATGTCCTTCCCTCCTGGTTTCAATTCGTGATTTTTTAAAACTCCAAAGCTACTGTGTTCAACTGAAAATGTTGCGTCCAATACTCCGTCTATGCTGTTCTCTCTGTTGAAGAATAAAAAATAACAGTATTATATGGAAATCACATATTTTGCTAATGATTTATGAAAAATTTCATCAATGAATTGAGATTTTTAATTAACTTACAACATCCAGGTGAGACTTCTGTGCAATTCAGGATCAACACCTTCGATATCGCTAAGAGTGATGGCCTTGTTCAAAAGCATTTTGTAAAATGGTGTTGTAAATCCACCGTCTACATGATGTCCGTGAAAAACAGCTATGCCGATAATTCTTCCGGCGAAATGGAAGTAGGAAAGATGTTCAGGGTTTATACCAGAGTCGGGATTGATCTGAAGAGTGTAATTGTCGTCTCTAGAATACTGGAAAAGCCCGTATTGCGGATTGAGCATTTCGTGAGAAAGCAAATACAGCCATTCTCTCGCAACACCACCATAATCGAGGCCTTCTTCGCCTCGGAATTTGACCATTAATCGTTTCCGCATATCTTTGGGTCGCATTTTCATTATCAGTCTATAAGATTCCTGAAAAATGATTGTATAAACGTTAATAATGGTTATCAGAAAATTCTGCGAAGACTCACAGCTGAAAAACTGACCTCGAAAATTTCGTTTCTCGATACTTCTAATCTACAGTGTCCGCTCTGTGGTTGCAAAGCGTTAAGCTCTGCCCTAAGACACTTGAGTTTAGCTACCAAGTCTCGTTTGTATTTAGGAAGCAGTTCGCTCTCCATAAGCTCCTTAGGTAGGTCAGAAACAGTCTGACCATTCTGATGCGACGGCGGCGGCGTTGTTTCAGCTGTAATAAACAATCCTGGTTTATAAATAGCCGGAAACCTTTTAAATAATTGATTATTTTTAACGGAGTAATAGACTGCGACGAACCGTTAGCTCCACCGACGAACAATACACGAATAAAATTAAACGACATATTCCTCTAATGGCAGACTGGGGACACTAACTGACACGACTGAGGATACAATGAGACGTAAACAAATCGCGACGTATTGGTGATATTTTACTGATAAGATAAAGAGCTAGTAGCTAGTGACCGTCGGCGTTCTATAGAAGTAAGTATTGGAAGCAATAATCCTGATGTTTGTTGTTATCATTATGGGTATCGAAAATTGATTTCATGATGAAATAGCAGGACTAGAAATCACGGTTTTTAATTAGAAGAGGTGAATTTCCTCAATTTTACTCCAATTCGGTTAAACCGCAATCTTAGTTGTGTAATAAAGAGCAGAGAATATATAGATAAGAGTAAAGGAATTAACAAGTGCGCAATTTATCAATCAAGCACATAACACTGGTTATAAAAATACAGAATCAATCGATCAATAAACTTGTTGCATGTATTATTTTGTTATTTTATCAATCGATTTACTCACAGGTAGGAGAATTATTGTTACTCGTCGTTCCCTCAGTCCTAGGTCTAGACGGATTTTGAGACGGAGAAGATACCGTCGGTGTTGAAGGCGTTTCGCTTACCGCCGGTTCTGTTGCCCTCGGCGAATTGTTCGAATTACTAGACGTTGTTGTTGTTGTTGTTGTTGTTGTTGTTGCTGGTTGATTGGGGGTTCCATTTTGTGGACTTTGCCTCCTAAAAATAGACGAGGGAACAGAGTGTGAATCTTTTTTTCTCAATTCTCAATGTTGTTGAAAATTCCCGTCGAGTTATACCTACTTGAGTAAGTTGCTAATTATCTGTCCCGATAGCCTGGGATCAGTGAATTGTGTCGTCCTGTTATTGTGATCGACAAAGTAGACTCTTCCGGTTTGGGTTTGTCGCATTTCCCATCCGCTAGGAAGCGGCCCAAGCTCATTAGCCAATTCATTAGCCGGTAAATCCCTGGGGATTCTTGGATCATGCCAAGTCGAGGCACCGGTAGGTATGTGATAAAAGTACACCTGACCTTGTTGGGTCTTTCTCAATTCTATACGATAGGAGAAGGGTAGATTTTTTAAAGAAGAGACAAAGGAGAGACAGCAATAATTCTCTGGTATACAAAGTTTGTATACTAAAACGAGCCTTTGAATATCTCTACTAGCGGTCTGACGCTACACAGAGTTTGACCTAATTGAGTCTAATTAAGCCCTACTGACAACAATGAGATAGTTTTTAAGTGGAGATATACGTGTTATCTAAAATTAGCACGGAAAGAGTGTTTGATCTAGTCAAAGTCTGCTTCATGGATAGGAAAGAGAGAGAGAGAGAAAAAATAAAGCAAAAATAAGATATTTTGGCTATCGTTAATTGCAGAGAAACAAATAATAAACAGTTAGAAGGCTGTAACTTGCAAAAAATTCTTCGTTGTACCTTAATTTTTAAATTCAATAGAAATTCTCAACTTATACTCACCATATCCTCTGGGTAGATCCGACGGTTGATTGTCGTTCCGTCTTTCTCCGTTAGGTAAAATGCTGTTTCTGTTTCTGTTAGTTCTATTAGTTCTTCGGGCTTGGCTTCCGTTGGGTAATCTATTTCCGTTTTGTTCCTCGCTGGTTCTCGGGTTCCGTCTTTCTCTTGTGGAATTAGTCGCCGTTGTATTTCTCAGGTTTTGAATATTCTGACTACTCTGAGTCGGCGTATTCCTTGGAGTATTTTGCGCCGAGTTTTCTCTCGCCGGTGTTCTGTTCTGACCACCACCTTCCCCGGTCCATTCTGGGCCTCGAGACGCCGGGCTTTGGCTCCGTGTGTTTTGGGGACTCCCACTTCCGCTGGGGGAAGTCGGTTCGGATACCAACGCCGGTGGAGGCTCAGGAGTTGTCGGTATTATCGGATTACCGGGCCTAATTACGCATAATGCAAATATTAAACAATTTGATATGAAAAGCGGGGGAACGGCTTGAAATAACGACGAGTTATTACCGAGAATTTGGTCGCACCCATTGGGTGCTTCTGTTGAAGTGATTGACGTAATACAAGCGTCCATTATGAGCCCTTCTTTCCTCCCAACCGTCGGGAAGATCCGTTGGGCAACTAAGGTCGCCTAATACATCTACAACCGCATTGTGACCGACTGTGTTGCTCACCGCGCCGTTGTGCCCATCGCGAGACAACAGGGAAACAACTATTTGACCTTTTACAACGTCCGCATCCTCCGTATGAGCCTTGCAGAGATCCAGAATTTGATCTGTGGCAATTAATTTGAAGAGGTAATGAGGCGTGGTTTTAATTGGTAATAAACTTTGTCAATGTTAGTTGTTGCGGTTTAATATGAAGGAAGTTATTGTGGTATATATTAAATCTCATATAAAAGAGCCGCGGTGGCTCGTGGACAAGAGCCCCGACTACGAATAGATAGATCGCGGGTTCGAATCCCCCCTGTCACCACTGAGATTTTCAATAGAAAATACTCATATGCCTCAACCGCGGCTCTGGTGGTTTGGATCCCACCTAAAACAGTAGAGCCAGTCAAGGTGCAAAGTTGGAAGAAGGAGGAAAAAACAGAGAAAGAGGAAGAGGGGAGGGAGCACCTTGACTATAGGGAAAAAAATAACGAAAAAAGGTCGAACCCCGCGGGGAGTACCTGGGAGAGCCCAAAGCAAACCAATACCAATATTAAATCTCATATATATATATATAAAAGAGTGACTCAAATCCGGTTCATTGTATATAAGCTATAGTTCATTTCAATTATAATTTATACATTCATATCCGGTTGGAAAGAAAATAATCTAAAAATTATACAAATGGTGAAAATGATTAAGGTGGATGTTTCTTTGGGGATGAGAGTGTTACTTACAGCCAGTGTCCTTCAGTCTCTGTATTGTGTTTGAAAGTATTCTAACGCATCCCAAAAAACCACTTCCCTGTTTTTTGTGTATTTTTCTATGATTCCAAACTGATATTGTTATTCCATCGGTCTTACCGATGAACCTGGAGGAATAATACATTGTTTAACATGATGATTTCTGGGGGAAGTAGTAAAGTAGAAAAGAATTAATAAGTCCAGATCTTATTCTTCATCGAGCTAAGCCAGTCTGCTTTAACGATTTTTAGATATCGAATATTGAAACACATCGATTTCCTACACACATATATTGTTTTTGATCAGATATCCTTGAGGAGAATAAAGTCTGATCGTTGTAAACAAGGAAACTATTTGAAAACATTCGAATAAATACGAATTACAAGAATTATAAGTTGTTACAAAGTTTAAATTTCATGATTGTATAGTTTCAAAGCATCTCAATCAGATGTAGCAGGACTTAAGCCATTAGTTTGAATAAACTTTCTCTTTTCCAATCATGGATAGTTTAAATCCATTTAGATATTACTGTTTGATTGAAAAACATGTGTCTTTGATTTTTAATGCATAGTTTCTTAAATCAGACATGAATATCATATTTCTGAAGACTAGATTTTACAACAGTGAGTAGTTTTTGCTCGCAAAGGATCGCAATCATGTTTTTCTTCAGTTCTCTGCACTAAAAAAAAACTGCAGACGAACCGACCGAAACAACAAAAATCTTTGATCCTGATAAATATGTGATAGAACTTTGCATAGTTTTCATTACACAAATCTTTATATATTCTTAATCTGACTAAAATTTTTAGGACAGAAAATTAGAAATAAAGTAAATCAGACTGTACTCTCTGAAGTAATAAAATACTAATCAAGAAAAGTAACAGAGTGATTATTATAGTATAACTAAGAGAAAAACCCTTACAAATCGTAATGTTGATTCCATTTAGGATCTAAGGTGGCTTTGCAGGTGTCAGTACTATGGCATTGGCCCGATCCGTCGACAACTATCTTGGCGAATGGATTAGGCAGGCCTTTAAATGTTTTTAAAATAAGAATTAGGTGTAAAGACAAGAAACGAAGAGAGGCACGCATGGGTGTATTTTTTTTTTTCTTTTGTTTTTTTATTACATGTTAAATTTAACGAATGAAAATAACAACAACAATAACAATAATCTTCTTAATAAATGTATGAAAAAAAAAAAAAAAAAATGAATATATACTTACGGAAAAGATCCTTCCTGGCAAGATTACGGGCGCAGAGAACTAAAATAAATATTATTAAAATCTTGATAATTATTGATAGCAACAAAGAGAGAGAGAGAGAGAGAGAGAGAGAAAGTAAGAAAGTAAGGAAATAAGGAAGTAAGGAAGTGAGGAAATTAGGAATAAGGAAAGTGAAATAAATGAGAGATAATAAGAGATATCAGTATGTATATTAATAATTGCATATAACTACGTGACGTAACGAATAAATGTGTGTGTGTATGTATGGTAGGTACATGAGTGTACTACAATATAGTTGTGTTAAATATGAGAGAATCATTTATGTTATTGTTTAAATGCTGCGTTCCGTTTAATATTATGATATAATTAATGCGTTTGATATATACGACATCTTCATATGATGTATAATGTGATGCGATTACGTTCATACGATGAAGGTATAGTAATTAAAATTATGTATGTGTATAAACGTTCGCAGCAGTTTTCTCGGGTTTTCTGGGGCCATATTGAATAATGGATTAATATAACAAAAACAGGGAATAGAAATTATAGCGTCGAGTAATTCAAAGTCAATAGTTTTCAAACTGCGGTAAATTTTATTATTTGCGAGGACAATAACTAACAACGGATTAACTATTATTATGAGTCAAAGATTTTTGTTGTAGAGATACTTGTAGAGTGGTAGACTTACTGGTAAGGCGGATCTTTACGGCACCGTTCCTCCTGCTACCGGAGGGATTCGACATTATCGCGGCACATTTAACAACGCGTTATACACATCGCTTAAAACCATTTATATATATACATACGTATATATGTATATTTATTTATTTATTATTTCGGTAATGCAATACGCGTTTTGTATAATGCGTTAATAACTGCTGCCATTTAACAGACATAAGTGCACTACTCAACTAGGTACCATACTATCATCAACCTTCGTTCGGTCGATTTTTACGATCACGATTTATTTTCACTAAACTTTAACTGCGGTATACTTCATGCTGTTGCAATACATATTATACACTCATGCGGTGCAGTGGGGAATTTATTTCTCGCATGAGATATACTACAACAACGCACGTGCGGAGACTGGGCATACCATTATTCGATTATCGAGACATTTTAGTCGATTCAACTCGCTGATCTGCGCATGCGCTCAACGATTTAAGTATCGCGCATGTCCTACAATGCGAACGCAATGTTTAAAAGCATCGAATTAGGCACGCAATGTACCGTTGAAAATCAAATAGAGATTGTGCTTAAATCATTACTGAAATGATTTTATAGTATTAACAGAGATGTTGGATAAACTGTTTTTCACTCAAAGGAGTATCGTATTTGCGTAACAATGCTTTTTCTTGCTATGAGGAAGTATAATTGTTAAACGAAAGTTGATTATAGTAAAAACCTGTTTAAATTCTGTTCAAATCAGTATCGTTCCTTCAAATCCGATTTTTGCGTATTCTGAGACTAAAGGTATTGAAAAAACCTAAGATTGACCTAATTTCAGTTCTTTCTAATGTATATTATCGCCGCTTGTTCTTATTCAATTTTTAAATATTTTGGAAAAAATTCCGGTATCTTGAACGTTATTTCATATATTCAGATATAATGTATACGTGGTAAGATGATAGACGGACTGAACAGAAAGAAAGAAAGAAAAATTTTACAATAACAATACAGAACAGGTTTTTACGTTGTCTGGGAATGAAGTTTATATTGTATATAGGTAGTATATAAAAAAAAAGATTACTTCATCGTTCGTGACCAGATTGCTAATAATAGCAAGGTGTAAATAAAAATTATACAGTCGATTGTTTTTATTCTCGTATAATATATTTTTTTATATTATTATCATTGTTATATATATATATATATATATATAGTATATATGTATAGAAAGCTGTTTACATAATGTAATATGACATATATAAAATAAAAATGTACAAATGATGTAGAGAATAATATAATATCCACACATATACATAAATATATATTATATATAATGTAATGATATATATGTATGTATATGCGGGTTATAAATATCTCGATCTGTCGTAATATTATATATAATATGATAAATGCGTTATTTACTTTCAATATAAAGTAAAGAAAAAAAAAGAAAAAAAAAAAAAAAAGAAAATGATTAGATGAGACGTATAAAATAAAAAGCGAAATGAACAAAAATTTGATGTATAAAAATAAAAATCAAAATAAAAAATCACATTATTTTATGGGTAGATATATATATAAATGAAAAAAAAAAAAAAAGAAAAAAACATATTACTCTCTTTTTGTAGAAAAAAAAATTTATATAATATCAATATTTGTTTTAATTTAGGTTTCAGCTTATTAGCTGAAATTTCTGAGTATCATCTGCAACTTATAATATATTATAATCAAATTAAAGGTGACCACAGACGAATGGCGCATGACTCACTTAGGCGTATCAATGTATACATATAGAATAATTATTGCGGTGATAATTAATATAAGTTTATTTTGTTCAGGAACTGCTGCTGCTGCTGCTATATTCTTTTATTTTTTCATTACTAATAAGAATTGCAAAAAATTTTTCAAAAATCATATATTCACTTTACAATAATAAACTATATCGATCATGCGACTATATTTGTATATATTTAAACTTGGTATAAACACCAACGACCGGAATGTCTTCAGTAAATATTGTAAGAATAATTGCTGCAAGATGATTGGAGTAGTAAGCTATAAATAATAACAACGACAACAACAACTATACGACGATGGTGGTGGTAAATATCTAGATATAGTTATAGCATATATAAATATATGTATATATATGTATATTAACATTCATAATAGCACAATAGCGAGTGGATTGGTTCGATTAATTATAAGCAGCAGCAGTCCCTATTGAGACACTGTATATTTCAATAATTATATTCAAGCATCACCCCGGAAGGTAAAAACTGCATCAGCTAAAAAGCAGATGCTCTCGATTATCGCAATTGAACCCTTTGCCAAACCGATGTCATTCCTGTTCGAGTGATATCCTCGGTGGGCATCGATCGTCAAACCTCCAACAATTACGAATAAGACGCAGCCAACAACGCTGAAGAACAGGTCCTGAAAAACAAAAAATTCAAACTTATAGTTGATATGCTAAGATAAGTCTAAGGTTTTAGAGTTTGGAAAAAAAAACGTTTTTTTTTTTATCAAACTTAATGAACAAAATTTCGTCAGCTGCTGTTTTAGTGCCGATTATTATACAAAATCGTTTAAAAATAAAGTTGAAAGAGGGGTAAAAAAATAAAAAGAAACAACGTAGAAGCTGCTACATATTATGTTTGGGAGAGAATAATATTTTTTTAACTGATATAATTCAAACACTATATTGCCAGTCGATTTAGGGTAAGCATAGGTATTTGATTTGTTTTGAAATGTAGTAAATTTACAATGACCCAGATTTCGGGTGTAAAAGACCCGCCGGCTCTAAAGTCTATTTCAAATCGTATATATATTTCAAATTAATCGCTACTTTAAATATACATATACTACACATGTATATGTGTGTGTAAGTATATACTTAATCACCGTCCAACACCGGATGAACCGGTGATGTAGACGATATACCTATATATACAGTAAAGTATCCAGTATCTTACTTGATTGCAGCACCTACATGACTCCGAAATGTTTACATCTAAAATAAATCTCTGTTTCTTATTTTCAAAATTTCAGACCAACTGAAGGTTGGCGAATAAGTTATGCGCGGGAAAATCGCAGACGAATTATTGTCATCAATGAACTCCTTATCTTAATAAAATGCGAATCGTCCTTTTTATTGCTGACCTCGCAATCTGCAGAACCCACTTTATTATCGGTATACTACAAAGCCGCAAGGTGCCTAAAAATAGGCGATGACTTTCGTATATACCCGCCACCTATATAGTGCGCCCATGCCACACGCAACGTGCGTTCTACGATATCATCTGATCATGCTAATAGCAATAATATAGGTGATAAATGTCAGTGGCATATGAACCTAGTGGAAAAGAGTCATTTACTTCTGACATTTCGTGACCAAGAAAAGTTCATGGAAAAAAATCTTTGAATTACGTTTATGGAAGTTCGTGCTGAAGTATCGTCTGTTATTCGATGACGCAAATTCATACCTATATGTAAATCATAATGAATGGGTATGATTGTCATCTTTATCGTTAGAAATCATTTTGAATCTGTTGTGGATGAAAAGTTGTATGTTATGTGATTAATGATTATACTACATGCATGCATACCACTCGACGGTTCACTGGAGTCCCCATCAACGTTGCAGCGAAAAGTCCAACAAGTATGATCACATATCCGCCTATGGTGGCCATGGACAACATTTCGTTGAATAAGGTAAGAGAACCAGCAGAATGGTAGTGTAGACCCACAAGAACGCAGGCTAGGACCTATATAGAGATAAAAATATTAGAAGGTTTATCAATGCAATATAAACGCACTTATATATGAGTAAAGTAGCGTATAATCATTGGCGTAATGCATCATTTTTATACAATTTCTAAAAGTCAGTGTATTGAAACTGACTTCAGCTTCACTATATGATAATGGTAAATATAAAGCGAAGTATAGGTATGTATGTAGTTTGTTGTGTAATGTAATCGACGGTCAAGGGATCAGACCGTATTATAATTCTTATGGTTGTAGCTGTATAAGCAACACTGCGTATCAGGCTAACAGAGTCGGTCAGACCTTGAGTTGAAAAATGCTGCGCAGGAATGATGATGCATACCTTACACACGTACTATGGTAGAAAAAAAAAAAAAGATCAGAAATACCGCGAATTTTCTTGTTGATCGCTCTGGGAGTGATTGAACTATTTAATATTATGCATTTTTAGTTTTCGTTTATGACCTAGTGTCGAATTGTCTTGGGAATCCGATTTCAATACGATGAATGACCCTTTCCAAAGAATAAAGCCTGGATGAGATGGGTGGGGCTGATTTATCAGTATAGGAATTAATCGCTAGTAGTCACGATAATTGTGACTAACACTATTCGGATACTTTGGACCTGAGAATTTCCACATTCTGCAATAAATTTCCATCGGTAGAAAAACATTGCTACATTGTTTATCACGCGTATATATATATTTCCAAGCAATAATTGTTTTGCAACACGAGCTACGACTGGCCAGTGGCCATTTATCAGCGATTGCCTCCTTCATAGGAATGATATATATCTTTCTCTGGTCCTTTCTTATGTCCCCTTCTCAAACTGCGTAATTGATTAACGACTTTGTCTAGTGTAGTTAGAGACTTTAAAAGGCAGTTTTTCATTACTAGTACGCCCACGATCTTTGACTTCCGGTTTGCAATTACGGCCCACGTTCTGAAGGAGTATACATAGGTATCACGCGCAGGCATGTTAGAAATGGCCTGAATGATAATTGATTGAATAATTGTCTTTTATATAGTAATAAAATCGGGGGTCCATCCGTTTGCAGTTTCTCAAATACTATATAAAACATTTCTCTTATTGCTAACTTGACAATAAAACCGGCAGGAAGTCGCGCGAAGATACTCGGTACTGTGATTACAACCGCCTACAAGGTGGGAGTCAATAATAAGTCGCGCGTGAATTGTGCCACAAATATGACTATACATAATATTACGTCATTTCTGTTCTTGCCGGTTACTCGCGTGCTCACACATCATACCCAATGATTAGCACACTAGAATTTCATACAACACTCATATGCAGACCACGATGGGGCGATGGGCTTACTTCATAAGCAAACTATTCGTATACGTTGACTAATTTACTACTCGAAAACTGGTTTATATAGCGAACCAACAAACACAGTGTTGTCATACTATATGAATATATCATAATATGCGAATGTATACGTTTCAAGAAAATCTGTATCGTCAGGAAACTGCAGGCTATCACAAGTACGAAAGATAGGACTTTCTCCTGAGAACCACGCCCTGATGTAAATGTAATTCTTCTGGGTTTATACCACAGACATAGTTTCCCACAAAACTTTGGATTTTCAAACATAGTATAATGACATGCAGACGTGACATCATGTCAAAATAGTAAATATTATACAAGGTAAACACTACACACTAGCTCTTACCAATTCAAGAAGCCTGATGATCGATAGTTTCGTTACGGAAGCCATTTTGCTTGATCTGAAACAAAAATAGGATCATATTTCATATTAAAATGAACCACCTTACACGATTTCATATAACCACTCTAAGAACCGGTCCCTTTTACCCTGAACTACAACAGTATAGTATATACTATCGCAGCTACAACAGTCTAATACTAATGTACTACGTCTGTGGACGTAGTTTCTTTACTACGTGTGGAGGGACAGTGAAGAAAGAAAGAAGTTGTAGCCACAACTTCCTCCTTCCACGAACTCGTGTGTATTACTACATCGTAGGACGTATTAGCAATGCAATACAAGTTCCTGAAAGCACATGTGAAAGGTTGATCGTTTTAGCGATCAGCTAGTTCGTCCGGTATTATAATGATGATGAATGAAACAACCAGTTTCTCCTGTTTTCTCTTTCGTAACAGATGTGTGTAATTGTTCATCGCGGGAAATAAGTCAAAGTGTTAAGGTCCTGATCTGATAAGAGACATGGACGCATTTTGAAAGGTTCAAAGTGTGAATGTTCAGCTCTTTCTCATCAGCATGACAATGGGAGTTTCTCTTTTGCTTATACTATATTTAGGAGTGAGCATAAATTTGTGCAAGAATAATAAACTGGCCACAAAACGTGCGGTGGATGACACTTCTTTAAGTGTATATGTATGGTTGAAAGTTGTGATGCACCACGCATTTTGATAGAACACTTTGTGTATTGAAACATTTCTGATCCCATTTCACGTATAGACACAAATAGAGGGGCAAAAATTGCGAAACGCTAATGTCTTTGTGGACAAAGCATAATAACGTAACGTGAAAATGTGACCAGCAGACGACCCAGTTTACAAAACTATTTTCACATGTCCATAATTGGTATAGAATACCAGATCAAATTAGTCCCGTTCTCTAATTGTAAGTCCAAATGGTAACGCAGCTGTTCTAAAGACTTCCAAAGATAGGCATGATGACATTTATGGATGCAATGTGTTGGACAGCTGTAAATCTAATGGGCTCCATAAAACGTAGTTTCTGAATACCGCTAGGAAATGTCTAACTGACAATAATCCGATGCGTATATTTTGGGCGGAAAGTATTTACGAATAGATAACTGGATCTTAACAAAACGGAAAGAAACTCACGTTCGAAGATCTACAGGTCAATGAAGATCGGTGATGGGGTGCAGCTAACCAGTGGAGGTAAGTAGGTACAAGAATTCGACGCACAATTGGATCTACGTTAAAAATAGTGAATCTGCTGTTTGAATGAAGAACGACGTGGTTCGACAAGTTGGTAAGGCAACTCTGAGACGACTGAGGATCTACCGGTAACGGTGGAACTAAAAAGTGTATTGGTCATGACCAGTCATGACGGCGTGATCCCCACTGCAGCATTAACTGGATGATGGGGCGGGTCGTTCGTATACGTCGTAGGTGCTACGACGGCGCGCAAATCATGAAGGTCGAGAGCCCAAAGTCACGCACGCTTTCACTATACCGGGATGATTTTTTGATAGTATACAGGTGACAGCGCATGCGCCAAATAATTCATTTTCATTGGTCGGTAAAGTCGTCACGCAGTGGTATTTGAGGCCAGCCTGCCTCAGCATACGACGAAACTCGCGCATGCGCAGTCACCTGTATACTATCAAGAAATCATCCCGGTATAAAACACACACGTAATGCCATCCCATATCTGCCCTGTGACCAATGCACTTCGAAATCATATATGAACAACAGGCATGTGACTATATGCTGCAGCGATGTAATTTGCGGTTTACTATATCATAAAATAAGGAACACTTTGGGTCATGGAACCTGTTGAAGAAAACTACACTGTGCAAGGTGCATCAGATTGTCCCCATTGGCCGTACTTTTGACCAAATCGAGATAGATTAAAGAAATGCCAGAACTCTGATTATTTCTAGGAACTGTTGAGCAATAAAAAGCGAGAGAGATGGGAGGGTTGGGGTTCGTGTTGTGGTTGTTGCAAATTGTACATTCGAAGATTGAATCTATATTCGTTATTCTCCACAGCAGACGTTTCAAAAAAGATTAGAGCGACTAGCCCCTCTTTCCAAATCACGATTTCGAGGTTTCGAAGAGGGTTGTTATTTGGACTAACATCATCTACTATGATCTTACTGCCTGTATACGTAGTATAATTGATGATCAGTTTACTATTACGTATTCGATACAGCCACTAGTCCACCTCGCTATTACGTCTGACACGAATGACATCACGATCTAAGGCTGCGCGATGCTTGACGATGACGTAACTCGCCGACTTAACATCAAATTGTTTAGATCGGTAGGCGGGGCTCGGCACCACCAAGGATTGCGGAAGGCCACATTGCTTCACTCGCGAAAATATACGGATGATGATACAAAAGTCTAGGCGGGAAACTGATGTGGTCGCTTTCCGGATTACAATTACAGAATTGGATTCGCATAGATTATCATCATCATCATCATCATCATCATCATCATGATCTATGTATAGATTTATACTGCTTATACTGTTTTCTTTGAAAATAATAAGCTGCTCTACTAATACCCACGTGCATAGTAATCCATCAGAATTGTTGGTATCCATGATCTAACGGTGTTGGCAAATCAGTACAAGGTTGGCTAAACCACTATCCAACCTTCTTCGCAATATAAGGGACTGATGCACTTTTTCTATAAAAACACTGTCGAGGGAATGTTATTTTCCATTTAGGATATTGCCCATCAGTGAATTATGTATTTCACATTCAATAACTGCCAACGAAGAGGTCTAGATAATAATATATTCTGTTAGTTAGTGATAGCGTTAAAATTAAATATTTTTGTTATTGCCAACGCAGTAGTATTTTCATCAGCGGGTATTTGTCTGCAGTTACTTTTATCTCGTCTTATACGGATAAGCGGTTAAGCTGCAGTTTAAGAAATGAGAATTAACGGTAAATTAAATGATGGGAATTTGTGTCGAAATGAATATATGTATATATGTAATAGGTTTAGGTGTGACAAGTCCGGAAATAACATATATAAGAAACAGATTAATAATTTATTGACAAACAATCAGTAATTACACTATTTTTAGTTCGCATCACATCACATCACATGAACGACTTGGAATTCATGAACCGGTGCATGTATCTTGTACTCGTGTTTTATCATATTGCCAAGATCCACACAGCAGCAGTAGAGCCTGACTGGTTCATCCTCGACTTTCTGTGGGTGGAAATATTCATTAAGACGTGTTCCATAGATCATTAGTTATATTTTATCGAACAAAGAAATATAAATACATCGAACAGTCTATGGATGTGGAATATAAGCGTACAATGTCGAACGGACTTGGACGATCGATGATCTTCCATGATAATAATCTAGCCTATTTTTTTTTTCAACGATAGCTAATGATTCTCCTTCAATCGATGCGGAAAACATTCGATAATCATATATTTTTGTCATTATAACAAACTGACGATTTAGATTCTAACGTTAGTGCTGCTGCTGCTTCGAGGCTCGTGGCTAACGATCAACCTCGAATATCAATGTGGTGTAATTCATCAGTAAATAGAAAATGACACAATCTGTCAGTAAACAACGCTAATAAGAGTTGTTCTTCATACTGGTTTAAACCCACTTTTCAAATCCAGTCTCGCTTCGATCCTTGTCTTATAAATACCTATTTTTATTACATTGAACGCATTATTCATTCATTTACCGACGGTTGGTTAATCCACGTTCGTAAACGCGTTGCCGGTTGAATCTATACCTCGGCAATAAAGAAACCTTGCCGCATTGGCTGAGAGACTGAAACATCTATCGTCGTGCAAGGAGAGTACGGATTGACTTACAAGAGGTGCATTATCTGACGTGAAATGAAAGGTGGATAATACACTTGGAATTTTTGGCAGCCCGTTTCCCAGCTAAAACACATCCGATCGATGTGAAATTGATATCAGTGACGCAAAAAAAGTGCACGGAGATGATGACGCTCTTGGATTTTCGAAAATCGAAACAAAATTTACAGATTTTTATCAAGAGTGCTCTGTAACGAATAATCGTTGATGCTGACGTTGTACTTGATAAATATGAAAAGAAAACACCCGAGACACTATCGCTTTTCGAAAATTCAAGAGCGTCATGCCCCCCGTGCACTTTTTCTGCGTCACTGATGTCAATTTCACATCGATCGGATGTGTTTTAGCTGAGAAACGGGCTGCCAAAAATTCGAGGTGTATATAATTCACCTTTAATTTCCCCTTAAAAGTCATAAGAAAAACTGGACAAAAACTTTTGGGTGGAGAAAATATGGGCCCACAGTCCATTGTGCGACATTGTACAATTTTGAAGTAACACGATGAAAGCTCACAATTTGCTCCACGGCGACTGAACTACGGAGTATTTCATTCAGGGTTGCAAAAGGGTCTGTTTCCTCGTTCATGGTCTTAGGCGTTCTTCTCAGTTTGTTCAACAGCCGTGACGCTCTTCCAGATAATTTCCTATGCCCACTTTTAGGGGACCCCTTTCCCTGACCACCAGAAGTACCGGGAACTGCCGAAGCCGACCTGTTAGTTTGGTAGTTTTGTTCTGTTTCACTATTAGACGACATACCACTGTCGGATTCAGATTCTGAACTAGAACTTGAAACTTGTTCAGCGTTCGCTGCCTCCCTCATATTATTTTCTCTCTTTTGCTGTAAGGAGGAAAATTTTCCTTTCACAACATTTCAGACGACAGTGTTACTTTCGTTGTCTGATCTATGGATTCACTAATTACCCACTGCCAACAGTCGTAGCACAACCAAGCGTGCACAAGATAAACGGACGATCCGACAAGCGACAAGCTGCACAGTAGTAGATCGTGACGAAAAATGGGATCCGATGCTAATTCATCGTCGGTTAGCATCTCAATGTCCAATTCTAGTTGAGCATGTCTCATCGCCATAATGCCACCAGCCAACATCGCCAACCATCCACACACAGAAATGGTCACTGGCTGTTGGAACCGAATAATGTCGATCAATAAAACTTGCGATGGCTTCCTCAGGGCATTGTTTAGTTGCATTGTTATTTCAGTTATGTTGCAGTTTCCGTCAGGATAGAGTGCAGCTTGTAGTTTGCAGTGGCGTAAAAAGATAACAGCACAATATATAGCCAGTTCCGGTTTCTGTTTTTGACTGATACCACACTCGTAAACTTATACCTGCATTCTATACCTGAGTTTCGGATGATGGAAGCATTATAGTGTTTCAGATGTATATAGAGTCATATAGATTTAATCGTTGAATCTTTCTTCGACTGAACGCAATGAGTATATATAGTGAATGTCTTAAGTATTTTATCGCATTTAAGCGAGCGAAAAGCCTTACGATTATGGGATTCGGGTTGGGTATGAAGTGCATGATTCTTGTAATGGCAAGTATAAGACTGGCGAAGAAACAGGTAGGGTATACTATGGTGTAGGTCAAGTCCCACAAGCCAGGAAGTTTCAGTGACAAGTCGGCGGCTACATGGTAAATGAATATTATCCCAGCAGCTATCTGAAAAATATTCATTTAAAAGATATTCTGTAAATGGGTATCAATCGATATAGGTATACACTGCAGCTCGCATCTTCTAGGATGCAGTCTGTTCCACATTTCCGAAACATGATATGACACACGACATGGCCTACATAGGTACATATGCATATTCCCTCTGCAGATAACTATTATATTATATATACTCTTTCGCTTAGTTAAGTAAATAAACAACGAGGAGTGAGGACTAGTATGCCATCATGTGTGTTGTGTAACTGAACACCTCGACTCACTGCAACACGCTGGTTTTGATTCATGCATAGCTCGTTTTTAGCTCGTTTCTAATCACTCGAATTCATTATACGGTATATTGTATTACCACGTTTTAAGGTCAGTCTAATTTTGCGTTACTCTTTACTCTCTTGGTCTACATATTATATAGACCTAAGTGTGTCATATCACTCGTTATCCATATATTATGCTACTAATATTCTGTTACCGTATATATTATAATATATGTATAACGCAGCGATTTCTTATGAGAGGTTTTGTAACGCGCGCTAATCTTGTCTCTTGACAAGATTTTTTCATAACCGGCAAAACTCTAGCCAAAAGATAAAGACGTGCATATGAGGCTTACACATTGAAGGAGACGATATCCGGCGTGCACAATGTCCGTACGATTTGCAGTCTGATTTGATGACTGCGATTGGTCATACCCATGATGCTGTCGTGCTTCTCTTGCAGCGTTTTTTAAACTCTCGAGGTCGTGGGCTAAGAAATTATCGTCTCTCATTTGAAGTTGGCTTTAATGGAACCTCTAATCTCGATGATCGTTCATCAATCGATGAAAAATAACTAGTATATACATTTACTCGTTTGATAAGTAACGCTCTTTCCCCTCTCTTCTTTACCGAGGGAAATACTTAAAGTATAACGAAATATCCATGACGAACACAACAGTATCACTAAAAATTTAGCTTTTTCTTTTCATTTACTCAGAGTTCAGAGAGTATAAGTATATTATTGAGGCCCATCCCTAGTCGCCCACCTCCTTTTGGTCGAAATGTGTCACATTTCGATTTTTACATTGTTACAAAATTATTCGAATTCGATTTCCTCGGCGCACAATGCAAAAACCCATCTGTAGACTCTATTTTCGCACGAAACGAACATTTTTTTCGACGTATGTGTTCGGAATTTAAATAGAATTTGTGCTAAGTTGGCCTTTTTTTCGTTTTTGACGCCTGGGCTCGGATAATAATCGAAATGTGATACATTTCGACCAAATGGAGGTGGGCGACTAGTAGGGATGGGCCTTAATGCAGAGTGAAAACGGCTAATTTTTTACTTCCGAAATGCCTGTCAATAGGCAACCCAACAATCAGCCACATGCGCTCATCGTTTTTGTCTACATTGTGCATTATATGATATTTAATCCCATCGTTATCTATACGGAATAAGAAGTATTTAAACTACCTACTATACTGCGGTTCAGCTTCTTTCTTTCTTCGTTGTATCGTATACTAGTATATTATGTGGCATGCCCGTAAACCAAGTATTTTTCGGCGAGAATAATGATTTCAGGACGAGCTAAAGGCGAGCCGGAAGCGAGTTCTGAAATCATTATTCGAGTCAAAAACGGTTTACGGGTGCGCCCCATACTGTATTTTTTTCGAAATAGCCATGAAAAGTCACTTTGACGCCTGTTGAGATTCACTAGACGAAGAGTGAGGTTATGGTGCAATCTGTCGCGCACTTCGAACCGCGCTTCGAAACTGCCGTATAAAGACTTTATACGGCAGCTTTGGAATGCGCACTTCGAACTGCGCATCCAGACTGCCGTATAAAGACTTTATAGGGCAGTTCTGAAATCAACCGTATAAAGTGACACTTTGTGGATCGAAAACAGGCGTCAAAAAGTGACTTTTCAATGCGTATGCCGAAAAAAAAAAGATGTAAACGCTTCATCAGATGCGTGCATAATAAGGAATTATTTAAAGATTTGCCAGTTTTTATAGTAACATCGAAAAAAAGTTTGTGAATTTTTTTTTTTTTACAAATTTTTGATATCCAATTAACTTTAATTCTTATATACATGTATCGATGCATGTGTATACTATGACATTCGTTTCTTTTATCGACAATTATTTATTATAGTCTGATCAATAATAATTATTCCGCTGCACAAGTTTTATCGAATTGTCCAAGTTTTGTGCATTGACTCTGCGTGAGTTACATAAATAACAAGTTTTTAGCCTGATATATGAATGAGTATATATAAATACAATAATACACACACACACACATACACACACGTAGATATTATTTATATATACCTATACTGTATACATACAACGGATGTAACCATGCTCACCAGCTAAGCCTTTCGCTGGGTCTGGTTCACCTCGCGGCTCGCTACACTGATTGCAAAAAAATAAATTGCTACTAGATATTATTGCTGTAGATATATATAGGTATAGAATGAAATGCGTCCGACCACTGCTTGCTGACTGTTTTATCTCTCTCTTATATACAATGCATTCTCCGCATTCGGAATTTCAGGAAAAATCTTTTCGAGCATTAGGTATTTATAAGGTATTAGAAAAATAGAAACGGTTTTGTATGAGCACGGGTCTAAATTGGATCCCTTCCGACCCTTGAAAAGATATTCTTCGACCCGTTCCACAAGTCTGCATTCAAATTCTCAACCATATGACCTAAAGGAATTTACTGGTTTCAGATATTGCGCAATAGATCATGTCGTAAAAGGGGTTTGGGAAAATTCGTCCCCAAATTCGTTCGTCCCTTTCCTTTATCCCGAAGAACCGCGGGAGCATAAGGGATGGAATGTGAGGCTTGGATAGACAGGGGTATTCGCAGGAATTGCACGATTTTTTAAATGATAATCGCGAATATATGTATATAACCGAGTTATGAAACGTAATAGTTGTGCATAAGCTGTTTATAGCCATAAAAAGGTTCAGCAACACTGTTCATAGTCCGTAAAACAGACAAACACCGTACTGTCTAAGACTCGCCAAGACGCTTCTACCATAAGTTCTGGCTGGTTAACTACCCGTCACTTCCTGTTTCCTGTATAAAACTCCCATTCTGCGAACTAAGCTATAGCGATAGATATCCGTCCGTACCGATTTTTGACTCCTTATGATCCAGGGTCTAGGCAGTGCACCCTTATTCGTTTATAGACTTTCAGAATTTTCAGTCAAAAAGTATTAACATACCTCCGTCAGATGAGCATAACCGTTACTTCATCTGGCTATTTTCTTTAAAAAAAAAAAAAAAGACAACGAAAGAGTAGCTTTTTTTCGTATTTTGGATAACGAAGTTTCAGAGGACATACATGGAGTGAATTCCTGAAAGATTGGTTTTATAATTCGACGCCCGATACGAATAACAGCACATTTCAGATTCCGGGTAAAAAAGAGCACGTTTCAAATTCCGGGTGGAAAAGAACACGTTTCAGATTGAGAATGAAAAATAGCACGTTTCAGATTCACTCGAAAACTAGCACAATTCAGGCGAAGCGAATATTACTCATTAGTAAGTGTCAGGTAGGTTTATTATGAAATTGGAAATGCACAATTATGCACAAAAACTCGATTCAATTTTATCATTGAATGATTAATTCAATCTTATAATAAATCTATCTGACACTTGCTAATAAGTAATATTCGGTTCAACCTGAATTGTGCTAGTTTTCGAGTGAATCTGAAACGTGCTATTTTTCATTCTCAATCTGAAACGTGTTCTTTTCCATCCGGAATCTGAAACATGCTCTTTTTCACTCGGAATCTGAAACGTGCTCTTTTCCACCCGGAATCTGAAATGTGCTCTTTACCACCCGGAATTTGAAACGTGCTCTTTTTCACCCGGAATCTGAAATGTGCTGTTATTCGTATCGGGCGTCGAATTATGCTATCTGCATGTGTCCAGATTTTCATATGGATTGTGGTTTTCATATAGAGGTTGTAGAATAAGTGGTAAACAGTGTTGGTTTAGATTAGTTAGAAGACGTCCGAATGGCGAAAGAAGAAGAAGAAGAAGAAAAAAAAAAAAAAAAATAGATATGGGAATTGCACTGGAATTCAAACCGCATCGTAGATTAAAAAATACGCAAGAAATGAGTCATTTGAAATGTAGGTACTATACGATAACGCGCGGTACACGAAAGATAATCAGATTACGTTTCGACTCAGCTGCGTGACGTAGTTACTGCGTAGTTTTCAATTCGGTGGATTCGTTGAATAAATTAGCGAAAATTGATGAAACATCGGGGGGAGCTGAACGGAGAATATATAGGAGGAGAGGAGTTGGTTTAGTGGTAATCGAGTTATATCCGCAATTTCGCAACGTGAAATAACGGCCCTAGCCTGCGCGGCTCTTCCATCTTTGAAAAACAAACATATACCCAGGGTGTACATAGACGTATATGCTCGTTAGAAAAATTGAAAGTCAAATAACCCCGGGTATACTATAATTATTGACGAGACTCGTACGGTCCCGATCCATCCTACCGATATCGTATATTTACACGTTGAAACGGATCCCCATAAACAAACGTTCAAATCCAGGAATTTATGTGCGATAACACGCGGGCTTCCATTTTTCCTTTTTTAAATCAGGCGTAGAATCAATGTAGTAAAAAATTTTACTTTTTTTTTTCTTTTTTGTTCTAATCCATTTTATACTGCGCAGATATTATCATTTTTCATTCGTATATCTACAAGCGTCACAGTTTTACATATGAAAATTTTCGACAAATTTTTGCATCTATCACATGCACAAGTTTCTGGACCAATTTCAATGTCCGTTATTGTTCACACCGTGCGAAAATGTGTTTTAAAATAAATGTTTGAATGTGTTTTAATGTGTTTTAATGTGTTTTAATAGTATATTATGTGGCATGCCCGTAAACCAAGTGTTAAGCGAGTTCTGAAATCATTATTCGAGTCAAAAACGGTTTACGGGTGCGCCCCATACTGTATTTTTTTCGAAATAGCCATGAAAAGTCACTTTGACGCCAGTTGAGATTCACTAGACGAAGAGTGAGGTTATGGTGCGATCTGTCGCGCACTTCGAACCGCGCATCGAAACTGCCGTATAAAGACTTTATACGGCAGCTTTGGAATGCGCACTTCGAACTGCGCATCCAGACTGCCGTATAAAGACTTTATATGGCAGTTCTGAAACCAACCGTATAAAGTGACACTTTGTGGATCGAAAACAGGCGTCAAAAAGTGACTTTTCAATGCCTATGCCGAAAAAAAGTGACTTTTCAATGCCTATGCCGAAAAAATAAATGAACACACGCGAATATAAGACCAATCACTAAATTAATCACCGATCAATAATAAATATATCTCTAGTAAATTGGTGGTATTTGAGTCCGCAGATATAAGTCAGAGCGTGTTAAAACTCGATGAAAAATTTCTCAAATATAATATCGTATTATCCATAACCAGAAATGGTTTGAAAGCAAAATATCGTTGCAGTAATGCGCAGGATTAGGCCAGGTATTTCCCTGTAGGTTTATACTACTCGGAAATAAGCTATATAGGTATGGTCGTTTTAAAACAAAAGACATTTTGTCACAGAGTGAAACGGTATAGCTGTCCAAGAGGCGTGGGATATATAGAATGCCCATACAAAAGGTATATGAGTAGCATTAAGGGGCTGATTAATTTATCGTTAACTCCGTCACAGATGGACGCGTAGCTGCACTTACGACTATTTAAAACTGTTCCTTGTATAATACAACGCGAGGATTAGGGTTGTTATAGGTTTATTTAGGTAAAGGCGCTATTAGTCATGCTCGAATGAAGCTGTTATTGGTAATATCCATCTAGGTGTATATGTATGTCTGGTGGTACGAGCAGGTGGACCTTGTCGCAAAATCATACCGTCGAGTAGTATACACAGAAAAAAAAGGTTAAATTGAGCCAAGAAAATTATTCTTGATTCAAGATAATTTTGGGGGGGGGGTCCAAAAATGAAGACCGAAATTTTTGGACCCCCAAAATTGTCTTGAATCAAGTCAACCTTTTTTTCTGTGTATTTAAAAAAAAAAAAAAAAATGAAACACATGATATTATCCGAGACAAAATCAAAGTTTCAGGTGATTTTTTTTTTTTTCCCACAAGTATCTAGGTATAATGTCTTATATACCGTGTGAATAACGGTAATCGCGAAAAATTTATACCGGAGCCATATTTATTCTTTTAGTAGGATTCACTACGTTTTTAATATTAATGATCTCGTTCGCCAATATCATTTTTCCATTTTTCACCCAAAGTTTCTACACCGATTTCAATATATCCTGCATAGTAATTCATACCGTGCGTAAATATACGTTTTGAACAAGTGTGCGGAATTCGTACTCTTTGAATATAATACGATACTTTTGTATGCGCAATACTGTACGAAGGTATACAGAAAGATTTCATTCAATTTAATCCTCTAATTTTTCTTTGTGACAACGAAACCAAATGAACAAATTATTATACTAAATACATGAATGCTTGCGCAAGTAATAAAATTATTTTTGTTTATTTACGCAAAGGATCGATGAATCACTTGTGTATACTTACTAAGTGTAATCAAGGAAGGTATCCAATTAAATACTTATATGTATACTTGTATTTGCTTTACGATTGTATAAACAATAATATGCGTCACAATAAACTGGTGCAATTTCATTTCCAAAAAAAAAAAAAAAAAACTCAACGTTCCTCCTAATTACATCACAAATATGAATGAACCGCAGATACCTATAGCTTAATTAAAATCGATAATTTTCTATAATATACATAAACATATATTATTTTCGAACTCGAAAAATTAATAAACTGTTTGAAATTTGATGCGATAATTATAATTGTTCGTAAAGGTTTTCGGTTTTCATCGCTATTCCACGAGGTATACAGCCGTGTGTTCACCTGTGCTTCAGATTTTGCATTATACATCCGGTTCAGCTACGTCGAGCCTCCACATATTTCATAAACCGTATAATGTACAGAGTATGCGCGCATTTGTTATTCCATTAAATTCTCGGCGTACTAGCTGCGCCCTGCTACGATATCGTACAGAGTGGGGTGGTTTCGGGTTTTGGGTTTCGGGCAGGTAATTCGACGTGTACAGGTATTACATACATACCCAATATGGAATATAAATGAAGTTTCAGGGTACTGCAGGGTATATAGCCTGGGTATATAACAATATATACCCACAGGCAATGCTATAACGCAGCGAAGTAGCGCAGTTGATGATAGGAATAGGTATATATATAGCTATATATTAGACCGGTTCAAAAAAATCTACTATTCTTTTTTTTTTCAATTTTCGCATTGAAATACTTTCGGGGGGCTGAAAAAAGATGCCTGTTAAAAGCGGAGCTCTTAATATTAAGATTTAGAGGTCGCTCATCGCGGATTTCTATTTTCCATTTGAATAGCATAGGAAATTTTTTTTTTTTTTTTTATATAATTTTGTAGCTCACAAACCAATGAACAAATCCAAATGACTTAAACATATTTTCACAGGAAATTGAACACTCTAGAAAAAGCTTCTCTTATCATTTTTTGATAAATTGACTCCTTACAAAGTTATTCAAGCTCAAAGTTCAATTTATAGTTGAGTCAACTATTTTTTTTTTTTTTTGTGATTTTTTTTTTCCACAATGATAGATACATTTTTTAGAGTGTTCAATCCCATATCAAAATATGTAAGAGTCATTTGAATTTGTTCATTGGTTTGTGAGCTACGAAATTCTGAAGAAAAAATAAATAAAATTCCTATGCTATTTAAATGGAAAATAGAAATCCGCGATGAGCGACCTCTAAATCTTAATATTAAGAACTCCGCTTTTAACAGGCATCTCCCCCCCCCCCCCCCCCCCGAAAGTATTTCAATGCGAAAATTGAAAAAAAAAACGAATAGTCGATTTTTTTGAACCGGTCTAATAATATATACATAATTTTGAAAATTGATTGAGGTATAATTTGAGCAGTACATTTTTCTTTCTTTTTTCAATCAATTATATAAGCCAAACATAAGCGTAAAAACGTAACGCATTACGGTATCATACTATAGGCATGTATAATAAAGGGGTTTGTGCGCAGACCCTCGATTACCGTCAAGCAACACCCTTTTAGTATATATACGTTTTCGCTAAAAGGGTCGCTAGCCCCATTACAGCCCGAGGCCCTAGCTCCATCATGGATCTACTCGGATCGAGTCCGACGTTCAAAATGAATAATTTGTCACTAGTGCATATGGGTACACGACATTTAATACATAAATTGCAAAATCATGCCTAAGGGCTACAGTATAGGCGAGTCGAGTTAAATTGGACTCGGTTTAAACGAGTGGAGAAAATTTTCTCGAAAGTGCGATTAAACCGACGACGCGATGCGAGTCTCTCTAATAACCGACTTTCGATTTTCACGGTAGTATATAGGAAAAATGACTAATTGTCATGAAAATCGAAATCAAAGACGTTATAAGTAAACGCGGTGATAAGTGTGTACATAGAATTTCTCGAAATAGAATAGTAGTCCTTCCTATATAGACGACGCATACTATATACCTATATATTTATGTATGTACTATATAGAGATGGGGACACTGAGGGCTTATCATGAAGCCATGCATGACAAAACACGTCTCGCCCGCGTCATATGACCATTATATGTTCGTGGTATTGTCGCAAGATATTGGAAACGCATATGGATAAAGGATTCGTTGAAACAAATACGGAGTTTAAGGGGTTATATGAAAGGTGAATTATATACACCTCGAATTTTTGGCAGCCCGTTTACCCAGCTAAAACACATCCGATCAATGTGAAATTTATATCAGTGACGCAGAAAAATTGCACGGAGGGCATATGATGCTCTTGGATTTCCAAAAAGCGAAAATGTTTCGGGTGTTTTCGTATATTTATCGCAAGTACAATGTCAGCAACAACGATTATTCGTTACAGCCAGCACTCTTGATATAAAACTGCGTACATTTTATTTTCGTTTTTTGGAAATCCAAGAGCATCATGCCCTCCGTGCACTTTTTCTGCGTCACTGATATCAATTTTCACATCGATCGGATGTGTTTTAGCTGGGAAACGGTCTGCCAAAAATTCGAGGTGTATAATTCACCTTTCATAACCTCTTAATCTAACCCTGGGCATTGCTATACATAACATAAATGTTCCTTCGATTGGGTTTAAAAAATGTGTAATTTTTGTTCAATTGCAAATAATATACACACTTTGACTCAAACAAATCCCTTTGATGAAATCGGAACGATTTTTAGTTCTTATCGTTTAGTTTGAATTTGCAGTTTGGTCAATTTTGAGTTTAAGGCCCATCCCTAGTCGCCCACCTCCTTTTGGTCGAAATTTGTCACATTTCGATTATCATCTGAGCCCAGGCGTCAAAAACGCAAAAAAAGCCAACTCACGAAACGAACATTTTTTTTGGACCTATGTGTTCGGAATTGAAATAGAATTTGGGCCAAGTTGGCCTTTTTTGCGTTTTTGACGCCTGGGCTCGGATAATAATCGAAATGTGACACATTTCTACCAAAAGGAGGTGGGCGACTAGGGATGGGCGTTAATTTCTGTTTATTTAAGTCTTCAGTTTTTTCTTCTTCTTTTTTTTTTTTTTTTTTGTCCGCATCAAAGTGCGCGGAAGACTCCTTATATTGTTTCATTTAGGTATGTACACTAAACGTAATGGATTCTGATCCGGACGAGTTGGACAATTCTAGAAACAGCCAATCGGCGCTCTGGATTAAAAAAATCCAGAGCGCTGATTGGCTGTTTCTAGAATTGTCCAACTCGTCCGGATCAGAATCCATTACGTTTAGTGTACCTACTATATACATTTCGATCAATCTATAATATTACGTTCCAATTTTTTGATCAATTTTTCTAACTATACACCCTAAAAGATCGGAGCAGCTTATCACGATACATTCGCATACATATACTTGATCCTTGGACCAAATACCGCGTATGACTTTATAATATATTTATTGTATAATGGATAACTGATCACCTGTCGACTTTACACATATACCTACCTTTACACATATATATCTGTCCTTCGTCGAGAAAGGATGTCTATTTCTAGACACCTTCATATATTATCTGATTGCAAATATGTATAATATGTAGTCCTATACCTCTCACCGTATATATACCATATTTTTCAGTAAAATTCAGGATTTGTGGATGATTTTTTTTTTTTTTTCTCAACATCCTCGCATAGGTATATTTGTCCGAAAACGAATCTCCTGGTCGATACAATGTCGAATACAACGATGAAAAAAATCAATTTCAAAATTGATTACATTCAACATTATTATTATTACACTCTGTTACTGTTTTCTTCGAACGACATTAAAAGACATTAAAAAAAAAAAAATAAATAAATAACGACACCTGCAGTTACAGCTAAAAGTCAAATTGCTTTGTTTTTCCCTAATATTATACTCGGAAAGTTGAATGAACTGTTGTGAAAAATTTGACGACTACAAGTTTAATGTGAGGGAGAGATCGTTAAAAAGTGTCCTTTTTTAGGGCAAAAAAAAAAAAAAAATAAAAAATAAAGGGTGCAACCTGATAATATAATGTCGGTAACGGTCAGAGGGAGCAAGTAAAGATAGCAAGCCAAATTTTGTTGTACCTACATAGTAGGCGAATGTTATAGAGGGGCTTAGACTAAGTCAGACTTTCGAGACTTAGAGACTTAGAGTTTAGACTTACACTTACACTTGCAGTGAAGGGAAATCCGAAGGGTGGGAGAAGTCTTGGGTGAAGGAAGCTATATGGATACTGGGTAGAGGGGACGTGTACGGTAGGTGGGTGGAGAGGAAGAGGGAAAGAGGCAAGCAACCGAGCGAGCGAACGAGCGCCCAGTGGAATCCCAGGAGGAACGACGACAGTCGCAACACGACGCCCGAATAGAGTGCAGTGAATGAAAAAAAAAAAAAAAAAAAAAAATACGGGAATATTGAAAACAATTCGAACTTTGAAACGGTGGTGAATATATAATATATCGTCCCTCGTACGTGCGTTCAAATGTTTCATCCCTAATAAGTAAAAAGGGAGGAGAAAAAAAAAAAAAAAAAATACAAAAAACGGGAAAAGAGGAAAAGAAAAATTAACAATAATAATAACAATAACAATTTCAAAAAAAAAAAAAAAAAAAGTAAACACGAAACCAAAAACAAGGGGGAAAAAAAAAAAAACTTAAAACTGCATTTTCATAGTGCTCTTTCCTTATATACTATCTATATACAGATTAATACCGTAAACAATATAATTACCTAAATTACTCTGTTAATTATTATTGGCTAAACTATGATTGAATATAACGCGTGTTTCGCGCCTCGGAGAAATTGAATATTTCAAATATAACAGACATATATATAGTGGGATTAGTTGCTGCTCCAGTTGGCTGTGGAATTAATCGTCGATAAAAAAATAAATATATAAATATATAATAATAAGTTATAATAGAATATTATAATGAAAGTATATTTATGTGATGATGGAGACAGATATTTAAAGTCGTATAAGTAAAATAACAGTGAGAGTGATATATCACAGTGAATAGTGTGTAGTGCAGCGCAGTGCACAGTTTCAGTGCAGTACCGAAGATTTTGATATACTTACTCGGTTGCTTCTACTTCTGCTTTTGCTTCTGCTGCTTCTGCTGCTGCAGTGACAGTGACGTCATAGGGATTACGATTCGCACGGGATTTGTTTGCCCCCTTGTAAACGCGGTTGGAATAAAGTTATTTTATTTACAAACAGTAATACTATATATATATATATATATACGAATTATAAGTATAAGTATAAGTATATATATATATAAACTTTGCGTGTGAAAACAATAACTGTGTATGTTGTCGGATTGTCGGATCTAAAATTTGTGGTATACGGTGCGGTGCGCGCGAGTATTAGCGATTATAGCGAGTAGCGAATAGCGAATAGAGCGAATAGGGAGGAAAAGAGATTGCCAGTTTTGTCGCGTGTGATTATAATTATTACGTCGAAAGTTTAATACTATATCAACTCGTTGAATTTATTACGCTAATGGATATCGCCTTTCCTACTTCCTCGTTTTTGTAAGTATATATATATATATTATCATCATAAATACACTTATATAGTGTTTCTTGTATATTTTATTAGAATACATTTATCTTATCGTCTATATATATATATATAACTATATATTATATCCTAACGGTTTTTCTTTTTTTTTTTTTCTTCTTTCCCTCGTGTCTTATATTTATGGTACACGTAATTTTTTTTTTTTTTTTCGGCATAGGCATTGAAAAGTCACTTTTTGACGCCTGTTTTCGATCCACAAAGTGTCACTTTATACGGTTGATATCCGAACTGCCCTATAAAGTCTTTATACGGCAGTCTGGATCCGCAGTTCGAAGTGCGCATTCCAAAGCTGCCGTATAAAGTTTTGATACGGCAATTTCGATGCGCGGTTTGAAGTGCGCGACAGATCGCACCATAACCCCACTGTTCGTCTAGTGAATCTCAACAGGCGTCAAAGTGACTTTTTTCGGCATAGGCATTGAAAAGTCACTTTTTGACGCCTGTTTTCGATCCACAAAGTGTCACTTTATACGTTTGATTTCAGAACTGCCCTGTAAAGTCTTTATACGGTAGTCTGGATGCGCAATTCGAAGTGCGCATTCCAAAGCTGCCGTATAAAGTCTTTATACGGCTGTTTCGATGCGCGGTTTGAAGTGCGCAACAGATCGCACCATAACCTCACTCTTCGTCTAGTGAATCTCAACAGGCGTCAAAGTGACTTTTCATGCCTATTTAAAAAAAAAAATACAGTATGGGACGCACCCGTAAACCGTTTTTGACTCGAATAATGATTTCAGAACGAAAAACACTTGGTTTACGGGTATTCCACATAATATACTATGACTTTCTTTGAACCTGATTTGAATATTATATATATCGAACGCGGGAATCATAGTGTTGAAATTAAACCTACTATACTGGAAGGCGAGTATATAGTTGGGGGTATAACTATAGTTATAGTTAACTGATGCAATAGTAGAATCTAATCAAGAGTCTCTCTCTTTCTCTTTCTCTCTCTTCTCGGTGCAGCACAGTATGTAATGCAATGTGTACATACATTATACATGTATGTGCATACCTACTCGGTAGAAAGTCCCGTGTATACCTACGACGACGGTGAGGGAATGAATGGCCTAGCAGTTTAACCGATTGCAAAACACACCGGCGCGGCGCCCGCGCGCGGTGGATCAGGGTCGCCGGTAGTCGATAATCGAGAATTTAAAATCGAGAATCGAGGATCGAGAATTGAGAATTGAGAATCTAGACATACTTATATGCATTAGTCTAGACTCTAGACTCTAGAGTCTATAGAGACTCGGGAATCAAGACTCTGCAGCTTGAAGTCAAGCCCGAGTGCCGGTTTAATTTAATACCTGTCTCACTGCTGCGCTCTGCACTGCAGTGAAAGAGAAACAGAAATAAGAAGAACTTAGAACTGCGGGGGGATATCTTTTACATATACACAGAAAAAAAGGCTAACTTGAGCCAAGAAAATTATTCTTGATTCAAGATAATTTTGGGGGGTCCAAAAAAAAAATTTTCAAATTTTCTTGGTTCGAGCAAAAATTTTTGATTTGATCCGAGAAAATTTCGGTCTTCATTTTTGGACCCCCCAAAATTATCTTGAATCAAGTTAACCTTTCTTTCTGTGTACTTATACCCACCCAACTCTGAAATGTGTAATAATTTTGCACAGTCAGCAAATCTCAGTCTGACAACAATATTATATTCGAACTAGAAGTTGTTGATTCCGTTATGTCATTATCGAACTTTTTCAAATCTGATGACTCTCCACTATACGGTGGAGTACTTTTTCTTTATCTTACGTCGCAGAATTAGGAACTAAAAGTCACGGAATTCTTCATTCGTCTCCTTAAGGCTCATCCCTAGTCGTCCACCTCATTTTGGTCGAAATGTGTCACATTTCGATTATTATCCGAGCCCAGGCGTGAAAAACGCAAAAATGGTCAACTTAGCGCAAATTCCCGTTTCAATTCCGAACACATACGTCCAAAAAAATGTTCGTTTCGTGCGAAAATAGAGTCTACAGATGGTTTTTACATTGTTCGCCGAGGAAATCGAATTCGAATAATTTGTTAACAATGTAAAAACCATCTGTAGACTCTATTTTCGCACGAAACGAACATTTTTTTGGACGTATGTGTTCGGAATTTAAATAGAATTTGCGCTAAGTTGGCCTTTTTTGCGTTTTTGACGCTTGGGCTCGGATAATAATCGAAATGTGACGCATTACGACCAAAAGGAGGTGGGCGACTAGGGATGGGCCTTAATTTTATCTCGACTGAAAGATATTCTGTACGAACGTGTAGTAGGTAGGTACATCATGCGTAATATATAATACGTGATGATTTCAGAGCTTAAAGATGCCGCGCGTGATGAATCCCCATCTCTTGCAGTATAGGGTACCCTGCACCTAATTGTCCAGTGGCAGAAACTGGGCCAGTGAAACGAGAGCATATTCGAGTTGGTCCGTTCGTTGGTTCGTTGATTCGTTGATTCGTTAATTCTCGTTGATTCGTTCTAATTGCACACACACTGCCTGTAAATTGTCTGATCGTCATCATCATCATCATCATCATCATCGTGCACCCTGCACTGATCTCCGGTTTGAAAAAAGTTGAGTCACCGGAGCTCACGGGGATCACCATTCACCTGTGATACAAATAGTCCTAAAACGCGGCATTGAAAATAGGTGCGGATTTTGTTCCTATATATGTAATTATTATTCCGCAAGAGAAAGGCGTGTCGCAGGCTTTAATTAAATTTCATACGAATTTAAAGAGCCGATAGTTCGAGACTCCAGCAGCAGTTGAAGCGTCGTTTCGTCTTCTATAACCCTAAGCTCATATGTTGCGTAACATCTCCAGGATATCCGGTATAGGTCCGCGCAGTCCGTGCAGGTCAGGTGCCGTTTGCGGTAACATTACACAGAAAAAAAGGTCAACTTGAGCCAAGAAAATTTTGGGGGTCCAAAAATTTTTATTTGATCCGAGAAAATTTCGGTCTTCATTTTTGGACCCCTAAAATTATCTTTAATCAAGTTAACCTTTCTTTCTGTGTAGGCGTACCTATATATAGTTTTTTGTCGGGAGACTAAAATCTGCACATAGGTATAAAAATTTCTGTGCTAAAAACTGTGAAAACGGTGCGGTTCCAATATTTTGCATAGGCAATCGGAACCGGGGGGGACATCAGTGTCACTGACCGGAGGCCTAAGGCTGCTTTTTCTGTTTTTTTGCTTTTCTTCTGCGCGCAGTGTCGCTATCTATATATTCCGAGACGAATTTTTTGCTATCCTGCATCCCCCGATTGTATATAGAACCGCAATGCTCCCGCAATTCTTATAATTGGCAAATTTCAATCCCACCGCACACGCTGCGCAGACCACACGGCTTCAATCTGGCCGTGAGATCTCCTCTGGCACTGACCTAACGCCATTGGCCCACTTACGGGTTACGGACGACGTCTTCGCAGGTCTTTAAGATTGTGTTAAAAACCGTTTCCTATACAGACCCTGCTGCTGCACCACGACTACTCATATTTATATTCTTATATATTCCTATTCTAATTTCTGCGGATTTATATAGAGATTTATATGAATGGTCATTTTATATATCGTGGGTGATCATTTTTCGACAATCTTTTTTGCGAACGCCTATATCTTTTGGTGGTTTTATATATGTATGATTAACATTCTAGGATATAATATCTTGATATTTGTCTATAATCCCCGCGCGGTGTGAACGAGTCTGGAGTTCGAAATCCCGTCTCTTTTCCATCTCCATCTACATTTACACATCTACATCTACATCTTATGATTCTTCCATCTCCTCCCATATCTCCTCTCGCATGCTCTCCTATATAGTACCTATATATATATCCATCGTGACATCCATACCGCTATATAGTCGTATGTATACCCTACACCGGTTGTCTCTCGCCGTTTGTGTCCCCTGCGAGCATCTTATGCCAGACTAATCTAAGTCGAAGACTATGATGATGTTGATGATGATGATATAAACTCAAGAATATATAGTTAGTTATTCGGTAATCTGCATGTCTGCAGCAGCAGGTTATTGTTCGATAATAGCCTTGTAATTCATCGTTTATATATTATAACCAACGAGCCAGGAAATGAAATGCATGGAAATAGGTTTCGTTATTATTTATCCTGAAGGCATATTATTGTACGCTACTAATTGTGAGTATTAAGACGTCTCAGATAACTATACCTGTGCAAGGCTTTCGAGTCTCATTGCCGACATACGATGCGGTTTAAATATTCTTCGCGTTAGTTCGATGGTGTTCGTAGAATCATTAAGAATTTTTTTTAATCTTCTTCTTCTTTTTTTGTTTGTTCTAAAAAAATTTTGTCCAAGGATTAACTCGAAACTTGTAAAGAACGTACATAGAATATTATATTGAACGCTGACCAGTACACGCGGACTCGTTTATATATATAATATATCGAAACTGGCGGCCATGTGTCTTAATATTGGCCGGGTGTTTGGTACAATAAATTGATTCGCGTCGTTAAACGCGCGAGCGGAGGCACTTGAGAACACTTGACCATGTTTATACGAATATAGATGATTTATTCGACGATGTTTTACACAAGTTGCATATATACATATTATACATATGTAGCAAAGGCATTAAAAGCTTCTGACTGCTGCTATACTGCTACATGTGTGTTTATAGTATAGTTCAAGTTCTGAACAAGTTGAGTTTGCGTAACTGTTATACCAACTATAAATGTAGACTGTACTCCAATGTATGTGTATGTGTGCGTGTGCGTACGTGCGTGTGGTTAAATTTTTAAAACAGATCACGCGCGTGTTAAGTCGGATCCACGCTCGTCCTGGTGTATTATAGGACTGACCGCGCATCTGGTTCTTGTCATCGAATAATGACCGTTCTGGGTGATTGAAGAGAGTTTAGAAACGATATACCGGCCATTTATATGTACATATAGGTATATACTTAGTATATGCGGCGTAAATATTATTCTCTCATATATCTCGTTTTATTTTAATTTTATCATTTTTTTTTTTTTTTTTTTTTTTATTCCTTCAATAACCTTTCCGCCACCCCGATCTCCGATCTAACCACCACCACCACCACCACCTCCTCCTCATCGCATCTTTCATCCGCAACAAACTCGCAAGTCCATTTTACTGCGCGCCCAACAGTCTGGAAAGTTTTGGCAAAATTCCAAACCAAAACGCCAACAGTTTTCGTTCAAGTATAGCTATATGCACTCGCGCGGAAACTGACGCGTAATATATTATTATAACACATATACACATAGTATAGGAAACTGATCAGTATACTGATATGTACAGAGCGATTTTCTGGAAAGTAGTCGCGCCGAAAACATCAAACATCGACGATGAGGGTTTTAGTTTCTTGCAACGTAATAAATAAAACCCAATCGTCTAGGCGCTTGTCTACTTTGTGTAGGCACGTTACTTTCCAGAGAATCGCTATCTGTATCCCAGACAGCACAGAATATTGCCCAATATTGTAGCAACCTTGTAGCAACATTGCAATATTGCTGCAATGTTGCTACAATATTGCAATGCTGCTACAATGTTGCTACAATGTTGCTACAATATTGCAATGCTGCTACAATGTTGCTACAATATTGCAATGCTGCTACAATGTTGCTACAATATTGGGCAATATTCCGTGCTGTCTGGGATATTATGCGCCTACATTGATGAATGAATATAGTGCACACTGCAGTATAAATATATATATATATATGAACCCAACATCGTTGCACTGATAAATTTGCGGGTATCAGTTGCACTCGTCCGGTTGTTTTGAATAAAAACAGGTTTTCCGGAAATCGCAGAGATGAGTGTACTATATATATATATATATATATATATATATATATATATATATATGTATATATTGTAAACATTAGCGTGTGTACTAAATTCCTAAATGTTATTCGCACGCACATTTTTATGTGTAGTAGATATATATATGTTCTGCAAGTAGTACGTGACGAAATTTTTGAATATAAAAGGTAACCGCAACAATAAAATTAAGTCCGTATTTTTCGTAGAATTTCTTTTTTTTTTCTTCATCTTCTCTCTTATGGTATATTAAGTTATAAGTAGCCATATATGCAACAAAGTTTATTGCGAGTATGAATTTGACATTTGTATTGAATATAAGAGTCGCACTCGCAGAGCAAAGTATATCATAGAAACGGAAGTCAGTGATATCGTGCAATGCGCGTTCGTATATCTGTATAACCTGCATGTATGTATAACATTACGTAAGTGTATATACACACGTTTTGTTTAATTACAAACACAAACAAATCCACGAGACTGCAGGGATTTAAACTTGAGTATAATTTGTCACGCATATGTTCGGGTTTTCAAAAATATCGTCAATTTTTCACACCGACCTGCAGTCCCTTTCGCACTCACGATGAAATTTCAACCTTTAGTTTATTAGTATGCGTAATCACGATCGTGTATTTATTTAGTAATACATTATATGGTTCACTATGGGTGGTGAATATAAACCAAATCTCTAAATGCGATCTTATTTCGCCTGTAAACATAAAACTCATCACATATACCTGTACGTATATACCGAGAATATTCGGTGAGACTATATACACGATCCCCTTCCTACGGCAAAACCAACACAAGCTCGTTCGGGAGGAGATGCAATGCTATTGGAACCTCATTCCGTCCCGAACGAGCCTGTGTTGGTTTTGCCGTAGGAAGGGGATCGTGTAGTCTCACCGAATATTCTCGGTATATGAAAATAACTACAGCAGCAGGGACAGCAGCTAATCCATTGAATTCATTATACGACTGAAGGGATCAGTTCCGTTATGAGTACAACGTCCATAATTCGGTTCATTGTTGGTCAATAAAGATTCCAGTTGGTAGTTTCATTGATGAGCGACCATCCAGACGACCGGTATATATGAACAATATCGCGCGCAGTTCAATCCTCATTTTTATTATCGGAGCTACAAAACTGAATAGACCATCAATCTAAAGAATCAACCTCGTAGCATGGGATTTTTTCCCGATAAAGTTTCGTGAAAAGAACCTCGTCCGTTGACCTACGTCGCAGATTCGTCTAATAATATAAATATATTTGACGATGAGACGATTGAACGATGAAAAACATGATTGTGGTGATTTTTCCGAAAGACTGAAGGCTGCGTGACGGTCATCGCCGGTATATACGTATTATGAAGGGAAACGTTGTAAATAAATGACTTCCGGTGTCAACAGAAACTGGAAAAGTGCCAATAAGAGCGTCTGTCTCGATAGTGGGTGGCATGACAAGATATAAATTCCCGTAAAATGTTCTCAGTTAATCTCTCATCCAGCCGTGAAATAGTATAACGTGAAAAAGAAAAAAACACTGTATAGCTGAGTATGCAGGAAAGAGAATTACAGATGAACTCTGTGACGAGTGTCTGCAGCAGAGACTCGTATCTCCTAATCTGTAATCTTCTTTTTCGTGTATAGGTATATAATATACCCCACAGCATTTAGAGCTGAACATTTCCAAAAACATTTCCATCCGTTGAACCGCGCGAGATGACGATATGAGGAACCTGGAAAAAGACTTCTGTCCTCGAAACATCCAATGGGTGTAAAGATCAACAGAGTGCAAAGCATAAAATAGTTCAAGTGGCATAGGTATATATATGTACAGGCGGTTATAATTACGTAAGCATATTTAATGGCAATTTATTTTTAACAAGCAGATAATTATGTTATTGCCAATATCTAGCGTGGCAATAGTATAATAAGAAAACGGGGCGTGGAGTGTAGATACAAGTGTATAAGGTGAACGAGCATGTGGTTAAGCCGTGGCATAAACGTATCTAACGTAGTACATACAATACAAAACACACACACATGTACGTATGTCGGTACGTTTGGACCCTCCAAATCGAACGGAAAGACAGAATTAGGTTAGATTAACGAAGTGCCTAGTCTACACTCCGCACTCTCTGTATATAGTAGTCTGAAGAGATCGACTTGCGCTGGGATAGATAGATATACCTATGATAGGTAGATTCATCTGAATAGATGCTGTGCATCTGTTGGTATACAGATATTGAAGTCTGATTTCAGACTAGTATGTAACTTATTCGAAACTTAGAATATAGTTACCCAATTATCCGAGTTTCGCTTCTTAATTCGATTAATTATCATTCGTCCAATGCCTATACTAGTATTCTCAATTACTTTACACTTCTTCGAAGCAACCACTATATTCACCTCTATACACTAGTGCTCATTTTTCTTGCGATCAGTTCTTACCTTTTCAATCAGTTATTATTCTTTGAGATAGCTACTATTTTTTTTTTTTTTACTGATTCTCAACTATATTCATCGAATCTACCATTATTCTTGATTCAACTTCCATTCCTTCATTCGATTACTAGTTATTGACTCAACTATACTGTCACTTCACTCAGCTCTGATAGCTTGATTCAAATATGCCATTATTCGACTCAACCTATACTATTTTCTTGAATCCTCAACTATTTCTCGACTCTATTAAACTTATGACTCAACTACTATTTATTTACTCGACTACTATTCCTTATGCGATTCAACTTCTACTTCTTTCCAATCCTCAACTATTATTTGACGCAGCTATCATATCTTGATTCAAATAACATTCTTCGAATCAACTTACTATTTTCTTGAATCCTCAACTATTTCTCGACTCTATTAACTCATCACTCAACTATACTATTTCTTTACTCGACTACTATTCCGTATGCGATTCAACTTCTACTTCTACTTCTTTCCAATACTCAACTATTTTTTTACTCAGCTACCATACTTTGACTCGAATACCTTTTTCTCACTCAACCACTATTGTCTAGAATTTTGAGCTTTTTCTCGACTCTATTAACTCATGACTCAACTACTATTTCTTTACTCGACTACTATTCCTTATGCGATTCAACTTCTACTTCTTTCCAATCCTCAACTATTTTTTTACTCAGCTACCATACTTTGACTCGAATACCTTGTTCTGACTCAACCACTATTGTCTAGAATTCTGAACTTTTTCTCGAATCTATTAACTCATGACTAAACTACTATTTATTTACTCGACTACTATTTCTTATGCGATTCAACTTCTACTTCTTTCCAATCCTCAACTATTTTTATACTCAGCTACCATATCTTTAATTCAAATACCATTCTTCGTGTCAACTTACTATTTTCTTGAATCCTCAACCATTTCTTGACTCTATTATCTCATGATTCACAACCATTTTTTGACTTCGAATGCTATTTTCTTGAATCCTCAACTATTTCTCAACTCTACTATCTCTTGACTCAACTACTATATATCTAAACTCGAGTACCATTCTTGACTTAATTACTACTATTATTTGAATTGGCTCGACTACTATAATGCTATTTTCTATAATGCTAATACTATAATGCTATTTACTATAATGCTAATGCTATTTTCTTGAATCCTCAACTATTTCTCAACTCTACTATCTCTTGACTCGACTACTATATAGTATATCTAAACTCGAGTATACCATTTCTTGACTTAATTACTACTATTATTTAAATTGGCTAATATTATATTACGTATTGGGCAAGTATATTACTTTTTCAATCAACAACTACCTATTCTTCGACAAATTGACTAAGTATTTTATGAATCCGCCAACTAATTTTTTGACTCAGCAACTAGCTTCTGAATCTCGTGTTAGCATTTTTGTGGATTCTATAAAACCGCGATTCTATACAAAAGCACAGGATCACCTCTAGTTGATGTCTTGGTGATAAAATAGTTGAAAGGCCGTTGCGACATGAGACACCAGTATACCGCAGCTTATAATACAGCTGTGAGAAATAAAGTGTCCGACAGAACACTTCTCGCCTCCAAGCAACTCTGCAGCGGCGATGAGCCTGCAGTATCTAGGCTGGTCTGGCGCCTCGGAAGAGGGAGATTAAAAAGTCTGGTCTATGAAATGAATATCCAAACAAAAAACGACGGGCGGCTCACACTATGAGTATCTATATCTATCTACTATATACCACGCTGAGAAAACTCCAACTCAGTTCTAAAAATAGCTCGAAGATGTACCGATTTAGAATACGACTTGTTGTTTTCTTTCTTTTTTTTTTTTTTCTTTCTTTTCTTTTTCTCTTCTTCTTTCTTTCTTTTCTTCTCTTTTAGGCAATAAATAAGAAACCTGCGCCCGGGAATTTTCACCATATATGAATATATATAGGCTCGAGAAAAATTCCACTTATATATTCCAAGTCCTGCATGGGAACATATTTCTACACTATTATATACTTTATTCAAATATAATTATTATAAATACCCAAAAGTCAAGGCTGCGTAATCTGAACTAACTTATACACATACTATACATACGAGAAGAGATTAAAACCCGAGGATCTAGCCGATAAAGATAAATATGAATCATTATGTTCAGTTATACCTTTTATAATCTCATAGAAAAAATGTTACGTATATAAGTAGTACTTGTTGATTTCCCATAGATTATTAATGATACTGTTCAACTAACAATGACAGTGCTTGCCGTCTGGGTATAAAGTGCAAGCATATAGATATTTTTCTATAAACGTTTAAAAATATCGTTGAGGTAAACATTTCACAGCCAAATCAAACTTACAGCCAAATTCAGATCTAAAAGATGAAAAAAAAATATCCCTGTTTATCAATCGGACTGGAGTTTGACCCTTCTCAACGCTCTCCTTGATCTTCGAGTCGTAGGAAAATCACAATAGATGTAGGTATAGGAGATATGATGATGATATGAAAGAGGAAATTGACGTTTGGTGCGACACGCAGTCTCGCGATAAAGAGACTGCAGTGACAAGTGTTGGGTGGCCTTTGACCTCTTTCATGTCAGTTTATCTGTACTATGTATGTATCTAACAGAGCCGCATGGTGTTCTTGACAAACAGGTACAACATGCAGTATAACGATCAAACTCGTTGAAATTATTATAATAATAATAGCATTGAAGTTATGAAGGGTGTATCAAGCATGACGAAGTTATAGATTCACAAATATCAAAATTGTGAGTTGATGATGAAGGATTGCGATCCCTATAACAAAAAGAAGAAAAAAAAATAAAAAAATAATTCACTAATTGACGAAATTTCATCATTTTTTTTTCTTTTTTTTTTTTCTTTTTTTCTTTCTGTTATAATATTCCCACGCGTTTGTCCTTGACGCGGTTTGATAAACCTTTGAGATATTATATAACCACATGGCAATAAAATAAGCGTGGCATTTAATTAATTCGTGCGCTTTAACGCGCACGACGGTGGGGCAATTAATCGGCTAATTAATCGTCGAGACTGGTTAATGCGTTGTATAATGAAAAAAACGGTTAATATCGTTTTATTTGAACGTATAGAAAAATATTGTGTGTAAGTGTGGAAAACCGCGAGACCGCACACAGAAAAAAAGTTTAACTTGAGCCAATGAAATTATTCTTGATTTGAATCAAGAGAGTATACTCTCTAAATTTGAATCAGTGAGAATTCACTGATTGCAGTTATAAGTCTGCCACTGATACCAATCAGTGGCATACTTATAACTGTAAACCAGTGACTATTCACTGATTGTCAGTAGTTTTCACTGATTCAAATTTAGAGAGTATCTATAATAATAGAGTATATCTTGAGATAATTTTGCGGGTCCAAAAATGAAGACCGAAATTTTCTCGGATCAAATCAAAATTTTACGCGAGCCAAGAAAATTGGTTCGAGCAAAAATTTTTGATTTGATCCGAGAAAATTTCGGTCTTCATTTTTGGACCCCCAAAATTATCTTTCCAAATTATTTATTTTAATTATTTTCCAAATTTTCTATTGGTTCGAGAAAAATTTTGATTTGGTCCGAGAAAATTTCGGTCTTCATTTTTGGACCCCCAAAATTATCTTTTCGAATTATTTATTTTAATTATTTTCCAAATTTTCTATTGGTTCGAGAAAAATTTTGATTTGATCCGAGAAAATGTCGGTCTTCATTTTTGGACCCCCAGAATTATCTTGAATCAAGTCAACCTTTCTTTCTATGTATATAGAAAACGAAGCTTAATTTTTTTTCTACTGAAAATTTCTCAATATTATATAATATTATGAAAATTACTGCGGGGTTTACGATATATTATGTATATAATATATGAACCGCATATATAGAATTTATAATACGACGTGATAAAGTATTTTATATAAGGCGTTAGTAAACAATGTTTGTTTGCGTCTTAGAAAAATATTCCTACTAGCCCGCAGCAGCTACGATTGACATCCATTGACCCCTTTATACGACGTGCGGTATATAGTACTATGCAATGCTTATATTATTAACAATAAAAGCGAATCTTATATATTGTCCCAGATGAGAAAAGTCAACTTCTAATATGGACTCGACGCGCCGGCTGCGCAGCTTTCTTCTTCTCATATAATAAAGCTGCTCGACATGATAATATGTGTTAATATTGTAGTAGGTACAGTTTTCAAACAGAATTATAATATTGTTTATTTTTTAAAGAGCGAATCATATACTCGCATAGAAATAATATATTTTTAGATGTTGAAATTGCGATGTTACCCACACTGTTGGAAAAATTTGAAAAAAAATAATGTCCCAGGAGGTCCATCCACTATCATTTTTATGTCAATTTCAACACTTTTTTTTTTCAGTTAAAGCAACATTATTTTTACTTAAACGACAAATTTTACTGTTGTTTCAACTGAAAAAAAAAGTGTTGAAATCATGTGCCTGAAGTTCCGAACGTTCATTTGAACGAAAATTCGAAAATGGCAATCTTACCACGATTGTTAATCGACTAAAAATATCTACAAATTTGAGATACATTGAAGATCAAAGGGCAGTTATAGAGATTTCGAAATTTATAAATTTCGGCCCGTTAAATAAGTTTGATTATATGGTTTTTTCAGAAGTTTCATTCAAATGAACGTTCGGAACTTCAGTCACATTTGAAATCAACATAAAAATTATAGTGGACCTCCTGGGAAATTTTATTTCTAACGGTGCATATCGCAAAATATCAGCATGATGAACACTGCAACCTAAAATCACAATTGTAACAATATTTTCGTATACTATACTCTTGTATACAAGATTTACTTGGGTTTTTATTAGCATTTTCAAAAGGAAGGTGGGTAGTGATCAGGCATTCAATCGAACACCATATAGTTGGTTCTATCGGTTTTAGGTATACCAATATAAAAATTTATTGATTTTTCCGTTCGAACATATAATACCTGTAATAAAAAGTAACCAAATTTACCCGTAGAGTCCGGCTCTCTCCCGGAGTTAAGTTATGCTTAAGTGTGTCGCATATATATATCTCTCCCGGATTTACCCTGTACACACCAATATATTATACCTACTACAACGGATTTCTATATAGTGGCCACAACTATATACGAAAGAATTTCTAAACGCCTAATTGCATCGGGACTGTCTACATTGGTCTAATCAGTCAAAACTGTCCGCACCTGTCGCACCGATTAAAACTGTCGTCGCGGAGACACGGTCTCGGTTCCTAACTCAAAGTCTTATGGGAGAGACAGAGAGAGAGAGAGAGAGAGAGAGAGAGAGAGAGAGAGAGAGAGAGAGAGAGAGAGAGAGAGAGAGAGAGAGAGAAAGAGAGAGATTGGCAGATTGCCATGAGTTGGATTTTTTATTTCCTTCCTTATGACCTATACCTATAATATGTATATGTATGCATACTTATATACCTATACCTACATAGGTATATAAGCTAATATGTATGTACATGTCTATCGGGACTGAGAATCAGTTCGCGAGGCCTCCTTTAAGGCTACGCGTAGGTATATCGCGGTGCGGGAAACTTTCCTGCGAAATATTGCGTGGCTGCTGCTGCTGCTGCTGCTGCTGCTTGAACGGTCAACCTCCTTGGCAGGTTGCCATAAGCAAACGCGTGTCGCAAGCGTGGAGGAACTTTTTATCTGGGATTCCCCGCAAAAAGATATAGCGATTACACACTACGATCGCACATATATATATATCGTGCACGGAGAAAAAATAACACTACTCAGTGCTGCGCAGAACACTCATTTGTCAAAAATTTTTATAAACTGACTCACTAGAGGGCAGGACGCTACTCATTGCTGTCAAAAAAATAACTAAAGTTGTCAATACATCAATGAGTAGTGTCCTGCACTCTAGTGAGTGATATTTTTTGGTTATTGAGTCAATTTATAAAAAAGTTTGACAAATGAGTGTTCTGCGCAGCAATGAGTAGTGTTATTTTTTCTCCGTGTGCGAGATTGCAATTCCTATTTCGGTGCTATTGCAGTGAATTTTGGACTTCATCGATTCTGTCGTGGAATCAACTTCTTATACAAAATGACGATTAGGGTCTCCGTTCTTTGTATCCAGAATCTGATTCAGACTTCCTGATGCACATCTGAGTCATCAGCATTTTTCGATAAATATAATCGAGGGATTTTTTTCTTCCATACCACACAATTCATTGGAATGAAACTCTGGGGGTTGATGCGTTCAATTTCAGCAAAAAGTGGCCAAGTGTCTCATTTTTTCAATATTTGGAATTTTTTTTCACTGATTTAGTTATATCATAAGAGAAATCGTAAAATTATTCTCATATTTATTATGTAGGTACTCGATTTGTTGCACTTTTGAAACGCTTAGCCTCTCAACGGTGGAAAACCACACATTATGAGCACTATCTCATCTCATTTGATTAAGAAATGACCGAGATATTGCGATTTTGCATTAAAAAAAAAAAAAAAAAAAAAAAATACCAACATCTTACGGAGGCGACACTTTTTACCAACATAATTACGGGGTGAAAGTTCCCCGTGTCCGAGTTCCCACGCGACCAATACTTCAAAAACATTAAAGTCGAGAAATATTTGAATGTTTTTCATCCTAATATGTTGGTTCATTTGATTGAACATACCCCAATGCAATTATACACCCCATCACTGCACTGCAATCCACTGCAATGCACAACCATTTTTTTTACTCAACTAATATTTTCTGAAACAATAATAATAATTTTTTTTCTTTTTGTTACTTCAACCGAAAAACTTAGCAGCTTCACTTAAAAGCACCAGGATTCGTCAAGAGTTTTTGAAATTCTTTTGCTAATATATCTTTCCTCTTATACGTTAGCTGCGTTGACTGTACCTACAGACGTAATGGAATGATTTACCACCACCTGTTTGCCAAAAGGGTAATTGTGCAATTAAAAATTCCGTCTACCTATGTCTCGTTGAGCCATTTATGGGATTATTATACTCTCATTGATGAAGTGTGGGAACCCGACTAGGTTCTGCGCTCGGTTTTGTCATAAGCAATTTCTGCGATATCGTTATCCGGATTCTGCTGTCTTTTTCCCGAGCACGATCAGATTCGAATTTGTCAGTAGTGGGTCATGGTCGTCTCCTCTTGGAATTCGGGTCCCCTAGGGTCCTGGAACACCGGGATTCTGGAATCCCGCAGTCCTTGGATGGGACTAGTTATTGTGCGGAGTTTTGAACCGTCAAAAGGTTAGCTACTATACAGAGGAGAGGAATGCACCTTCGAGAGAGTCACGTTGTCTGGGAATTATTTCATCTCTCTCGCTCTTCATCTCCTGAAACTACATGTATATCTCGTCCCGCGAGTGCATGTGGCAGCACATAGTCTTGATATTCCTCGCGCAGAAGGCCATCGAAAGTGAGCTCTCATATAGTAAACACAGTGATCATCTTCTTTTCCCATATACCTCTAATTCTATCACCATTGGGGTTTTACCGTGCGACCAAACCATATCCTGGTTGATGTCTCTCCAGTTGCGAGATCTCTTCTTTCACTTATTGCAGTACTACGTATCTGCAAGGTTTTGTCGCCAATATGCAAAGCAGAGGGATCGAAAGGAATTTGATATTCTTTCGATATTTGTTTTCTTTCTCAAACCAAGACCCGCCGTTTATTTTATGGTAATATTGTATAGGCATGTATTCTGATAGGGAAAAATCTTGCGGTTCAGGTATTTTCAGTATATATACCTTATACCTGCGATGCACCTTATCTTATAGAACGTCGCTTGCTATATAACGACGCAAGATAACGCTAGCCAATGAATCATAAACAAATGTGAATGTTCTTTGTGATTTGTTTTTTAAGCTCTGGATGACTCGGCGTCTATTTAGCTGCAGGTAAAGCGTGCAGCGGGGGATGGGGATAGTAATGAAGTGATTAATGGCGAATTATCGCCCCTCGGTATAGGCGGTCGTTGTTTAAACTTCAAAGTGGTATTATATCGAGTATGAGATTAGAAACAAATTACGAACAGGCGAGTCACTGAACTAGCCTCTGCTAGTAGTTAGTCACTATACTACCTCCTACTCTACGTGGGTATGTATATACTATACATATCATACTATTGACCATAAAGAAAGTCTAACCTTCGAGACTGAAGGTCCAATGTTATATAAAGGTGTGCGTAGAGTTTGAGAGCGTGGTTTGTATGTGGTATCCAACTATCACTACAAGATTGAGAAGCGAATTTTGAAACAAAGGAGAATCGCCATTGTTAAAATTTAAAATAGCCTGGGTTTTTAGTACATTCAGTGAGCTGTTATAAGCCCCGAACGTTTGCGAATTTAATCCAGTTTGTCGATCAGACTATTTGTACGTATGTACATACGTCTGGCCCGAGCAAACACACGATCATCAATAAATGAACAGCTGTTCAAAATCCGACAAGACACTCTTTTGTTTGACAAAATTCAAATAATCTGTCTTTTTATGATGTTAGGTATACACCCGAAAATATATATCGCCAGTTTACATATACAACGACTAAGTTATTCTTAGCTATAACTTAAATATCGGGACTCATTATTAAACGGAATTGGAATATTATCCATTACATCCGTCGAATCAAATTACTCAAAAATATCTGAGTCTGGGTTCAAAGGCTTGTATCAATTTTTTAGAATTATGTTCGGCAACGGAAAGTATAATGATTATGTTCACCATAATATATGATTCTAGGAGGTGTTAGTGTGACACAAAAGTTTCTCGACCTATTTGAATATCCGTATGTTCACACAGTCCGGGACTGTGTACTGAAACAGTATGTTGAACTTAAACCCTATGGGTGCAACAGTTCTCATATAATTCTGATCAAAGTGTCAGACAAGTTGATTCACGAGACAAAGCAGAAAAAGTCTAGTGCAGAATTTTTAGCGAAGAACAGACAAAATTGAATTTCTCGATGTTTCATGCATAGGACCTTAAGCTAGTGATGACAATATATCGGAACATCATTCGAATATATATATAAGGATTGAGTTCAGTCCTCGCGTGTTCGTGGTTAATGAGTTTTAAGTATATACCCGGTGTCTCCGGGGAATTTGGCAGAGAACAAAGAGACTGTTGCCTTTCTATAAAAGCAAGAAAGAATATAGCACAGACGAGAAATAGTCAGGCTGCGCGTAACCCTATAACCAAAACGTTCAGCACAGCAAGAAGCGCCTTAGCCATATTACAGAATTACCCACGTTTCCGTACAATTCCAAGTACTAACTGTACTGCATCGTACACACCACGATTACCGCTTGTATATACTTAATTATGCTAATCGCTCGACCGGAAGTGTGCGCGTATGTATTATACCCACGCATCTATAAGTATATGATGAATATTCACACAGAAGACTAACTAACAAACTTTTTACTTTTTTCTTTGATTTCAGGTAGGCTCGATGCGTAAATACTGGAAACGGTGACGAGAATATCAGGACTCTAGGTCAGCGGAAACAGGCGATAATATTTCGGACAAACCCCGAAGATGAGGTGGCTATCGATAATATTAGCTCTGACCGGCCTGACGTCGATTTGCGGCGCTGCGCCAACGGGGAGTTCGATCACGATAGAAAATTTTCAGTCAGAATCTACAAGCCCGGATACAACAACAACTACTGCTTCTTCTTCTTCTTCTTCTTCTTCTTCTTCTTCTTCTTCTTCTTCTTCTTCTTCTTCTTCTTCTTCTTTGCCTTCGGCCCGTAAATTGCCAACCCATGACGTGGGCCTGCCAAGTGAACTCGCGTGGCAAGCTTGGCTTGTCGTGGCCAATAAACCTGACGCACAATCTAGCTTCGAGTCTGCAACAGTACCGCGCCGGATTAGCCCTAAGAGCGTTTTCGTAGCCCCGAAATACTGTTCTGACGGCTATACAAAAGACGGGATGGGAAGATGCATCAAAGATACGATCCAAATCGACTATAAGAGTCATCTGGAGTTCATCCTCGGCCGTTTGAGGGTAAAATTCCCGAGCAGGGTACAGCCTGATGATTCAGCGGCTACGGGTTCGGAGCAAAAGCAGTCTGACGCATCATCAGGACCGTTGCAGGTAAACATATCTCTTGGAATAGAAGACAACTTATCACCCTCACGATCACCCTTGCCCAGTGTCAAGTCAGAGCGCGATGTGCCAGGAGTTGACCCTTTGAGGGATGACCGGGAGCCAGATAGTAAGACTGAGACAGCTTTCACCGCGTATAAAGTCGGGAACGTCACCAAGGCAGGCATGGATGAAGAAGGAACGTTTTTTCGAACCAATTCTTCACAATCTTTAGGAGATCATTCTATACGTGAAGTCGTCGTTCCCGTAGCCGAGTTTGTTGACGATGGTAATCAGACATTCACCGAAGTCATAGATTACAAGATACCCTCATCTTTGGGAGAACTCTTCAACGATTCTCGTGGCAAGCCCTTGTCCACGGTGAAAAATATTACCGAGACAAAGCCCGTGGAAGATGCACTGCAGCCGACTGTAGTCCTCCTTTTATCACCGACTAAACTGAGTGGAGCAACTTCCACACCATACTTTAAGGACGCTGATGATTCTCGACCTGCAGAGACATCCAACGATCATATTTTAGTTAGGACGGGAAGCCTCCTCGTCAACTCGACGAGTATAGACGGAATCCCAGTGAACATCTCAGAGCTAGATTCACCGTACGTATTTTTTTTTTTTTTTTTTTTTATTTTTTTGTTCGTACACCCTTTTTGAACTTACATTTTATAAATACAGCAATTAAGTATCCTTTGAATGGGCGTGGCTTTGAAATTTTAGCCTTCTTTGAGTAGTTCTATTTTTGTCACTAGTTGGCGTATCGAGGTTCTAAGCCCTTTCATTGGTTACTGTAGCCTTCTTTGAGTAGTTCTATTTTGTGCCACTAGTTGGCGCATCGAGGTTCTAAGGTTCCCGATAGAGAAAATCTTTTTGATTTTTTGAATTCTATTCCACGAGCTTCATCACTCGATATATAGAGAATTATTTTGACTTCACACGCCCCTGTTTTCTGTGAATTCTATTCGAAAAAACTAAAATATCACCATAATCGAGCCTCATGTCCATTTCACTCGAATGAAAAATTGAATGTAACTGATCTTTCAACAGATCCGAGGACACCACAACTGGAATTGACGAAGAAACGACTCTATCCGATGAAGGGTTTGAACAACCGACAACGCCCGATGTTCCAGAGATTGTAGCTACAACAATCTACCCCGAAGAGGACCTCGACGACACTACAGATCTGAATGACGAGATCCTGGCGCCTGGAGAGGCGGGAATGCTCGTTTCCGCAGGAAAATTTGAGCCATCTTCCCGCCCTGAAGAAGTTTTAAGACCATCATCGCCTGCGTGGGTCTTTCCAAGTAGCAACACCGCAGAAGAAAGTGGTGGCAATATTTCAAGTGAGTCCAGTATCAGTGGCGACGTGATTTTGGAAACGACTTTGCTGGATCTCAACTTCGGGAGTGGCACTACATCGAAGCATACGGTGCGCGATGACCTCCGGGAACTCTTCGAGGCGGAGGAGGACCACGCTTTGAAACCGGAGGTTATTTTCTCATCGCAGGACGCTCACAGACTTGATAGACCAAATACATGGGGAAAGAAAGGCGCCGAAGATCTTGCGACCTCGGCGTCAACCCCCAAGGAATCGACGGTTATGTTCAATCAGGACAATTCCAGATCACGGGAGACAGTTCCGCATACTTCACGCCATAAAGAGGATGATGGATCCAGTGTACGCGGTCATTTGCAACAAAGAAGAAGAACGACTTCGGGTCAGGATTACGTCAGGTTTCCAGAAGATCAGAGGCAGGCTCCGTCCAGCTTTGTCCTGTTCCCTTCGGACCATTCGAACAGCATAAATGGGAATCTGAATTCCAAGGATCATTCCTCCTTTACGGATGAGCGTACGCGTCCTCAGTTGAAGCCAAAGAGCAGCGTCTCTCTTCACCAGAAGAAGACATACTGGCATTTGCCACCTGGATGGAGAATCGACGATCTGCAACCTCCTCGACAGCCTTCAGTACCAGTCCAGAACGGAAACCAACGGCATGGTCAGAATCCAATGCTGTTTAGGTTCTGGACCCGGATGCCATTGTTCAGAGACCCAAGTCTGACGATGAGTAATCAGTCCTCGCGTATTTCACCGATCGTTACTCAACAAGAGAGTACTTACAGAGCGATTTCGCCCGAGGCCGTAAACCGCGGTTTTGTTCAAAGTACGCGAGGCGGTCAAGTGATCGGTTAGAGATAAAGCTATAATAGTGAAATTCGGAGCGGTGCCAAATATGTGTATGTATGTATATGTGTAGTCCATTCGCGCGAACTTAATATATTGAGAGATTGGGGCTACGGGTATGGGATAAAAGGAGCTCAAGTACTTGTATTTCTTCGTTGTTAATTCTTAAAATATTACCCCAATATAACGAACGAATTATATCCGCGCGCCTTTTACTGTCTGAATATCAGAAAAAAAAAAAAAAAAAAAAAAACCAAGTCCGTTGCAGAGTAGTCGGTCTTTGACTTGATACAAGTAGTATATACAGGGTGTCCCAGAATTTGCGTCGAATAATTTACAGGGTATAAATTTTGATCAAAAACGGGATCGAAATTTCGAGAGAATATTTCGACGCCCGATACGAATAACTGCACGTTTCAGATTCCGGGTGACATACAGCACGATTCAAATTCCGGGTGGAAAAGAGCACATTTCAGATTCCGGGTGGAAAAGAGCACGTTTCAGATTCCGATTGGAAAAGAGCATGTTTCAGATTCCGGATGGAAAAGAACACGTTTCAGATTGAGAATGAAAAATAGCACGTTTCAGATTCACTCGAAAACTAGCACAATTCAGGTTGAACCGAATATTACTTATTAGCAAGTGCAGTCAGGTAGGTTTATTATAAGATTGAATTAATCATTCAATGATAAAATTGAATCGAGTTTATGCGCATAATTGTGCATTTCCAATTTCATAATAAACCTAGCTGACACTTACTAATAAGTAATATTCGCTTCGCCTGAATTGTGCTAGTTTTCGAGTGAATCTGAAACATGTGCTTTTCCATCCGGAATCTGAAACATGCTCTTTTACACCCGGGATTTGAAACGTGCTCTTTTTCACCCGGAATCTGAAATGTGCTGTTATTCGTATCGGGCGTCGATTTACCCTGTAAATTATTCGTCACGAATTCTGGGACACTCTGTATAACGGAAAAAGTACTTCAGATGAGAACTAAACGGCGTGCTATAGTAGCAATTCCATTATACTTGTTACAGTCAAAGAGGAGTACACTGCAGTGACTATAATAGTGATGATAATTAGCGAGTATAGATTAAATTTGCATTTAACATTTGTCATTCGTTATATATTCTTTCGTATAACGTGAATGGTTGCGATAATTTTTTTTTTACCACACGTTCCATAAAACCACGTAATTCATGAGGCAATTTCGAAATTTTGATTTCTATACTCACTCGCTCGTATAAATAATCTTCTATACGGTATAAATCGACTAGGAAAAAAAAAAAAAAAAAAAAAAAAAAACTAAATGCATCACCTAAAAAAAACAATAATTTAAAGTAAAACCACACAGGCTAAATTAGAGGGACGTCGCGCAAGTCCGCGAAGACACTTTACCAAAACACAGACTGATTGATCGTATATATCGTATATTTGTATATGTATTATAGATATAGAGTGTATTGTTGTTGTTATTATTATTAATGTTATTATCATTATGATTATTATTAATATTATTATTATTATTATTATTATTATTATTATTATTATTATAAATTATAACGTTAACGTATTTGCCGTTCTCCAGTCAGATATAATTACCCTGTATTGTACAATAGATTATGATTAAACCCTTGATCGCGAATTAGTCGGTAGAAGATATAGTATATTATATATATATATAAAAAATAAAAAATAAAATAAAAATTGAAGAAAATAACAAAAAATACTAAAAATATGATACTACCGCACATTAAAAGGAGTATAGGATTTAGTCTGCGATTTTTACCGACCAGAGTATGTGTATGTATACTATACAATGTATTACGATAATGTTTGTGTATTTCAACGATTTATATACTACTATATAAACTTTACGCTATATGTCTCTACGTATTATTATCTGTTAATTTAATAAGTAATAGTGAATCGTCGTCCCGTGTATATGTGCTTTTTTGTGTGCATGTGTGTATTATGGGGTGGGGCAAGAGAAAAATTTTCAAAGCTAAGCTATATAGGTAATAGAAGTAAAATATCGACTCGATTCGATCGTCATAACTATATATATACTGCGATCATCATCAAAGTCTTAAAACTAGATGTATATCTCTATACGTGGTCCTGACACGTATATATACGTACATTTTATTCAAATTATATATATATATATATATATATATATATATATGTATATGTTCGAATTGATGAGATTCGAACACTTGCGGCCAGTAACGATCTGTCTATTATTATGTCTATATATATATATGTCTATTTAAAATGATATTACGCTGTACTATCGATTTGTGTACATATTAATTTTATTAAAAGAGAAGAAATAAAAAAGAAAAAAAAAAAATTAAAAAATTAAAAAAAAAATAAATAAATAAATAAATAAACCAATAACAAACAAACAACAATTGTATATATATATAGTATAAAGAGAAAAAAAAAAAAAAAAAAAGAAAATAATTAAACGTTGGCTTTTAGTCTAACGTATGGATATATTACTTATACCAACTGTAGCTCTGTCACATCTCATAATATTGATCAGATTCTCAAAATATACATTATAAACCGACGAAGAAGAATTTCATGGAGAGGAAACAGTTCAGTGTGTACATTAAGGCCCATCCCTAGTCACCCACCACCTTTTGATCGAAATGTAAATGTGTCACATTTCGATTATTATCCGAGCCCAGGCGTAAAAAACGCAAAAAAGGCCAACTTAGCGCAAATTCTATTTCAATTCCGAACACATACGTCGAAAAAAATGTTCGTTTCGTGCGATAATAGAGTCTACAAATGGTTTTTACATTGTTCCGCCGAGGAAATCGAATTCGAATAATTTTGTAACAATGTAAAAACCATCTGTAGACTCGATTTTCGCACGAAACGAACATTTTTTTCGACGTATGTGTTTGGAATTTAAATAGAATTTGCGCTAAGTTGGCCTTTTTGCGTTTTTGACGCCTGGGCTCGGATAATAATCGAAATGTGACACATTTCAACCAAAAGGAGGTGGCCGACTAGGGATGGGCCTTAATTGCTTGCGGGCTCGTTTACTGCAGGACTATTTCCTTTCTACAAATTCTCTCTGTATACGGTTATAGTGCTTCGTTTTTCTTCAACGAAATTTATTATTTTTTTGGAAACTGGTCCATATAATTGATGAGCGAAAATAAGTATGTCCCGCATACATTATGTTCGCAGTGTATCGCATGAGCGTATCATTTTTTTTGTAACGATCATTATGGATCGGAATTAAAGTGAAAGGAGCGAAGAATGAAGGAAGTAAAAAAAATTGTACTGAAAGAATTTGTATTGCGTAGTATTTTCATTCATTTATTTCCATAATTAATCCCTGCTTTTCAATCCCTTGAATCCTCTAGCGAGAACAAACTTCTCCGATGATTCGGTTCTCGTAGCAGCTGGCCGCACGATTTTTACGGTTTTGTAAAACTTCTTCAGATCGTCTTCGATCCGTTTAGCTTCCCCGCCGTCCCAAAGTTTGGCTATGAACGTGGCTTCCGGCTTTGAAACGCTCAGAGCGAACCGGAAGGCCGCGTAAGCGAGGGCGACGATATTCTCATGATCCATTGATCTGACGCCAGTCGCGTTTGGCGCCATATCGGACAATACAACATCCACCAATTCACCTGCGAGATGTTCTTTCAGCTTCGCTTGTGCCTCTGCCGTGGTAAAATCCATGTTACCAACTACCGTGGCTCCATCTATAGGATAAATCTGCGACTTGTCTATGGCGACAACTTTTCCCACGGGTTTGTTGACCTGTTTACCATTAGCGTTGGTAAAATTCACCGCAACCTGAGACCAACTTCCTGGCGCTGCGCCGCAGTCGACCACAAGCATACCGGGAGATAGTATACCGTTTTTTTTATCCATTTCAATAAGTTTGAAAGCACTTCTGCACCTGTAATTTCCCATTTTTGCCTTCTCGACGTATGGATCGCTCAGTTGTCGTTTCAGCCAGAGCTGCGAGCTAATTTTCCGACCTTTCAAATCCGTTGGAACCTCTCGCCGGGCTATACTGCTCGTGTATACGCTCCTGACCAGAGAAAAACGACCGCAATGTGTCGCCATCTTTATTCAAAAACTTAAATTCGGAATTTTGGGGTTAGGTTGAACCCGGCGCGTAAAATCTCTGGCACAACTTCAGATGCGTACAAACTGCGCAAAAGAAACTGCAATTACATATCTATGTGTGTTGATATCGCGCGCAGAATAATCAGCATGATCTGAATTATACCTCGTACGATGAATAGGTTAGGTTATGTTTTAGAATTGCAGGTTAAGATAATCGTTGAAACGTATTTATGTAATACATTGAATTGACGATAGCAGAGACAAAGAAAAAATAGATTACAACGTACTAAACGTAAACGTTCTGAAACGCTGTATGCTATCACGAAAATAGTTTACGGTCATTTGCAAGCTGATTTAGATTCACTGCGCACACGGTTTATTATTTATATACCCGTGGACCGTAGTGCGCTGCCATATTACTATTTATGAATTCACTATTTAGGATCCTGCTCTGCAGTATATTCTGGCTTGTGCCACGGTTAAAGATGGAAGGTTGCTTCAAAGACTTTGAGATTTGCTTGGTTGCAATCGTTGCAACACAATTTTCATCAGAATTAAAAATGATACATTGCGCGTGATATCATTTAACAATAGAGCGAAGCACTTCAAAATAGTTCAAAGAGTGAACATAAAAACAAAATAATTGCTCCTATTTGAATATCTTCTACGTCATATTGACGGTTGACGGAATTCGTGACGTCAGTTTTGGGCCTCCAAAAGCTAGAAACCCATTTTCTTTAGCCGTGGATTGTGAGACACTTCGAAATTTAAAAACTGTGTCGCTGCTTACCTCTGATGGTATATCAGATGCGCAATGCGCGTGCGTAACAAACTAAGAATGGCGAATATGGTTGCTCAGTGTGCTTCTGAGACGAGGGATATCGGTTAAGGAGCCGGCCGAGATGTGATCGCAATACAGAGTCGAGGCATATCCGATAAACGGAATAAAAATTTTCAAATTATCCACGATGAATTTAACCGCGGGAAATCCGCATTCCAACGGCTTACTATACGCTGGTTTTAACCAGGACCAAGGTATGCACATATTTATTAATATCTGTATGTGTTGACAGCGCGGACCACGATTCTAAAATTCAGTTCAAGATAGAAAAAAAAAAAAAAAAAAAAAAAAAAAAAACACTGCTGATATGTGGTTTTCGAATCGCATATTGCGACTGTTGCGTATCAAAATCTTCCCTCATTTTTAACGGATATTAATATCAAATCAATTAAACCGAGGAAAAATTGTTAGTATTGAGATCGTAGAAAAAAAAAAAAAAAACAGAAGAAAAGAATGTAAATACAGCGAAAAAAAAAAAAAAAAAAAACAAATACTGAAAAACACGTACATTCGTACGGGTAAACAGATAGGGTGTATCGGTATCCTTAGCTTTGTTATGTTTATTATTGTATCTGTTGAATTAATGAATATTTTTAAAATTGATATTACCAGGCTGTTTTGCTTGCGGTATGGAAAATGGCTATAGAATATACAGCTGTGATCCATTGAAGGAAAAAGAACGACATGATTTTAGCGACGGGGGTCTTGGATATGTCGAAATGTTGTTTAGGTGTAATTATCTGGCACTTGTTGGAGGCGGTGCTAAACCAATGTATCCGACAAACAGAGGTAAACAAATTGTCTGTCCGTAGTCAGAAAATTGTTATTACGAATGTGGCATGGAATTGCATTGCGTTTTTTACTACTGATGATCATAGTACTGTATAATATACAAGTGATAACTGAACATAACATGTTTTTAATGGATTTGTCGGTATTGGGATAAAAAGCATAGGTGGAAATATGGAAATTGTTGATCAAGATGATATTTAGCTATCTAGATTATGCCCACTATAAATTTTGTGGAAGAAATCATTTCAAAAGATTTGAAATACATTGAAAATAAAAAAAACATTTAGAATTTGTTCTTGAAGATTTTGGATCCTCATATATTCCAAAGAATGTGAAAAATAAACTTTTCCAGTTATGATATGGGACGACCTTAAGAAGAACCTAGCAATAACTTTGGAATTTAATGCGCCAGTCAAAGGTGTAAAACTCAGAAGAGATAGAATAGTAGTTATCCTCGAAGGTGTGATAAAGGTTTACACGTTCACCCAGAATCCACAGCAACTACACGTTTTTGAAACAAATCCAAATCCCAGAGGGTTGTGCGTACTTTGTCCGAACAGCAACAATTCTCTACTGGCTTTTCCCGGTAGAAAAAATGGCCATGTTCAAGGTAATAGTATATTATGTGGCATGCCCGTAAACCAAGTGTTTTTCGGCGAGAATAACGATTTCAGGACGAGCTAAAGGCGAGCCGGAAGCGAGTTCGGAAATCATTATTCGAGTCAAAAACGGTTTACGGGTGCGCCCCATACTGTATTTTTTTCGAAATAGCCATGAAAAGTCACTTTGACGCCTGTTGAGATTCACTAGACGAAGTGTGGGGTTATGGTGCGATCTGTGGCGCACTTCGAATCGCGCATCGAAACTGCCGTATAAAGACTTTATACGGCAGTTTTGGAATGTGCACTTCAAACTGCGCATCCAGACTGCCCTATAACGACTTTATAGGGCAGTTCTAAAACCAACCGTATAAAGTGACACTTTGTGGATCGAAAACAGGCGTCAAAAAGTGACTTTTCAATGCCTATGCCGAAAAAACTAACTTAACTGGTAGTGAATATCTTCTCAAATCCGGTAGACACAAAGAACTGAAATATGTACTGAAACCTTATCTCCTAAGACTGGAACTAGTCTGAAAACTATAAACCATAAGTTGTTTGATTTCTGCAGTAATAGACTTGGCCAACACGGATAAACAGCCATTAAACATAGAAGCCCACGAGACCCCGTTGTCTTGTATATCGCTTAATCTTCAGGGTACAAGATTGGCTACGGCATCAGAGAAGGGAACATTGATAAGAGTATTTGATACCCAGAATGGAAACATGATAAATGAATTAAGAAGGGGTGCAAACCACGCTAATATCTATTGGTGAAATAATATTATCTCATTCTATATTATCTGGCAATTAAAAATAATGTTTATTTATCTGTATTTAATTTTTTTTTTTCTCTCTCTCTCTAAAACGTTTCAGTATTAATTTTAATCACGATTCGACGTGCCTTTGCGTAGCCAGCGATCACGGTACAGTTCACGTATTCGCCGTCGAAGATCAGAAGCTTAATCGTCAATCGAGTTTAGCGTCGGCTACATTTTTGCCAAAATACTTCAGCTCAAATTGGAGTTTTTGTAAATTTCAAGTACCTAGCGGGCCGCAATGTATGTGCGCTTTTGGCTCAGGCAATAACACGATAATAGGTAAGCTGAATGATATTTGAAGATATTAGTTTATCTTTATAAACGTTTAAAATTCGTTTATTATTTTGTTCATACGCAAGTAATATGCGCGGACGGAAGCTACTACAAATTTATATTCAACAACAAGGGAGAGTGCAGCAGAGATTTTTACGCTCAATTCCTTGAATTGACCGACGACAAGATGTGACTGGAGGAGAAATCGTAGCGGGAAAGTTCAAACGTGACTAAAAAAATTCAACGACGTATTCGTTATGTTTGTCAATTGTTTAAACGAAATTAGGTGTTATTGTTAGACGATGAAAATATGGTATGTTGTTACAAGGAGAAAATGAAATTGAAAATTTGTATATTATAATAATGCCCACTAATTGGACCAAAAATTTAGGAAATCAACTTCGCACTTTGGATGACGTATTTAAAAATTATTATCTCATTCGCTACGGCCTTAACCAGGTTTTAAAAAATCGTCTACGCGACTGGTACTACTCTGATATTGTCCAAACAATAATGCTGTTGCTATTACAAGGTATAATATATATTATATGTAAAACGTATGATGGGATGTTTAAAAAATATCGATATTACATATTTTTCACCCTCCCATTTCTCAAATCTGTTCTTTCCAGTAAAAAAAAAAAAAAAATAAATAAAAATAAAATCGAAAATAATGCTTTGTTTCAAATGTTTTTCACTGGAAAGAAGATTTTTGGTGATTGGAAGGTAAGGGAAAAAATGTGCTGATTCTCTGTTTTTCTTAGTTTCGTTTTTTTTTTGTTTTTTAAACACCCTGAAATATGATTGTAATATTAAATTACATATATAGTATAGTATATCAGTTGGAACTATATTGCTGAAAGAATTTTCTGTCTTATATCAATTCTGAGCTGATTAATTATTGAGCCAGAATATATAATAAGAATGTAAAGTTTGTTCGGAAAATAGCGTCTGTGCCCGATCTTGCGGTGTGAAAAAAAAAAAAAAAAAAAAAAACACACAATCTGATTAATTATAAATATGAAATTGAATATTAATTACGGAGCTGTCGGTGAAACGAATAAAAAATAAAAATAAAAAATCATTTTTCAGAGCAATTCATCATTGTCATTATTAATATTCATTGAACGTTAATTTCGTTTCATAATATGTTCATTTCAGCGACAGGCTCCAAAGAATAAATTTACTTTATAGGCATATATGGTAGGTATATATGGGGAATTCCACGTGAACTCAACTAATGATTTTCCCTTACCATTTTCGATTTGCTTTACGATTTTTTGATACGATTCTACGATCTCAAAAAAGTACTGCTGAATTTTTTTCAGATTTTTCCCTTCAACCGTTAATTTTCAATGATTATTCAAACCCATCTCAAAATTGGCATTTTTTTTTTAAATCAGGAAAAATTCTCAAAAATTTTATTTCTCATTCCGATCATTTTGATACCCCTTCCACGATGGGACGATTTTTTTTTTTATCACTTAACATTTTGAACAAACAAAACACTATGTTTCAACGTTTCGAAAATTCTCAAAAAATTACCGAAAATTCTATGTTCAATTCTGAATCATCAGACGCACGATCCACGATGTGAAAAGATTCAGAATTGAAACCGAATTTTTGAGAATTTTTCGAGAATTTTGTGGAACGTTGAAACATGGTGTTTTGTTTGTTTAAAATGTTGAAAGTGCTGAAAAAAAAAAGAAGAAAAAATCATCCCATCATGGGAGGGGTGTCAAAATAATCGGAATGAAAAATAAGATTGAAATGCCAATTTTGAAATAATAATTGAAAATTAACGGTTGGAGGGAGAAGTCTGCAAAAATTCATTAGTGCTTTTTTGAGATCGTAGAAAATGGTGAGGGAAAATCATTGGTCGAGTTCACGTGGAATTCCCCATATATATAATACACAAAGATTGAAATATAATGATTAAGCTTTATTTTTAAGTTTACATATTATATAGTTATTGTAACACTATTATTATTATTATTATTATTATTATTATTATTATTATTATTATTATTATACATATACACAGAAGAATGAGATGAATTAAAATGAAATTAAATAGAACGCTATCACTAGACACTACGATATGGAGAGAAAGAGTGACGCGTCCGTGCTGTCATTGACGGAGAATATTGTGCGATTAGGGTAAAATTAAACGATTGTAATATCAAAGAAAGAAAAGGAAAAGAAAAACAAACAAAAAAACAAACATGTGAAATCATTTTCATTATCAAATAAAAACATATGATTGTTCAGACCTATCGCGTTCACTTACTATACGAACTTGGTTTATATAACAATTTTCATATATTTTCTATAGGTATCCATTATCTTTAAGGGCTTTTGAGCGAGCTCCGACAACTCCTCGTTCGGAAGAGCGCCTCTAGCGCCCAGCTGAAGAACCCTATCGAAATGACTACATCTATAGGCTAGTCTCTGCATGTGTTCGTGTCGATGCTACCCAAACAACACACAGTCGACGATAGGTTGGCAATAAGCCGTCTGAAACTTGCCTTAGGTCGACAAAGTTTTGACTACTTGTCGACAAAAAGTCACCGTGGAGTCCACTCATGACCCAGCTTTAGGCGGCACACAGTCGACTCAAGAAGTCGACTTTTAGCAGACTCACATCTGTCTTGAATTTGACGAGAAACGGCAACACGAGATACAAGCCTAGATGATCAATTTTCGATCATTATTATTATAATTATAATTATTATTATTATTATTATTATTATTATAATGTTATCTGTAATGATGTCTCGCTTATCCAGTGACAATACACACGAAAAAAAAAAATTCCTCGTTGCAATAAAAAGATTTCTTGTTTTAATAAACTAAATTAAATATTAAATATATATATATATATATTATATATTATATATATTATATATATATTTGATATTAAATATTTCCTTAATTAATAATACGAATTAAGAACACATTTCCTTGATTTAATCAAAAAACATTCAAGAAACTACACTGATAAAAAATTCAACTTGATTCAAGAGAGAAAATCTTGAAGCAAGAATATCATTTTGAAGAATTTCATTGTTCTTGAACCGCAAGTAAAATTTACTCGAACCAATAAAAATTTCCGCTAATGCTTGTCAAATTGATATCACTAGTTTTTTCTTATCGCTATAGCAACAGGATATCAAATATTTATATGCTCAGCGCCGATGTGGTTCGAGGCTTCATGAAGTCGGCTAAAAGTCGACACAAAAAAGTCGGCTAAAAGACGACATAAAAAAGTCGGCTAAAAGACGACACAAAAAAGTCGACTATACTTCGGCATTTAGCCCACTGTGTTGTTTGGGTACCCTGCACTACCGTGTCACTTCAGATTTTAGTCGACGGATGTGATTGCTCCTGCTGCTCTGATTTACCGCGGGATAGTATTAAAAGATTGCTAACGAGAGCCTGTACGGCGCGCTGGTTATCCCAGCACCGGTTTTTCCAGATAAAGTGCAGAAAATAATGTTATTAATACCATGTGTCTGTGTATCGGCCATGTATTAGTGTCAGCTGATTTCACAGCTTCGTATAAATAAATCTATTATTAATTGGAATTTCCTTCAATTACTTGTCGGATACCAGCGCGCCGTGGCTGATAATCTGAGGATCACCCCTATGACATCTGAGAGTGATTAGTGAAGCAATAGAGACGTGATCCGTCGACTAAATTACGGTTATGAAAACTGGCCGAAAATGCTACTCCGTCGGTAAAACAGCAGAGCGCTCAAAAGCCCTTAAGGACTTTGGGTATACACCTTGACATTAATTTTTTTTTTTTTTTTTACCAAGTTTCGGAATGAATTGTGAAATAACGAAGACTGGAATCAATTATTTGGCTCTAAATTACGTTTTTCATTCATTATTTGTGTATGGAATACCGTTTTGAGACTAATCAAACTATTGAGTTTTTACAGCTAATTCACAAGTGAACGCATGATAAATTGATTCGTACAAAACTACTCTGACTCCGATTCTCTGAAGAAAAAAAAAAAATTTCCTATCCATCTTTTCAAAGATTTAATTTCGTTTTTTTTTTTTTAATAATTATAACGTTTACTAATCTCATCACTATCCGTAATTCACAACTTTCGGATATAATGCGTACTAAATAAGTATGTCGAATAGAATTCAAACTCTGAAGGTATACCTAGTATAATAATTTTTATGCAATCCTGTGCGAAATGCGAGAAAATTTTATTTGTGGGGAAAATACTACAATGTTCGTATATATGTTTGCAAAACGTTTAAAAAGAAGCGCGCACATAGAACAGCAATTAAAAAAAAAAAAAAAAAAAAAAACATACCAAAAAATTAATATCAAGGTACTTCAACATTAGATCTTACAGAATAATATAAGATTTGATACTGCATGTCGTTTTAACAAATAATTTCGTCATCAGGTATGTATAATACGATTATAATTAGATTGTGTCTTTAACATTCAGTCTTACGTCGAGGTGAATATAGCTAGCTGGAAAATTTCAATCAAACATTTATTAGTATACAGATTCGGAATTCTAAATACAGTCCATCTTTTTTATATATGTATGTGTGTGTGTGTATGTATGTATGTATATATGTATGCATGTACGCATTTTTTTGCGCTAAATATCAAGAGATTATTACATTCATAATCGAAACTCTCAGCGATCATGAGATCGTAAACAGCTATTTTATACTGTATGGGTATACAATAGGGTGGTTCAAAAAATACCTAATTTCTCAGATGTTGCTGCTCATTCGTGAATATGTTGTTTGTGATTTTGAAAAATTATTCCATTTTTTTTTGTGCTCTATAGGACAATATTTACTATACTGCCTCAGTGAAGTTGAAATTTCGAAATTTTGCCATTTTTGGCAATTTCAAAGTTCTCAGATGAAAGTCCTCATCTGCAGGCTACCTCTAGGTTCTCATTCAATGAGGATGTTGGTTCAAGATGAGACTCGTACGATAATATTTAGTCCTGCTCAAAGACATTGAAGTTTTTCACTATTTAGGGGTTTTCTTAGAGATTGGATCGCCAGGTGTTGCTCATGAGACAGTCTGTTCTTAAGATTTTAAGGAAGAAGTACACGAAGTTTGCAGTCTGTGCGGGACCATTTTTACTACTGTCTCATGTTGCTAATTTTACTTGCAGGAAAGTCGCCCTCAAGGAGGCAGTAGTAAAAATGGTCCCGCAGACTGCAAACTGCAGCTTGGATTTCTTCCTTATATTGGTAAGATGGAACTGTCTCATGAGCAGCACCTGGTAATCGAATCTCCGAAAAAACGCAAAATATTGAAAAAACTCCAATGTCTCCGAGGCAGTACTAAATATTATCGTACGAGTCTCATCTTGAACCAAAATGCTCATTGAATGAGAATCTAGAGGTAGCCGGATGAGCGCTTTGATCTAAGAACTTTGAAATTGACAAAAATGGCAAAATTTCGAAATTTCAACTTCACTGAGGCAGTAGTAAATATTGTCCAATAGAGCTAAAAAAAATGGAATAATTTTCAAAAATCACAAACAACGTATTCACGGATGAGCAGCAACATCTGAGAAATTAGGTCTTTTTTGAACCACCCTAAGTATACAATATACATACATACATCAAGCAACATATTAGCTTTATGAATATTAGTCACACGAATTATAACGATCGTACAGTAGTATGTTGTGTAGGTTTCATAATTTTTATTTATTTACTTTTTATTTCCCATTAATTTTATAATTCAACAATTATTTTTCATTTATGTAGTATTATGTGCGCTTTATTTTTAACTTTCGAATCTCTGACGTTACAATGGAGGAAATATTCCTTCAAACTCATGACCATTGTACCGTGTCGTAATTTTCAAAAAATCAAGATTTTAGGTATGTTTTTAATTATATAAACCCTAGAAAAGCAGCGAGAGACGATTTACGGTGAGATACATTCTCGACATTCGTAAATACTTTGGACAGAACGGGAACTGGGGCCTATAACCGCCATAGCTCGATGCATACGGTCCACTTCAGGACTTTAGCCATCGATTTCTATTCAGAACGTGTAAATTACTCGAAGATTTTGGCTTTCGCTGTTTTTCTAATGCCTGCAGAGTTCGAAACCGTAAATATGCTCGATTTTTAATGAAAAATACGGCCATAAATAGCAAAAGAATTTTCTTCACTTAAGGTGCCACAGTACTGGCATGTCCTATATATATTTTGTGACGTCAGAATCGTCAAATACGAGGAATTTCGTCGACAAATTGAGCCTAAACGAGGAAACGAATTTCACGGGTATTATTTTTTTTATAAAAGCTTAAATTGATCTGTAGGACGCTTACTTAGTGATTTTCAGCGTAGATTGCCCAGTAATGTGTACTGCGAATAAATAAAAGTGACAGGTCGTTTATACATATCCAACATGGCGGCAGAAGAATCCTTGCCATTATCGACTTGTCGTATTTTGATCGCATCCAGGAAATTAAAACGTCTATCACTCAATACAGGGAGTAAGCGCCCTGTAGAAATACACACTGGTTACACGAAAACTTATTTCACCCATCTGCGTCCCGTAAATAAGGCTCAATTTGTCGAAGAAATTCCTCGTATTTGACGCTTCTGACGTCACAAAATATACAGGGTGTTATGCCGACTACATCGCAGTACTGCAGGTCTCGGACTGTCAGGTATAGTCGAATAGTCGAAAAGCCGATAAACATGAGCGCGAAAGAAATATCTGGATCGGCCGCTCGACTTTAGACAGTCGAAATTCGATCAACGCGATCGTAGCCACAGATCGTAGCCGTGGATTTCGATGCCTAAAAGTCGAGCGGCGAACCAGATATTTCGCGCTCATGTTTATCGGCCAATTTTCGACTATACCTGACAGGTCCCTGACAGTCCGAGACCTGCAGTACTGCGATGTAGTCGGCATAACACCCTGTATATAGGACATGCCAGTACTGTGGTACCTTAATTTGTTCTTATTACAACGCCATGTTTATGTATAAGTTGTAAATGACACCGCTAGAGTTTTGGCGCGAGCTAATAACATCATCATAGTATACATTTATGTAGTAAACTGTAAATTTTAAAGAAGGCAACCGAAGAGGTATGTGAATAAATTCAGAAACGTAAATAATTACTTATACTGGCGATAATGAAATGTGTATCAAGGCGGATAATGAAATCAGAAATTATTTTTTTGTTTTTTTTTTTTGTTTTTATCTAAACATCGAACGGCTGTGGCACGTTGTTTTGTAATTTTGTATTCTCAACAACTGGAACTGCGTACTGTTTCTTAACGAAGTAAACTTCGTGGCTGAGACCCTTCTTACCTTCCAAAGTCTTGTAGGTACTGTAGACCACAAACCAAATATAAAAGTTGACTATTGTGATGAACAGAACGAAAAGACCTGCAAGTAGAATAAACGCGATTTAAATAATTGAAGAAAAAATATCGAAAGTTAGAAATAAAAAAAAAAAGACGAAACTAGAAATATGAGAGAAAATTTTGGAGCTGACTTTCTTTCTCTCTTTTTTTGACTGATAACTGAACAGAGAAAAACTGTGCAATAAAGGGTATTTTTTACTAACGTTCGCCGATGTCTGCACTACCTCCCAAAATTGCTATGAATGGACAGTCTTGTTGTACGAGGAACAACGACATTATACCGACAACGATTTCGGTCATCATAACTGTGATCCAGGGTGCCATGAAATGGCGATTGTTCTGCAAAAGATGAAAGAAAAGTCAGACAAAGTAATGGCTGATGAAAAAAAAAAAGAGTACCGCAAGATCTGCGAGAGTGTCGAATAAAGTATAATTCTAACTCACAATCAGAACAGATCATAAATTTAATTTAACCGGTTCACTGGTGCGGACCCGAAATCAACGTTTTGTGCCAAAACTGGTGAAAGGACATAATTTCGTATTCAACATGAAGCCCAAAAAAACTTAGGAACATCAAGTTTGATGCAAATCCGTTCAAAACTGACAGAGATATCCACGTTGCACATATATATGTGCCATTACCAGTTGTGGCACTTTTTCTTTTTGCACATATATGTGCTCTTACCAATGAACCGGTTAAGGGGACCAGTACAGCGACTTTTCGAGAAATTATCATAGTCCGAAATCAATTTATTTCATAACCAAAGTTCATTTCACATCAAAATATTTTTCTTTTTCAAAATCATGTGTCGTAAGGATTTTGGAGCACCGTTGGACCGATTCAGGTCATCTTGGATTCATTTTCTTCAGAAAACAAATCCTCATCATGTGAATGTAGGAATTTCAAAATAAAAAATTATGTCATAAGTTATGATCAATTTACCAAATTTGCAAAAATTATTATCACTCATTTTTTAAATAACTTGACCAAAACGAAAAATTTTCAAAATTCCTACATTCACATGATGAGGATTTGTTTTCTGAAGAAAATGAATCCAAGATGACCTGAATCGGTCCAACGGTGCTCTGAAATCCTTACGACACATGATTTTGAAAAAGAAAAATATTTTGATGTGAAATGAACTTTGGTTCTAAAATAAATTGATTTCGGACTATGATAGTTTCTCGAAAAGTCGCTGTACTGGTCCCCTTAAGTGAATGAAATACACAATTTTTGAAAAATGGTAAGTCTCATGATCTTCGTTTGGATATCTTTGAAAATAAGTTACCATCAAGGACCCGTACAGAAGAAGTATTGCTGAGACAAAGTGTATCACTGTGATGACGAGCCCACTGTACAACGAGTACAGTACCTCTGAAATTAAAAAATAGAAATGAATAGAACTGTTTTCTCTCTCTTTAACATCATCGTTATTGTTATCATTATTATTTTGATTATTAATTTTCACCAGTCGCCAGGTGATGAGCAACGTCCATTCTCTTCGTATTCATATGCTTGGGGTCCATGTCTTCGTTGGCTTCTCTCTCCAAAGCATCTTCAGTATCTCTGGCCACTAATTCGCCTATTTCTTTCGCATGGGCGAGAGCCAACACCATTAATATCATAGTAAACCCCGATAGAAACTAGAAAGACCAATTATAATCCGTACATTAATTTGTTTTTTAAACTATAAAGATAGAATTAAAAAAAACTTATCGAGAAGATTGAATCAGAACAAATTTTTACATCAGTTCAAAAATTGTTCAAATTTTCAAATAAGTGTATTTACCAGTTGAGTTATAGCGATTAGAATCGTCCCCTGTTTCAGATTGAAGAAGTGCATACAACTCTTGAGTAACCGCATCTTCATTGCGTATTTGTTGTTGTTTTATCAATAGTTAACTTATGCTCAGAGCTGTAATCAAAAATGGTAAGCTTTTTCAATAATCGAGGATCAATATTTTTTTTCTGTTTTTTTTTTTTTTTTTTTAAACTTATATGAGGAACTACGATAACATTTGATATGAACATTATACTGTGACCATATTTTGTACATATCTACTATTCTGATGGTATAAGAAATTATTCGAAAAATTTACAGAACTTCTTATATTCAATCGATGATATTTTTTGTGTTCACCGGTATTTGGACGAAGAAAATTTTTTCACCTGCGGTTTATGGGGGTTCGTAGATTTATATTTATATCCCGTGCGATTATACGATTGCGTCTAAACAGCCAGTGAAATCAATAACTACCCCTACAGTTCTCACTGCAACATTAAAACGAGCTCTGCAATTCGGAAAAACGTCGATTCAATTGCGAATTACATCACGCAGACAGTCTGCTCATTTTAGATACAATAATTTATAATCTTTTAGCACCACTTCACGACACTCACGGTCTGTATACACCCGCCGAACAGTTCTTGCCTCTGAGAATGTGCGGCGGTAATATATTACTCGCGTAAATATATATACCCAGAGGTTTTCGGTTATCGCTATAAACGCCTGCTGCCAGGCAGCCAAACATGCGCACTAGATTCGCACTAGCGTAGCTTCAGGAGCTTAGGGATAGGAATTTTTTTTTTTTTTTCTAAAAAAAAATACTCCAAAAGTTTTATACGGTCTTTGCGGGAAGTAAAAATGTGAAAAATATTTCACTTCCGTCAGATTTCTTTTCTTTTACTTTTCACTACGCAAAAACACTTTACTTTACGATACTTTTTAGTTGATTCTAGGTAGCCGATATAATATTATATATTTTGATATATAATTATATGGCATAATCGATGAAGCGCGCGAGCGTTATAGATATAGAAATAAGAATAGTTGTCGTAGCAACGAGGGTAACAATCCTGTCATTTCCTAACTGTCACGCGGGTAAAGAAATTTGTAGAAGACTCTGATACCAAGACTTCCAATAATTATATAGGGAACAGCTAAATTATATTATTATTATTATTATTGTTTATTATCATTATTGAGACTTATAGCTAAACTAGTTGCTGAATTGGCAGGAACTTATTTTTCGATTTTCTGCCTCTCGGAAACTAAATCATGGAATCAAGGACTGGTAGAGTTGCTATAGGTGTTGGTGCCATTCATAATCCTCCTAGGGCTAAATATAGCGAGGAGACACGAGATTTAATTAAGGGTAATTACTTGTTGAAATTAACTTATAGAATAACTATTATAAACTCATTGACACAGTAAGATAATCAACGGTCCAATTAATTGTAAATGTGACGAGGTGAAAGAGTTATTGAAAAAAATATAAAACAAAAGCATGCATATAGGTAGTGTGACCTTGAAATTTCGACTTTAGAAAGGATTTTTTTTTCCGGAATTCAGTCTTAGTATTTCGTAATATTTGTATAATGCACAAACATTCGTATATGCCAATTTTGACACAGTTTTGATGGAGGAATCAAAACTAACGATGATGCAGAGAAAGTCTATACAGGAAGCGGTCGACAGAGGGGAACCGTTACCACCACCTCTCCCGAAGACAAGAACGAAAGAGAAGTTCGCTGAAGCACAGGTATGGTATAAAATTGTAGTATACTGGAAAACGGTTTCCTTCATATGAATTAGTTATAGAAAACATGTCGAATAATGGCTTAAACCGCAGGTGATGTTTCCATGCGTTTGGAAGAAACGTTCCCAAGACACGATAGCGAGAAGTGGCGCCTACGATAGGGACCAATACAGGAGAACAGCTCCTCTTCGTAAGGATATCTTATCACTCTGTGTACGATATGACGTATCGACGTTCCGAATAGATTAATGAATACAATTAATTGCCCAATATTCATCTACAGTGAATAAAGAAAAACAAAAACGACATCTAGCCTGCATGATGGCCTACGGACAAGACATGCCTCCGACACCTCATGGGCCGAAGATCCTTCACCCACAAAGGAAAACTGATCGAGTTACCGACGATGTCGATCCACTCGACGAACGTGAGAAACCAATTTCTTTTAGCCTAATTAAAAGATTAGCGAGAGAAAAGAAAAAAGAAAAGAAAATAGATAAATGGATAACTTGGTAGCTATAGTGTCTGACGTGAATGGAAGAGGTTTTTTTTTTCAAAATTCAATTCATAAGCATGTATGAGTCGTGATTTATTTTAAACCACCGGAATAATTGGAATACTGAATATATAGTTTATTAATTATGTTTTAGTGATAAAAGGGATCGAGGAGAGAGTCCAGTTCATGAATGAAATGGAGAGTTTAGGTCAGGGTAAGAAATATCGACCTATAATCCAGCAGGAGATCGCGCAGAAGTTAAGACTGTTGGAGACAATGGATAAGCGGAGGTCTAAAGAGATTGGAAAAATAGTTGAACAATTTCAACGCGATAGTTCAACGCCAAGGCCCCTTCCTCTGGGGGAGCTTGATTGCTGATTAAATTTGAGCGAGAAAAAGAAAAGAATCAAAAAACATGTCGGAACTGTATGCTTTATCACACCGCCATATTCAAAAATTTGTGTACATCGTACTGTAGAAATTTTTTCAATAAAAATCAAGCTGATTATAGTAATGGATATTATCATTATGAATTTTAGCATGATAATAATTGGTGCAAAATCATTAATACCAATTTTCAGTCGCTTTATTTCCTTATTATAATTTAAGCTTTTTTTCGAAGCTTAATTATTAATCTCTGAAGTATTGTGGAAAGTATCCACAGTCTGCAATTTGTATGTATGCAGAACATTTTTCGATAAAATCACAGTCGATAAAATGGAAAAGTAACAGGCGTACGAAGACAATGTGAATGCGAGTATCTAAGCTCCCTACTATTATCAGTCTGAATTTACCCCACGTGTCAGTTCGCAGCTACGTGAAACTGTAAATTCCAGTTGGTATTATAGATACCCTTCGCAACTCCAAGCCCACGTAGTACAGCGTATTTCGAAATGGAACCACGGTTACGGTTGGATATGGGTATCTTTTTCTATTTTATTTGGCTACTTTCCTTTAACAGGGTATAAGAGTAAGCCTAAGGAATAGAAGAAGAAGAAAAAAAAGAAGCATAATTTCACATTTATCGCATTTATAAACTAGTGGCGCCAGCTTATGAGAGATCGATTAACAACTAATACAAAGAAACAACGGAGAATGGGTCGGGGAATCCCCGCCCTAGCCAATCAGAAGCGTAAGCAGAATACTGTAAGAAGTGCTACGGCTCATCGTCAGGAGGTAGAAAGAACGCTAAATTTCAAGTGTTGTTTCAAGCAAAAGGTAGTATAAACAAACCGTCATCAAGCGAAATGGCCAACCAAACATCTACCCCAGCGGGTATCAAAGAATTAGCGAAATGGTAAATAACGTAATATTTCACAAAAATATGTAGTAAAAGTTGAAGTAAGACAAAAAAAAATCAACAAAAGTAAATAGTTGACGAAAATATTATTTATTCTAATAAGCTCCTTCATTCCTGCAATTTCGAATCAGATAAAATCGCTTTTCGATGTTACATAGCAACTACTTTTCATCACTATATCAAGTTATCCCACATGAAATCCAAATTGAAATATTTTGCTAAAGGACAAGTTGGCATCGACGGAACTCAGAATCACTTATTGGCAGTCTTGACGCGCTTTAGATGGACACTATCCACTTTTCTTGTATCGTTTATGACGATTCAACCGTAAACTTTGAACATGACTAAATTCAGACTTCATTTCCTGATTTAAGCATCGAAGATATCTATATTGGTATTATGGGTGACCCTGAGGTAGGCAAGTCCCGTCTCTACCAGAGATTTGTTGGTGGCCATACTAATGCTGACAAATGTAAGCACGCTACAATTTATGTCGATTCCGAACTCAGGATCACTGATTATTGCCAAAATGTATTAAACTTGAGAATCTGGGACTCGCCAACTTTTGATGACTGCCAAACATTCATCATTCCCTGTCCGTCAAGAGATAGTGGTAACACAGCCCATGGGATAATTCTTATGTACGACTGCACGAATCAGGAGTCATTTGACAACCTCAATAATTGGCTAGACGTAATAGATTACAACTCGCCGTACACTGTACCCAAACTACTTGTCGGAAACAAATCTGATTTACTCGACAAAAAAGTAGTCGATTATGCAACGGCCAAGGTAAACTACAAGTCACTTGGGAAATACAACTGTACAGGATGATTCAGAATTCGTGACGAATCTCGTGAGGGGTTGATCCTCGTCAAAATTGAAATCGAAGGTTCCTTAGCCATTTTTCTGAAAAATGATTTTTTTTTTTTACAATTTTTTTCCCGACGAATCTTTTTTGTCAACAACTTTTTTTCTTTTTTCCTATATCATTTCGACGTGTCCCGTTCAGAAAGAAGTAACTCAGAAAATCTGTGAAGAAGGAAGTAACTCGCGCTAGCGGTTAAAAAGGAAGTAACTCGCAATAGCGGTTTAAAAAGAAGTATCTCGTGATTAAAATTATTAAACAAATTTGAGTGACTGAGAAATGGGTGATCATATTTAAGTAGGTCTGCCAAGTTGTCGATTTTATTCCTTTTTGCCTCATAGCTCTGCCTGTTTAGAATAGTAGAACGTATGAAATGGGTATAGTGAAAATACAAAATGGAAAATTTGCTCATTTCTTTTCATTTTTTTTTTTTTTTTCTCATTTTTTAGTATATAATTCGGACTTGGGAGTGTCAGAAGCAAAATTAAAGGATCGTTTATGGCTATGCCCGACTAACGCGATTCCCCCTCAACATCACAACTATTATAAATCGTTGAAGCCAATAAGGCAGACTGTATGATATAGACCGTAGAATATGTTATGAAAATAACATAAAAAAAAAAAGGAAAAAAAAAAAAGGAAAATTCGCTCATTTCTTTTCTAGTTCTTTTATCCTATTATTTTGCTACCGACCAGTCTTTCTGAGAAAACCAATAGATAAATGCAAATAAATATACGAATAATATACAAATTAATAGCACCTCAATTATATTTATTAAATTATTATTTTCACTGTCAATTTTTCAGGCAAATCATAACATATTCTACGGTCTATATCATACAGTCTGCCTTATTGGCTTCAACGATTTATAATAGTTGTGATGTTGAGGGGGAATCGCGTTAGTCGAGCATAGCCATAAACGATCCTTTGATTTTGCTTCTGACACTCCCAAGTCCGAATTATATACTAAAAAATGAGAGAAAAAAAAAAATGAGAAGAAATGAGCAAATTTCCCTTTTTGTATTTTCACTATACCCATTTTATACATTCTACTATTCTAAACAGGCAGAGCTATGAAGCAAAAAGGAATATAATCGACAACTTGGTGGACCTACTTATGATCACCCATTTCTCAGTCACTCAAATTTGGTTTAGTATATTATGTGGCATGCTCGTAAACCAAGTGTTTTTCGGCGAGAATAATGATTTCAGGACGAGCTAAAGGCGAGCCGGAGGCGAGTTCTGAAATCATTATTCGAATCAAAAACGGTTTACGGGTGCGCCCCATACTGTATTTTTTTCGAAATAGGCATGAAAAATAATTTTAATAACGAGACACTTCTTTTTAAACCGCTATTGCGAGTTACTTCCTTTTTAACCGCTAGCGCGAGTTACTTCCTTCTTTACAGATTTCCTGAGTTACTTCCTTCTTCACAGATTTTCTGAGTTACTTCTTTCTGAACGGGACACGTCGATTTGTCTATTCTAGAAAATCCCACATGATGCCAATGAGTTTCTTTTTTTCAATATTAGAGAGATTTCTCAGTAGAAGTTTCTTATTTGGTGGAAGATGTTGAAAAAAAGTGTCATGTTTCCAAGAAAAAAATCATTTTTCCGAGGAATGGCTAAGAAACTGTCGATCCCGATTTTGACAAGAATCAACCCCTCAAGAGATTCATCACGAAAAAAAAGAAATTATTGAAAAAAACTGTTTGTTGGAAAAAAAAATTTCCAAGGAAAAAAATCATTTTTCAGAAAAATGGCTAAGGAACTTTCGATCCCATTTTTGACAAGGATTAACCCCTCAAGAGATTCGTCACGAATTCTGAATCACCCTGTATACATATGAAGCGACAAGTTTTTTCTAATATATTTCCCCATATCAAGCACATTTGGAATCCACAAACATGTCAAACCTTGTCATGAATTCTGTTAGATAAATCGAATTGACTGACGCAAAATTGATATTAGAGAATATACTTCAATAGATAACAGCATTACAATGTTCTAACAGTTTTTTCCAAGGTTGTGATGACATTTTTTTAAAACAGAAGTATGCAGACGGACGGGGAATCCCGCTCGTGGAAACTTCCGCAGCACGTGATACCAATGTACATCTGGCACTGAAAATGCTGATTACTAACTTGTGTCAAAGGCAGGCAGAGAAAATGCAGCGAATAAAAAAGCAGGAACAGCAAGAGTGGCAGCAGATGATCGAAGATTCTAGAAAATCGCAAGAGAAAATGCAGCGAGAGAAACAGCAGCAACAGATGATACAATTAGCAACAAAATTGAGAGAAAAAGAGCAGCAAAAGATGATACAACTAGAGACAAAACTGAGAGAAAGAGAGCAGCTGAAGAAAGAGCAGCAACTAAAACGACAGCTGAAACGAAAGCGAATAGAGGACGAGCGACGTGCAAGAAAGTGGCAAGAGATTATACAGCAGAGAAGAAAGCAGCAGGCAAAGGAGCGGCAAAGGAAAATACAACAACGCAAAGACCAGCAAAAACGCGAACATCAAAAACGCGAACATCAAAAACGCAAACAGCAACGGAGAGAGCAGAGTGAAAAAGATCAACAATACATGATGCAGTTGTTAATCCCACTGGTGGAAAAATTGGCAAAAAATACTACAAGCCCAGAACATCTATCAGCAACAGTAGCAGCTGAAATGAGGACTGATGTTGGTCTTCCTGTGAAGAAAGAAAGAGAAATTCAGAATATACGTGAGGTGGAAAAATTAGAGGAAGAAGAATCGATAGCTGATCAAGAAATACGAGAATATGAAGAAGCAATGAGTCTATTCAATAAGCATTCTCCGTTTGAAAAAAACGCTGTACATGAGAGACTCTTTTTTCGTAATATGCAACAGAAGGGCAGAGAGACTATAGCTCAGTATGCTAATAGACTGAAAGAGCGGGCACAAAGTTGTGAGTTTGGAACAACGATAGATGAACATGTGAGAGACCAGATGGTTGGATCGTGTAGATCCACGGAAATGTTTGAAAGGTTTCTCGACGAAGGAGCTAAGCTGACTCTAGAAAGGTTGCTTGAAATAGGAACATTGTTCGAAAATACAGATGAGTAGAGTTTCCAAGAAAATGAGTTGAGAGCTTTATAAGGATAAAGAAAAGAGCAATAACTTGCGTTTTAAAAATGTTATATATTTTTTTATAATATCGTAACTTGGTGTTAAAATTGGGACTATCGTCACAGACAACACCGATACCTGTTGTGTTATATGCATTAAATTAAGACACAGACATCTTGAAGTCGTCCGGCTAATATAGTTAATTAATATAATTAATAATATAATAATATATAATATAATATATAACAATATAATATAATATATTTATTAATATAGTTAATTCTTCGTATAAAGATTGTTTCAAGATGTATGAAAAACCTGGTGAATACCACAACGACAGTCTTCACATAGTCTGGGACCATATTACCAATTGATTTGATTTCCATTTTGAACATTATTCTTAATTTTATCACAGCCACTAGGCTTACCTAAATCTTAATTATGATATGCGTATAAATTTACTCTACCTATTTGCAATAAAAACTTTAACTTTGTAAAATCTAATACATGTATGTTACGTTTCAAATAAAAGTTTGTTTCCGTCCGATGTGTGGGAATTTTATAAACAACATAAACCTAATCGAATTGACCAGGAATTTTTTTGAAAATATAGTTCTCACCGAATGAAACTAATCAACAAAAATAATTAAATGGAATAATCATTCCAAATTTACTCTATCGAAGAAATAGCTAAGGATCTTGTATCAAGATCAGTTATTGCGAGCTGACAAGTGGATGTCTGCGTCTTTGCGAATCCGGTTGCCTGTCCTCAGGCTTGAAAAATCTGACGCGAGCTATTTGAACGTCAGCTCACCAAAAAGTAGTGTGAGGTCACTGATATCAAGAGACTCGGTAGAGTCTCGCGCCAAGAGCAATAATAAAAAAAGCGCGAGACTCGACCGAGTCTATATACCCGAACGGCAGCTAAACGGCGTTGTGGGAAAACAGTATTTCCTAATTTCTTTCTTCTCGCAATATCCAGGGGATTGGAATATTTATCCTAGAATGTGGGTACCAAGAGCTTTCATTTGAGTCTAACTTCGATTGAATCAGTGCACGGAAAGCTGAGGTATGATTATTTCTAGTTTCCGAGTACCCGTTTCGTCTGAAAATTTTTTCGTCGTTTCACCTCCTTCAGCCAGATCTGACAGTTCACTAAAGCTATGCGGATAAAAATGAGGAAAGAGTGGCCACCACTAGACAGCAGTGACATCAGTTGCAAGATGGCGCTCTTATAATATTTTTAAAAATTCCGAGTGTTAACGGAGTCGTCGCCGGGAGTTGTCTTCATACATCATACGCTTTCGTTATTTGTGACCAGGACCACCGCTACGTCGCTTTCGTCCACTAGGTCGACCGCTACGTAGTTTCTGTCCTCCAGGACCACCGTTACGTAGTTTCTGTCCTCCAGGACTACCGCTACGAAGTTTCCGTCCTCTAGGTCGACCGCTACGTAGTTTCCGTCCTCCATGTCCACCGCACCGTAGTTTCTGCTCTCTAGGTCGACCACTACGTAGTTTCTGTCCTCCAGGACCACCGCTACGTAGTTTTCGTCCTCCAGGTCGACCGCTACGTAGTTTCCGTCCTCCAGGTCCACCGCTACGTAGTTTCCGTTCTCTAGGTCGACCGCTACGTAGTTTCTGTCCTCCAGGACCACCGGTACGTAGTTTTCGTCCTCCAGGTCGACCGCTACGTAGTTTCCGTCCTCCAGGTCCACCGCTACGTAGTTTTCGTCCTTCAGGTCGACCGCTACGTAGTTTCCGTCCTCCATGTCCACCGCACCGTAGTTTCTGTTCTCTAGGTCGACCACTACGTAGTTTCTGTCCTCCAGGTCCACCGCTACGTAGTTTTCGTCCTCCAGGTCGACTGCTACGTAGTTTCCGTCCTCCAGATCCACTGCTACGTAGTTTCCGTCCTCCAGATCCACTGCTACGTAGTTTCCGTCCTCCATGTCTACCGCACCGCAGTTTCCGTCCTCCAGGTCGATCGATTATAAGTAATTATTAATGAACAATTGATGTTGTACACACGACGTTCTTAACTACGTGGCGGTGGTCCTGGAGGACAGAAACTACGTAGAGGTCGACCTAGAGAACGGAAACTACGGTGCGGTGGACCTGGAGGACAAAAACTTAGCAGTTGGTGCGCGCAAAGTGAATCGCCCTGTATATTTTTAACTATTTATTTCAATATTTAAATATCCATGAATCTGTGGACAATAGGAAGCTGCGTTGTTCATCAGCGTCGTTTTTAGAGCTCGGTACTTGTTTTTCCGTTTTTCACTATTTTCGTGTTCACTTCTTGTTTCGCGTAACCACATGAATAAATAAATATATATATATATATATATATATATATATATATCGATGAAGGAGGAGGTTTGCGCGCAGGGTTACACGTTGCAGGCATATAGAGTTATTATAACGGATTATAAGGAAACAATTCGTAGAACTTAATGAAAAACGAACACACATGTTACGACTGTCAAAAAAAAAAAAAAAAATTTATAAACACATACGTGTATAAAATACAAAATTGTACAAAAAGTAGTGAAATCAACAACAAAAGCACCTATGGTGCAAAAACCTTTCGCCAAGTGCAATAATGTGGTCCCTACTCAAAACGAAAGAATAGAAAGAAAAATGTCCACGTACAAAAGTATTGAAATCACATACAGTGCCAAGTACATGTCTTCTGTATACCATAAGTTAACAACAGAAACGTAAAGAGTCTTGTGCTCGTTCACTCGCAAAAAAAAATGTGGAGGTAGTGGTACTTGGCGGGCCTTCGTAGACAAGTACGAGAGAACAATATTGGCCCGCCAAGTACCACGGACTCCACATTTTTTTTTGCGAGTGAACGAGCACAAGACTCTTTACGTTTCTGTTGTTAACTTATGGTATACAGAAGACATGTACTTGGCACTGTATGTGATTTCAATACTTTTGTACGTGGACATTTTTCTTTCTATTCTTTCGTTTTGAGTAGGGACCACATTATTGCACTTGGCGAAAGGTTTTTGCACCATAGGTGCTTTTGTTGTTGATATATTATAACTGGATAGCCGATCGCGTATGAAATATAGGCCGAAGCGTGAGGCCAGTTGAGTGTCATTTTTTTTTGGCGTCCCGTGTATCGCCATCTGTGCTTGGCGGCATCAAGCTACCTATCAATTCATGATTTGATATCACAGTGATATATATACAGCATGATTCCTAAGTCACGGAAAAGATTTTACATGCAGATTCCTAATCGAAATCTAAGAATAAGTTCCTTATCAAAAACTTCGAGGGACCAGTCGTTCCTGAGTTATAGAAGGTTTAGTCCACCTCGTAGTTGACGTTGTCCAGGTGGTGAAACTGATGACTCACATTCTCCAGGTCTTTTGCTTCGAAGTTTTCATTCTAGTTGTCGCCAGGCAGGTGATTTCTGACCTCCAGGATTCTCACTACGTTTTTGACGTTGTCCAGGTGTTCAAACTGATGACTTCCGATCCCCAGGTCGTTCGCTTCGTAGTTTTCACTCTCGTTGTCTTCGAGTTGTTGACTTTCGTGCTCCAGGATTTTCGTCCCGTAGTTTACGTTGTCTAGATGGTCAAACTCGTGACTTGCGTTCCCCAGGTCGTCCTCTTCGTAGTTTTCACTCTCGTTGTCATCGGGTAGTTGATTTCCGTCCTCTGGGACTTTCGTCACGTAGTTTACGTTTACGGGAAATCAACAACCCGATGACAACGAGAGTGAAAACTACGAAGAGGACGACCTGGGGAACGCAAGTCACCAGTTTGACCATCTAGACAACGTAAACTACGGGACGAAAATCCTGGAGCACGTGAATCAACAACTCGAAAACAACGAGAGTGAAAACTACGAAGCGAACGACCTGGGGATCGGAAGTCATCAGTTTGAACACCTGGACAAAGTCAAAAACGTAGTGAGAATCCTGGAGATCAGAAATCACTTGCCTGGCGACAACTAGAATAAAAACTTCGAAGCAAAAGACCTGGGGAATGTGAGTCACCAGTTTGATCACCAGGACAACGTCAACTACGGGGCGAACGACGTAGGGCATGAGAATGATCGACCGGATTATTTTAAGAATAAAAATTACGAAATAACAAACCGAAATTTCAGGCAAAGTTCATACGACGCGGGCACTATCAATTTTACAGGATTTTACGTGGTTATGCGGAACAAAAAGTGAGCGCGAAAATTAGCGCTTGAAAAATGACCCTTTGCTTGATCGGCCGCACTGATATCGGTAATCGGCCGATAAATAACTGTCATGCGAATCTATCGGGATAACCGACAGATGGCGGAATGCGGGACTCCAAAAAAAATGGCCGCCTTGGAGCCCCAATAGGGCACATGAATTTTGGTCGATCGGCTATCCAGTTAGTATATATATCAGTGTGTGAGGTCCTTTCCTTTAATCAATTAGATTTTCGGAAACTTTCACCAGAATTCAATAATACATAAATACATAGAATTTGGTAAATCTTTCGAAGCTTAATCGCCCTAATTATCAATCTCTGAAGTATTGTGGAAAGTACCCCGAATCTGCAATTTGTATGTATGCAGAACATTTTTCGATAAAATCACAGTCGATAAAATGGAGAACTAACAGGCGTACGAAGACAATGTGAATGCGAGTGTCTAAGCTCCCTACTATTATCAATCTGAATTTACCCCACGAGTCAGCTCGCAGCTACGTGAAACTGTAAATTCCAGTTGGTATTACAGATACCCTTCGCAACTCCAAGCCCACGTGGTATAAGCGTATTTCGAAATGGAACCACGGTTACGGTTGGATATGGGTATCTTTTTCCATTTTATTTGGCTACTTTCCTTTAACAGGCTATAAGAATAAGCCTAAGGAATAGAAAAAGAAGAAAAATAGGAAGCATAATTTCACATTCATCGCATTTATAAACTAGTGGCGCCAGCTTATGAGAGATCGATTAACAACTAATACAAAGAAACAACGGAGGATGGGTCGGGGAATCCCCGCCCTAGCCAATCAGAAGCGTAAGCAGAATACTGTAACAAGTGCTACGGCTCATCGTCAGGAGGTAGAAAGAACGCTAAATTTCAAGTGTTGTTTCAAGCAAAAGGTAGTATAAACAAACCGTCATCAAGCGAAATGGCCAACCGAACATCTGCCCGAGCGAGTATTAAAGAATTAACGAAATGGTAAATAACGTAATATTTTACAAAAATATGTAGTAAAAGTTGAAGTAAGATAAAAAAAATCAACAAAGAAGTAAGAAGTAAGAAGTTGATGAAAAAATCATTTCTTCTAAAATAAGTCCCTTCATTCCTGCAATTTCGAATAAGATAAAATCGCTTTTCGATGTTACGTAGCAACTACTTTTCATCACTATATCGATACCTGCGCGGAATAACCGGCTATCTCAGAGTCCGCTTGAAAAAGCGGCTATCTCAGAATCCATTCGAAAAAGCGACTGTAGCCTATATTATTAGTATGGGCACAGGCTGCTTTTCCGAATGGATTCTGAGATAGCCGCTTTTTCAAGCGGACACTGAGATAGCCGGTTATTCCGCGCAGGTATCGATATCAAGTTATGCCACATCAAATCCAAATTGAAATATTTTGCTAAATGACAAGTTGGTATCGACGGAACTCAGAACCACTTATAGCCAGTCTTGACGTGCTTTAGATGGATACTATATCCACTTTTATCGTATCGTTTATGACGATTCAACTGTGAACTTTGAACATGACTACATTCAGACTTCATTTCTTGATTTAAGCATCAAATATATCAATATTGGCATTATGGGTGACCCCGAGGTAGGAAAGTCCCGTCTCTATCAGCGATTGGTTGGTGGTCATAATAATGCTGACAAATGTAAGGACGCTACAATTTTTCTTGATTCGGAACTCAAGATCACTGGTTATTCCGAAAATGGATTACTGGTAAAAATCTGGGACTCGCCAACTTTTGATGAGTGTCGAACATACATTATTCCCTCTCCATCAAGAGATGGTAGTAAGACAGCCAGTGGGATAATTCTTATGTACGACTGCACGAATCAGAAGTCATTTGACAACCTCAATAATTGGCTAGATGTAATAGATCACCACTCTCCGTACACCGTACCCAAACTACTTGTCGGAAACAAATCTGATTTAGTCGACAAAAAAGTAGTCGATTATGCAACGGCCAAGGTAAACTACAAGTTACTTAGGAAATACAACTATATGTACATATGATAGAGCAAGTTTTTTTTCTAATATATTTATCCATATCAAGCACATTTAAAATCCAAAAAGATGTCAAACCTTCTCATGAATTCTTTTACACAAATCGAATTGACTAAATGCAGAATTAATCTTGGAGAATATACTTCAATAGATAACTGCATTACAATGTTCTAACAGTTTTTTCCAAGATTGTAATGAAATTTTTTCAAACAGAAGTATGCAGACAGCCGGGAAATCCCGCTCGTGGAAACTTCCGCAGCACGTGATACCAATATACATCTGGCACTGAAAATGCTGATTACTAACTTATGTCAAAGGCAGACAGAGAAAATGCAGCGAAAAAAAAAGCGGGATCAGGAAGAGTGGCAGCGGATGATCGACAATTCTAGAAAAGCGCGAGAGAAAATGCAGCTAGAGAAACAGCAGCAACAGATGATACAACTAGAGACAAAACTGAGAGAACAAGAGCAGCAAAAGATGATACAACACGAGAGAAAACTGAGAGAAAAAGAGCAGCTGAAGAAAGAGCGGCAACTAAAACGACAGCTGAAACGAAAGCGAATAGAGGACGAGCGACGTGCAAGAAAGTGGCAAGAGATTATACAGCAGAGAAGGAAGCAGCAGGCAGCGGAGCGGCGAAGGAGAATACAACAACGCAAAGACCAGCAAAAACGCAAACATCAAAAACGCGAACAGCAACGGAAAGAGCAGAGTAAAAAAGATCAACAGTACATGATGCAGTTGTTGATCCCACTAGTAGAAAAATTGGCAAAAAATACTACAAGCCCAGAAGATCTATCAGCAACAGTGGCAGCCGAAATGAGGACTGATGTTGGTCTTCCTGTGAAGAAAGAAAGAGAAATTCAGAGTATACGTGAGGTGGAAAAATTAGAGGAAGAAGAATCGATAGCTGATCAAGAAATACGAGAATATGAAGAAGCAATGAGTCTATTCAATAAGCATTCTCCGTTTAAAAAAAACGCGGTACATGAGAGACTCTTTTTTCGTAATATGCAACAGAAGGGCAGAGAGACTATAGCTCAGTATGCTAATAGACTGAAAGAGCGGGCACAAAGTTGTGAGTTTGGAACAACGATAGATGAACATGTGAGAGACCAGATGGTTGGATCGTGTAGATCCACGGAAATGTTTGAAAAGTTTCTCGACGAAGGAGCTAAACTGACTCTAGAAAGGTTGCTTGAAATAGGAACATTGTTCGAAAATACAGATGAGTAGAGTTTCCAAGAAAACGAGGATCTGGATGGGAGATTGAGGTATTAAGCACATAAAGACACAAGTGCAGATGAGGATTAGGATGAAGATTGAGAGCTTTATAAGGATAAAGAAAAAAGCAATAACTTGCGTTTTAAAAATGTTATGTATTTTTTTATCATATCGTAACTTGGGTTAAAATTGGGAATATCGTCACAGACAACACCGATACCTGTAGTGTTTTATGCATTAAATTAAGACACAGACATCTTGAAGTCGTCTAGCTAATATAGTTAATTAATATAATTAATAATATAATAATATATAATATAATATATAACAATATAATATAATATATTTATTAATATAGTTAATTCTTCGTATAAAGATTGTTTCAAGATGTATGAAAAACCTAGTGAATAGCACAACGACAGTCTACATAGTCTGGGACCATATTACCAATTGATTTCACTTCTGTTTTAAACATCATTCTTAGTTCTATCATAGCCACTAGGCTTACCTAAATCGTAATTATGATATGCGTATAAATTTACTCTACCTATTTGCAATAAAAACCTTCACTTCGTAAAATCTAATACATGTATGTTACGTTCCAAATAAAAGTTGTATCCGTTCGATGTATGGGAATTTTATAAACAACATAAACCTAATCGAATTGACCAGGAAATTTTTTGAAAATATATTTCTCGCCGAATGAAACTACGCAACAAAAATAATTAAATGGAACAATCATTCCAAATTTACTCTATCGAAGAAATAGCTAAGGGTCTTGTAGGAAGACCAGAACCACAAGAAGTTCAAACCAGTCACAATGAACGAACAATTAAGTTTTCGAGTTATACCGTTCTACCGAAATACACCCAGATAGCAAAATGTCCTGACAGTGATGGCGTATACGCACGCACGTCATGAGTTTAGATCGCGAGCGACGCATATCGCTAGCATATCGTGAGAATCGGTGGAAAGTCGTCAAGGCTTGAAAATATTTCAGAAATAAATGAAAACCAATCAGTTGTTGAAAAATTCAATCCACGAAGCATTTAATAATAACTAGCTCAGAATAGCGCGCTTCGCGCGCTTCTGAAATCAACTTTCAGCTTATGCATTTTTTTTAAGATTTCATTTTTTAAGATTTCATTTTTTAAGATTTCATTTTGCGATCAAACACAATAATTTATACCATCGAACATTGGTTCCCAATCGCCACTCTATTCTTTCCATCCGTTTTCCCATAATAGTATACCAATGAAAGTGTTTTTATTTTTTTAATTTTTTATTTTTCACCGACTTATTTGGAATATAGGCATATAATTCTTTTAAAATGAATTATTTATAATAATAATTATTATTCTTTTGAAAACAATCTTTCTCAACTTTTTTACAATTGAATCAAACTATAATTAGTATGACACTAATCGTTCGTTGGCGAGGACCGTATAAAGCGGGTACAGTCAGTTCTTTTCTGTAATAAAGATAAATCGAATATCGAGTAGGATTGATCTCTGGCTTCGATCGATTCTATGTATAAAGTACAAACGATTCATAATATTTCAAAGAAATTTACCGATATGAGGATTTGCCTTTGCGAATTGAATGCTCGTCGGCAGAACGTGGCTGAGAAGTAACAGAAGCAAAATTTGCTTCTTGCTTCTGGCTCAGAAGTAACAGAAGCAAAATTCTACTTCTTTGCTTCTGGCTCAGAAGTAACAGAAGCAAAATTTAATTCTTTGCTTCTGGCTCAGAAATAACAAAAGCCAAATTCTACTTCTTTGCATCTGGCTCAGAAGTAACAGAAGCGAAATTCTACTTCTTTGCTTCTGGCTCAGAAGTAACAGAAGCCAAATTCTACTTCTTTGCTTCTGGCTCAGAAGTAACAGAAGCTAAATTCTGCTTCTTTGCTTCTGGCTCAGAAGTAACAGAAGCCAAATTCTACTTCTTTGCTTCTGGCTCAGAAGTAACAGAAGCAAAATTCTACTTCTTAACTTCTGGCGCAGAAGTAACAGAAGCAAAATTCTACTTCTTTACTTCTGGCTCAGAAGTAACAGAAGCGACATTCTACTTCTTTGCATCTGGCTCAGAAGTAACAGAAGCAACATTCTACTTCTTTACTTCTGGCTCAGAAGTAACAGAAGCAAAATTCTACTTCTCTGCTTCTGGCTCAGAAGTAACAGAAGCAAAATTCTACTTCTTTACTTCTGGCTCAGAAGTAACAGAAGCAACATTCTACTTCTTTGCATCTGGCTCAGAAGTAACAGAAGCAAAATTCTACTTCTTTGCTTCTGGCTCAGAAGTAACAGAAGCAGAATTTAATTCTTTGCTTCTGGCTCAGAAGTAATAGAGGCAACATTCTACTACGTTGCATCTGGCTCAGAAGTAACAGAAGCAAAATTTGATTCTTTGCTTCTGGCTCAGAAGTAACAGAAGCAAAATTCTACTTCTTTGCTTCTGGCTCAGAAGTAACAGAAGCAAAATTCTACTTCTTTGCTTCTGGCTCAGAAGTAACAGAAGCAGAATTTAATTCTTTGCTTTTGGCTCAGAAGTAACAGAGGCAAAATTCTACTTCTTTGCTTCTGGCTCAGAAGTAACAGAAGCAAAATTCTACTTCTTTGCTTCTGGCTGAGAAGTAACAGAAGCAAAATTCTACTTCTTTACTTCTGGCTCAGAAGTAACAGAAGCATCATTCTACTTCTTTGCTTCTGGCTCAGAAGTAACAGAAGCAAAATTCTACTTCTTTGCTTCTGGCTCAGAAGTAACAGAAGCAAAATTCTACTTCTTTGCTTCTGGCTGAGAAGTAACAGAAGCAAAATTCTACTTCTTTACTTCTGGCTCAGAAGTAACAGAAGCATCATTCTACTTCTTTGCTTCTGGCTCAGAAGTAACAGAAGCAAAATTCTACTTCTTTGCTTCTGGCTCAGAAGTAACAGAAGCAGAATTTAATTCTTTGCTTTTGGCTCAGAAGTAATAGAGGCAAAATTCTACTTCTTTGCTTCTGGCTCAGAAGTAACAGAAGCAAAATTCTACTTCTTTGCTTCTGGCTCAGAAGTAACAGGAGCAAAATTCAATTCTTTGCTTCTGGCTCAGAAGTAACAGAAGCAAAATTCTACTTCTTTGCTCTTGGCTCAGAAGTAACAGAAGCAAAATTCTACTTCTTTGCTTCTGGCTGAGAAGTAACAGAAGCAAAATTTGATTCTTTGCTTCTGGCTCAGAAGTAACAGAAGCAAAATTCTACTTCTTTGCTTCTGGCTCAGAAGTAACAGAAGCAAAATTCTACTTCTTTGCTTCTGGCTCAGAAGTAACAGGAGCAAAATTCAATTCTTTGCTTCTGGCTCAGAAGTAACAGAAGCAAAATTCTACTTCTTTGCTTTTGGCTCAGAAGTAACAGAAGCAAAATTCTACTTCTTTGCTTCTGGCTGAGAAGTAACAGAAGCAAAATTTGCTTCTTGCTTCTGGCTGAGACGTAACAGAAGCATTGCTTCTTGCTTCTAGCTGAGAAGTAATAGACAGGCCCGGATAAGGCTATAGCCTTAGGCCGTCGAAATTTGCGGCAATTCTCAAAATTCAATCTTTTCAAGTAAGGTTCAATTTTTCTTAAATTATGCTGTGAACATTCAATTGTAATCTACAAAGAGTTGCCTGAATTTAGTACATTTTTCCGTCGCCGCTTTTTAAATTTCATCTATTGAATCTACATTCGGCCTTTCTTGCAGAGTAGCCTCAGGTATCGTGACTACTTAATCCGGGCCTGGTTGGATAGGTTTTCTTTGTGACAAATTTACTGTTCAAGATAAAATAATTAAAATACAATATAGATCCGTGCCGTGCCGTGCTGCGCGGATCCGATAGTGTGCAGTGGCCTTAATCATATGGTCACAATTCTCGTATTATTATTTTAATAATAATTATTGTTTGAAGACAATATTTCTAAACTTTTTTACAATCGAATCAAACTATAATTAGTATGACACTAATCGTTCGTTGACGGGGACCGTAAAAAAGCGGGTACAGTCAGTTCTTTTCTGTAATAAAGATAAATTGAGTATCGGGTAAGATTGATCTCTGGCTTCGATCGATTCTATGTATAAAGTACAAACGATTCATAATATTTCAAAGAGATTTACCGATATGTGGATTCGCCTTTGCGAATTGAATGCTCGTCGACAGAACGTGAAAAACAGATTTGCTTCAAGGCACGTAATGACACATCGCTGTGAAGTCGCATCAAACAAATTTCGGCGCGAAACAATATGCAGCGCGAACAACAACCAATAGACGTCGCGGAAAAGCGATGACGGAAGTGCGAGAGTTTCGATTTATTTGCGTCATTTCCGTTACAATCACTTTTTTAAGAAAGGGATACATAATATCAAAATAAACTGCTTTCATTTAGCATTGAGAAAAAACGTGCAGATTTTAGAAATAAATGGCAAAAGGGATATCATTCCAAATTCTGACAAGGATCATTGATCCTGTAAAATATTTGTTACGAATTTGGATTGTATAGTAATTCATCTAAACCAATCACAGTGAATGAAATTACAATTAGGTACACAATATAATTATAGCTCCAAAATCAAGAATTTGTCGATCATAATAATTATTTCGATAATTCATTTGTACTTTCCTCGCGGTCACTGCGAATTGTACTTCAGATCTTGTATTTTCAAATATAAATATTCATGACGTTGGAAGTTATGAAAAAAAATTTGATTTATCGAAAAAATGTTTAATCAATAATATTTTTAACGAATATATTTTGCAAGGTATTTCAGGAATAATCTCACGATGTCTGCACAACATGCGTCGCGTCATACCGACATTACGTGACTGCACATAGGATGGCGAAATACGACTCATAACGCATTCTGCGATCTACCGATCACTTCGTGCTAGCGAAAACGGCGCATTCTCGCCCGCACCACGTGATAATCATGAAATGCGGCTTATAAAGTGCGAGGCACAATTGTTATCTGGGCAAGGCTGTTTTTCACTGTATCTTACGTTTTATTTTCACGAAAAACGTTGACAATGAATAACAACAATTTTACAACGTTGCTTATACCCGACTAGAAATTGTGGTAGGGATTCGATCAGGACCGAATCAGGTTGACCATACCCCTCATCAGGTCCAGATCAGGCAGCCCGATCAGGACCCGATTACACATGTAACGGAGCTCGGTAATGAGGACCGTATGAGGTTTACCCTATCAGGTTTGCATCGGGTTTCAGTATCAGTGCCTCATCGAAATTCTAGTTCGGCACCCGGTAATATTAATAGTAATTGCAAAATTATATCCACCATATCCACGTATGTTATTAGGTTTTAATAATATACATCTCGCTCTCGGCTAACTTAATCACTATCTTAACTTCCACCAATCTGTAATTTATATTAATTATTCGCTCGCAAGTCTGGACGCATCGCAGTTACATGTTAGTACGGTGAATGCCTCTACCTTATATACAAACGTTGATCTAGTCAGTGCTAGTGAGAAATGTTTTTCTGTTTGTCGCCACCTATCGGCGAAGTGGAACCCTATCGGCAAGTCAGTCCCGATCGGGATTTTATCAGGCATACCCGAGGGGCTATTCACATTCAAATCGAGTGACACCATGACTACAGAAATGTAGTCGACTACACGAGACTACAATACTGACTACGGCAAGACTACGGGCACTACGACTACCGAACGACTACAGTGACTACAACGTTCTTTAATGATGACTACGTGATTACAAATGAATTCATTGACTACACTACTGACTTCATATATTTGTAATACGTGATTACGTGATTACGGTGACTTCAAATGACTACATTTTGATTACAACTTATGACTACAAAGAATGTAGTCACATGAATACAGTGATTTCCATGTGTGATTACAATGATTTCACTGATTACATTGCGACTACGGATTGACTACAGTCGCAAGTGACACCATGACTACGGCTGTGAATAGCCCCTCGGGCATACCATACTTTGGCATCCCTCACAGCTGCCTGATCGGGATTTGATCGTGCAAACCGTTACTTTGGCATGCCTCACAACTGCCCGATCGGGATTTGATCGGGCATACCGTACTTTGGCGTGCCTTACAACAGCCTGATCGGGTCCTTATATAACTCGTATCGGGCTTGCCGAGCGAGAATTTCTAGTCGGGATAATTACTTTTCATAACACGCGCACCGAAAGTGGGGTTTTTTTGTCCTCATTTGAGAGCGGAAAATAAGTCTTTTTGAGTCAGGATCCAATTCGTTAGTTTTTCAGGTCCTAGGACAAAAATGCTGGTCAAAAATGAAAATATTTGTCCTCCAGTTCCGAACGTTGCCACCATGCGGTGACGTCGATTTTGGTCGATCGGCTATCCAGTTAGAATATATATTAGTGGGTTACCTGAATCCTGACTCAAAGACTGATTTTCCGCTCTAAATGAGGACAAACCCCACTTTCTGTGCGCTTGTTATGAAAAGTATGGTATGCAGCATGGACAGATTGACAGTAATTTTTGACGCGGGCGAAGTTGGCTGCACTCGACTGTGGCTCGGGCTTCGCCCTCGCCTTCGTCTCGTTCAGCCAACTTCACCCTGATCAAAAATCACTGTCGTTCGGTCCTTGCAGCATAATATACTATACTTTTTATACAAGGTTTTATTCAATGTGTGATATTATGTAAATTTGCTTTGCTACGAAAATTCTGAAATTGCTTTAACCCTAGAATGGTAACCTTATTTTTTTTTACCTATTCCGGTAACCTGGGGTCATAAAATACCCCAATTTTGAAAATTCATATCTCGGGTATAATTTCACGTAGAAGGTCCTACGGGGGCTCTTTCGGTTCGTCTTTCAATGCAGAATCACGTGAGCCTATGGACATTTTGCCCGAAGTCTGTAAAGTTGGTCAAAAATTGGGTAACGGGGTAGGAAACGTGAGAAAATCGTAAAAATGCCTGTTTTCATCAAATCGTTGGGGTCCAAAAAGACCCCAGGTTACCATTCTAGGGTTAATTTCCACGATCATCATTTTTCGAATAAAGTGACTTTTATGTCTATTTGAGTTTATCTAATAACGATATTTTATTTTTATATGAAATTTGACTGAATAGTTAATTTGATGAATAGCTAAGAGTTGATGCGCGGTGAGTCAACTCGGTCGTTTTGCCGAAGATTGCTCCTAAGCTGAGCGGCGTCACGCCTTTTATGCTTGCCGTGACGTCACTCATCTCGTCGTTGTGCGAAGCTTCGAGACTCTTCCAGTTGTTGTGTTTCAAATGTAACCGCTCAGGCTATAGGGTAGCCTGGCACGTTACAGTACCCATCGACTATATAAATAGGCTGACATATGCATATGCAAGTCAGTGGTGACCTGCAATCTTGCTGAAGAAGCATTTCCCGAGTGAGTATATCGCTGATAATTAATCTTTCGCTGTATGAATTGATAATTCGCATTCACATTATACCTTTGAATGTTAAAAATGTGATCGATTTTTAATTTCTATTACGTTTTAGAAAATATTACCTATATCAATAAACCAACGCTGCAATGCAGAAAATTATTAAAAACATCCTCACGGCGCTTCTCGTTGTTGCCTTTATATCGGTATTGATGACAACGGCGGCAGATACTTGTGTCGATCCCGGTGATCACGTGAGTATATAGATCAGTTCTTTTCTTTAAATCATTGTCGCAGAATAACTCGATGACTAAATTCATTTCTTTCGCAGTGCCACACACAGAACAGGCGAGACCGTTATGCGGATTGCTGCGCTGGCCATGAGTGCACTGGTTTCTTCTGGAATACTTGTACCCCAATCCAATACGTGGGATGAAAGTGAAAATAAAAATTAAGAATAAATTCTGGTCTTATTGGGACCGTGCATACCTATGTGACGTCCTAGGCTGGAAGCCGAATATTTAATCTATAGGTACAACAGTTACCATAGTTATTATCTTAGGTATGAGAATACCGACGTGCAATTACCATCAGAGTTTTCATAATGCATCTAATGATGTAATTCCATTTATAATTTTTTCCTTTATTCTTTTCTATATTACTTTACTCATAGATATTAGTCAATACTTTTGAAAGGAACAATCTTAACTATAATATAGACAATTTCATCTCATTTTCTCACGAAACGAATATGCTCTGGAACACTTGAAACACCATAAAACTGAAAGCCTAAATTTTAAGTAAACTTTGAAAATCCTTATTGAGGAAACATAAATCTTCAGATCCTTCAGATTTTTACGACTCAAAGCGGAAAAGTCTAAAGACAAAGACAGCTCAGTTTAAAAAGAAGAGAGATATAGACGCTTATACAACATCCCTTCTTAGCGCCTCGACGCTTGGGCCTCTGACCGAATCGCCTCGCGCAAATGCTCTTCTAGCCAACCAAATTTTTTTCCCGCTTTTGTTTTAATGTGCTTTTTACCAATAGAAGAAACCTCGCCTTCCCGCGAGTTTTCCAAAACCTCCCCTTCGCGTATCCGCAAGGAGGAGATCTTTTCTACTGCAGTATTAGCAGTTAGTCACAAAACCTCAACCAGTAAAGATCGAACTTATAGAATCATAGATCTCAGAATTATCAATTTAAAGTGTTTGGTGTAACAGTTAATTAATAAGTGAATTACTAAATAAACAATAGAAACTACAAACTTAAATTAATCTACACCTACGTGAAGATTAATTACCAAATTACAGTTCAGATTGTTATTATTAAATTGTTAAATAAATATTGTTATAATTAAAAGTGAAACCTTTAAACATTTATTTCACCACGCATAGTGGTGGCTGATAATACCCATACCTCAACAGATACTAGCTCAGCGACGTCCCGAAGAACTAGTAATTTAAGACTCGGTAAGAAATACAGAACTCTACCCATTCAAGATCATATAAATTAACTAGTGATTCGTTCTTCTAAATAACATTCAACTCAAGACGTAACATCCAAGTCCACGTAGTACAGCGTATTTCGAAATGAAACCACGGTTACGGTTGGATATGGGTATCTTTTTCCATTTTTTTGGCTACTTTCCTTCAACAGGGTATAAGAATAAGCCTAAGGAATAGAAGAAGAAGAAAAAGAAGAAGCATAATTTTACATTTATCGCATTTATGTACTAGTGGCGCCAGCTTGAGAGATTGATTAACAACTAACATAAAGAAACAACCGAGGACGGGTCGGGGAATCCCCCCCCCTAGCCAATCAGAAGCGTAAGCAGAATACTGTAAGAAGTGGCTCATCGTCAGGAGGTAGAAAGCACGCTAAATTTCAAGTGTTGTTTCAAGCAAAAGGTGGTATAAACAAACCGTCATCAAGCGAAATGGCCAACCGAACATCTGCCCCAGCGGGTATCAAAGAATTAGCGAAATGGTAAATAACGTAATATTTTACAAAAATATGTAGTAAAAGTTGAAGTAAGATAAAAAATCAACAAAAAAGTTAAAAGTAAGAAGTTGACGAAAAAATCATTTATTCCAAAATAAGTCCCTTCATTCCTGCAATTTCGAATAAGATAAAATCGCTTTTCGATGTTACATAGCAACTACTTTTCATCACTAAATCAATTTATGCGACATGAAATCAAAATTGAAATCTTTTGCTAAATGACAAGTTGGCATCGACGGAACTCAGAACCACTTATAGCCAGTCTTGACGCGCTTTAGATGGACACTATCCACTTTTCTTGTATCGTTTATGAATTATGACGATTCAACTGTGAACTTTGAACATGACTAAATTCAGACTTCATTTCCTGAATTACGCATCGAAGATATCAATATTGGCATTATGGGTGACCCTGAGGTAGGCAAGTCCCGTCTCTACCAGAGATTTGTTGGTGGCCATAATAATGCTGACAAATGTAAGCACGCTACAATTTATGTTGATTCGGAACTCAGGATCACTGGTTGTTTCGAAAATGGATTAGAGTTAACAATCTGGGACTCCCCAACTTTTGACGAGTGCCAATTATTCATTATTCCCTCTCCATCAAGAGATGGTAGTAACACAGCCAGTGGGATAATTCTTATGTATGACTGCACGAATCAGAAGTCATTTGACAACCTCAATAATTGGCTTGATGTAATAGATCACCACTCTCCGTACACCATACCCAAACTACTTGTCGGAAACAAATCTGATTTAGTCGACAAAAAAGTAGTCGATTATGCAACAGCTAAGGTAAACTTCAAGTTTCTTAGGGAACTGTCAAACCTTGTCATGAATTCTGTTAAATAAATCGAATTGACTAATACAGAAATAATCTTAGAGAATATACTTCAATAAATAACAGCATTACAATGTTCTAACAGTTCTTTTTCCAAAGTTGTGATGAAATTTTTTCAAACAGGAGTATGCAGACAAACGGGGAATCCCGTTTGTGGAAACTTCCGCAGCACATGATACCAATGTACATCTGGCACTGAAAATGCTGATTACTAACTTGTGTCAAAAGCAGCCAGAGAAAATGCAGCGAAAAAAAAAGCAGGATCAGGAAGAGTGGCAGCGGATGATCGATAATTCTAGAAAACCGCAAGAGAAAATTCAGCGAGTGAAAGAGCAGCGAAAGATGATACAACCAAAGACAAAACTGGGAGAAAAAGAGCAGCTGAAGAAAGATCGGCAACTAATACGACAGCCGAAAGGAAAGCAAATAGAAGACGAACAACGTGCCAAAAAGTGGCAAGAGATCATACAGCAGAGGAGGAAGCAGCAGGCAAAAGAGCGGCGAAAGAGAATGCAGCAACACAAAGACCAGCAAAAACGCGAACAACAACGTAGAGAGCAGGATGAAAAAGAACAGCAGTACATGATGCAATTGGTAATCCCAATCCTGGAAAAATTTGCAAAAAATACTACAAGCCCAGAACATCTATCAACAACAGTTGCAGCTGAAATGAGGACTGATGTCAGTCTTCCTGTGAAGAAAGAAAGAGAAATTCAGAGTTTAAGTGAGGTGGAAAGATTTGAGGGAGATGAATCAATAGCTGATCAAGAAATACCAGAATACGAAGAAGCAATGAGTCTATTCAATAAGCATCCGTTTGAAAAAAACGCTGTACATGAGAGACTATTTTTTCGTAATATGCAACAGAAGGGCAGAGAGACTATAGCTCAGTATGCTAATAGACTGAAAGAGCGGGCACAAAGTTGTGAGTTTGGAACAACGATAGATGAACATGTGAGAGACCAGATGCTGGCATCGTGTAGATCCACGGAAATGTTCGACAGGTTTCTCGACGAAGGAGCTAAGCTGACTCTAGAAAGGCTGCTTGAAATAGGAACATTGTTGGAAAATACAGATGAGCAGAGTTTTCAAGCAGATGAGAATCTGGATGGAAAGTTAAGGTATGAAGCACAGAAAGACACAAGTGGAGATGATGATTAAGATGAAGATTGAGAGCTTTATAAGGATAAAGAAAAGATCAATAATTTGCGGTTTAAAAATGTTATATATTTTTTTATAATATCGTAACTTGGTGTTAAAATTGGGAATATCGTCACAGACAACACCGATACCTGTTGTGTTTTGTGCATTAAATTAAGACACAGACATCTTGAAGTCGTCTAGCTAATGTAGTTAATTAATATAATTAATGATATAATAATATAATAATATATAATATATTTATTAATATAGTTAATTCTTCGTATAGAGATGGTTTCAAGATGTATGAAGAACCTGGTGAATAGCACACCGACAGTCCTTACGTAGTCTGGGACCATATTACCAATTGATTTCATTTCTGTTTTAAACATTATTCTTAATTTTATCATAGCCACTAGGCTCACCTAAATCGTAATTATGGTATGCGTATAAATTTACTCTACCTACTTGCAATAAAAAACCTTCACTTTGTAAAATCCAATACATTTATGTTACGTTTCAAATAAAAGTTGTATCCGTCCGATGTGTGGGAATTTTTATAAACAACATAAACCTAATCGAATTGACCAGGAAAATTTTTGAAAATATAGTTCCCGCCGAACGAAACTAATCAACAAAAATAATCAAATGGAATGATCATTCCATGGTTTAATAAATCTCAACTGAAGAAGCATGTAAGAATTGAAAGATTCATTTGCATCATTATTAATTCTCCACAATATTTAATTTTACTCTATCGAAGAAATAGCTAAAGGATCTTGTATCAAGATCGGTTCTCTGCGAATCCGGTTGCCTGCCCTCAGGCGTTCGGATCCTTGAACCTTTCGCTCCGGTAAATAAGGCTGTTGATCGCACGCATTAACCGGTTGCCCGAGTTATAAAAATTGCCAGAATGTTATTAGACCGAATGAAACTCGTGTTAGTAATTTTTTTTTCAATACAACTACTTAATCATAAAAATAAATAAAAAAATTACAGGAACCAGTTTCATATTCATTTTAATGGATTCTACCAATATAGTATATGTGAAACTGTTTGTTCGAAGAATACGATCTTTCATGGCGGAATTTCCAAAGCGAATGAATAAAGGAACCGGTTGGAGAGCAGCTTTGCAACCGGTTAATAATGTGACTCACAGTTGTTATGTACAAAACAGAATCGTACAGTGCAAACGTATGGAGATACTCCACTAGGTTTGCAGTCCGATCACAAGCTTTGATACTTCAACATATTGTCCAAAAGTGTGCTCTTCGGTATAATACGTTATATTAGCACAGGAAACTTTTCTATAGAAAGATCAATCTCCTTCTAATCTCACACCTACGCTCTTACACAATGAATCCTTCATTTCCCAGATCATTATCTGTACTAGTATTAGTTACGATTTTATGTATCTATCTAACGCCGTCAATCGTCGTTGCCGAAGAACCTGGATATGGGGACATAAACGCAAGGGCATCGCGCGTAGCAGTGGTGAGTAAAAAAAAAAAACCATCAACGTATCATAATATGCATTAATTTGACAAAATTTAAATAGCACAGAGGTGGCATTTATTCTAGACTATGAGTCTTATCAATTAGACTATTAATAACGATGATCGCTCGTTCTTTGTGACTACAGGTCACTGGAGGGAACAAAGGTATCGGTTTTGCGATCGTAAAAGGTTTGTGCGAGCATTTTGACGGGATTGTATATTTGACTGCAAGAAACGAGAGACTAGGACATGCCGCGGTTCAAGAGCTGAATAAAATTGGCCTCTATCCTAGATTCCATCAACTCGACATTACCGAAGATTCAAGTGTCGAGACATTCAAGGAGTATCTCAGACACACACACGGAGGACTGGACGTCCTCGTCAACAATGCCGGAGTTTTCTTCAAGGTTTAAACTCTATTTATTCGCTGTGAGACTCCGGTTGGAGGGGATTGCCGAAACGATCGAAGCGCTCCGGCAATTTAACATGTATTCTTATGGACGCACGCCCGCTATCATCGGTGGCGGCCGCATTAACTACGTTTTGCTCCATAAGATTGAACATGGGCTGCACGCCAAAATGGGGGCGCCAGGAGCGCGGCACACAGCGAATACCGGGAATATTCGTGACAACGTTTCATAGGACGCCTGTATACAGGCAACTCAAAAATCAGGCGATCAGGTTTTGTTTCCTGCACGTAGCCAATGGGCACGCAATATGCGAAGTAAAACCTAATCGCTTGATTGTTGAGTTGCTTGTATACAGGCGTTTTCAATTCCATATGAAACGTTTCCACGAATACACCCGGCATAGTATGTATTTCGGTCTGTTTCTTTCAGTTGCTCAATTACTTTTTGAACAATCCCACAGGAAAATGCCACCGAGTCATTCGCAGTCCAAGCAACGGAGTGTGTGCGAGTGAACTACTTCGGGACACTGAGAGTTTCAAAGGCTCTAATTCCACTGCTTAGAGAGCATGCTCGAGTTGTTCAGATATCAAGCGCCCTTGGACATCTTTCCAGAATACCGGGAGCTGAGTTGAAGACTATACTTTCAAGCCCTGAGCTTACTGAAGATGAACTGAGCCAATTGATGAGAGATTTTGTAAAGTAAGTCAAATAGTTATCAGCTTATAATTCCTTACATCCATATATAGCATAAATCGAGGATAAGAATGAAACTTAAATTACAGAGCTGCTCAAACCGGTACCCACCAAACGCTTGGGTGGCCCAATGACGCGTACGCAGTAAGTAAAGCTGGTGTTGCCGCCCTGACTCGTGTAGAGCAAAAAGAATTCAACGGAGATGATAGGGAAGACCTTGTCGTAAATTCTGTACATCCAGGCTACACGAGTACCGACCTAACAGATCACCAAGGAGATCTCACCCCCGAAAGAGGTGCACAGGCTCCCCTATGCCTCGCTCTTTTACCGTATAATACTGACATCAAAGGAGAATTCGTTTGGCACGATAGCACAGTCATAGACTGGGTCTACGGTACCTTGCCGAGTGCCTATTAGAGTTAATAGTCCACACGGTGCTGTACGGATTTCTAATTTTTTGTTGTTGTGGAATTTAACGATATATATAGATGCGACCTTCAATTTATTGTCAAAAGATTTTAGTCCAGGTATTTTAGCACCGAAAATGGGTTCGCTCCGCAAAAAATCCTGATAATTGATTTTTCGATTAGATTATGTCAGAGGGTGTCCCCTAAGTGTAAAACCAAGTTTGTGTCGTCCGAAACCGCGAGCGTTAGCCGCTATCTTGAAAAACGCTTTTTTGCAAATATCTCGGAAACGGTGAGTTTTACGTTAAAAATTGTAAGGACTTTTTTGTAGAAGATAAAATTTCCCATTTTTTTTATTCGAAACTTTTTTCTCTATTGTTAATATTGGCTGAGATATAGTCGATTAAAAAAAACCAAATGGAAAATATCTCGATAATTTGTGGAAATACGAAAAAAAAAAAAAAAAATGAAATACGAACAAAAAATGTAAAAATTGGTTTTTTCGATCGACTATATCTCGGCAAATATTAACAATAGAAAAAAAAGTTTCGAATAAAAAATATAGAGAATTTTATCCTCTACAAAAAAGGTTCTCACAATTTTTAACGTAAAACTCCCCGTTTCCGAGATATTTGCAAAAAGGCGTTTTTCAAGACAGCGGCTAACGCTCGCGGTTTCGGACGACACAAACTTGGTTTCATACTTAGGGGACACTCTCTGACATAATCCAATCGAAAAATCAATTATCAGGATTTTCTGCGGAGCGAATGTCTAAAAATCCTGGACATTTACACACAATTCACAAAGGAATAAATCCATTCCTTTTTTGTTGTAAGATCGATAGTATAATTGTCTGTCTTAGTTAATATTCCGCTTCACAGATTCCGTACTTCAATTTCTCTATATTGATATATGCTCATTACTATATAATAAACAAAGAAGTAATCTTCAGACTTAGAATTACAGGTACTAAAGTTTTAGTATTAACATTTTTTCATGGGTAGGTGATAAGAATAAATTTTTCAAATTATATATCAAAGGTTTTCAAATTCTCTCAACCCTATACCTATTATATTTAAATATACCACTTCGAAAGTATATAGGTACACCAAAAAGAATTCTTCAAAGTAATTCTCGAAGTTTAAAAGAAAAGAACAAAAAAAAAAACATGCAGCAAAAATTTTTTCAACGTTCGACTGCCACTTTCGTCAAAATAATCGTTTCTACGCTGGAAATTTTTCTCCTCATACCAATATATTCTGCGGGCAATCTCTGAATTTCACTAAAGTGCGCGTCATGTTTATTCTGAGTTTGCCGTGAATTCGGGTATTGAACGCAAGGCCGGATTCACGCCTAGGCCAACAAGGCCATGGCCTAGGGCGGCACATTTTGGGCGCGGCATTTGCTAGAGTTATTATTATTATTATTATTATTTTTTTTTCATTTTTTATGAAATTAGAAATAGCGTATATTATACAGATTGAGTTTTCATTGGTATCGCATGACGGAGGAGATTATCATCGCGAACGCTTTGTCTCTCTTTATTCATACTTGTTTTCGTCATATCGAGAAACCCCATTTTCATGCCGGAGTCCGGAACAGGTATGTTCTTATTCAGGATAGTGCGATTCAAATCGAGTATTCAGCATGAAATGGAATAAGTAATTCCGTAAATTAATGGAATTGATGAATTTGAACGTATAATATGCCCCCTATATTCTTTGCATGTAAAGCGAACAAAGCCTCGGTCTCGGCACGCCCGCGTAGAGAGAGTCGCGCGCGATGTCCCGCACGGATGAACCACTTTTTAAATATAGTTAATCTATCGGAGCTCCATTTTGAAACCAACAGATTTTGTAGAGAATGCATCAAGGGATACGCTCGTATTTTTTTTTTTTTTCAGAATTTTCAAAGGTGCAAATCATTTCGAAAATCACGTTTGAAAAATATAATTGTTTATAACAAATAGAAAATCGTTAATTTATTCCATATGCATTCAAAATTGCGAACATGAAAGTGCAATACAAGAGTTTCAAAATGAGTTTTTTCCGATGTCTGTACACTGAGAAAAAAAGTGAAGTATTGACAACCCCGCCACGAGGTTGGACGATTCCCGTTGAGCCAATAGTCATTTCGCATGTAAAGTAACTACTCGAAACTGAATCATCTAAATTGATGTGGTTGAGCCAACTACGCGACGGATTTTCTTCTAAATCTTAATTCATTTCAATTAAAGATGTTTCATTTCATGTAACCATAATTAGTCCAGTCAAATTGTCACTCAAAATGGGTTGAATAAACATTAAATTATGTAGTTTGGAGACTGTTAGGGATAGAAAGGGGGGTGCATTCTGAGCTTAAGTTTCTATTTGAGGGGTTCTCCGAAGGTCAGCTGACCCCCTTCTCGATAAAAACGCGTTTAATTCGATATCTCGAGAACGGTTAGTGTTAGGCAAAAAATTGTAGAAACCTTTTCTCTTCTAAATTAAATTTACTAACTTTTTTATTCGAAACTTTTTTTTGTCACATCACTATTTTCCAACTTGTTACTCCCGAAAGGCAAAAATAGTATATTGTGCAACTAGGGGGGGAAAATGGCCATTTCTAGCGAGGGTGAGACGTTTGCACGAGTCGTAGTAGAGGGCACCGAAGGTGCCCGAGACGACGACGAGTGCTAAAAACGTCTCACCCGAGGTAGAAATGGCCATCCCCCCCTAGTTGCACACTGTATTTTTCATAATAAGGGCACGAAATAGGCCTTCTTTGATGCGCGTCGATCGGAAGAGGGATATCTATATATAGATCGGTCGATCGGAAGAGGGATATCTATATATAGATCGGTCGATCGGAAGAGGGATATATATATATATATATATATATATATATATGGGCGGGAGGAAAAGTACTTTTCCCTCCAGCGGGGAGAAAAGTACTTTTCCTCCCGCTACAGCGGGAAGAAATAGTATATTGTGTACCAAGGGCGTAAAGTGGGCTTTTTTAGACCGAGTGTGGAGTTTGCAGTACGAGTCAGAGGCGAGGTAGCACGAGTCGAAGACGAGTGCGTCTGCGAGCCGAAGACGAGTACTGCAACCACACAAGGTCAAAAAGCCCACTTAGCCCTGGTGCACACCATATTTTTTGTAACAGCACGATTTTCGCGTTTTTTCAACATTGTTAATAATTTTCTTGAAATAATAAAAACGCCCGCTGCAGCGGGCGATTTTATTATAATAATGAATTGCGCCCGCTACAGCGGGCGATTTTATTATAATAATGAATTGCGCCCGCTGTAGCGGGCGATTTTATTATTATAATGAATTGCGCCCGCTACAGCGGGCGATTTTATTATAATAATGAATTGCGCCCGCTGCAGCGGGCGATTTTATTATTATAATGAATTGCGCCCGCTACAGCGGGCGATTTTATTATAATAATGATTTGCGCCCGCTGCAGCGGGCGTTTTTATTATTATGGTAAAAAACGCCCGCTCGTCTGAAAACTGTCACTTTAGGCCCGCTGAATGGGTAAAAAAAACGCAAAAATCGTGCATGTGTTACAAAAAGTACTTTTCCTCCCGCTACAGCGGGAGGAGCATTATCCCGCTACAGCGGGAGGAAAAGTACATTCCCTCCCGCTCCCATCATAGCTCGACACAAGCGATTTTCCCCACGCCCGACAAGCATGAAAGAAGGCCCATTTCATGCTTGTCGGGCGTGGGGAAAATCGCTTGTGTCGAACGTGAATCCGGAGCGGGAGGGAATGTACTTTTCCTCCCGCTGCAGCGGGGAGAAAAGTACTTTTCCTCCCGCCCATATATATATATTAGACTGTTTCAAAAAACGCGATTATTTTATTTTTCTCGAAGAACATTGAAAAATCGTCAGAGTATGTCTAAACAAAGACCCTGTTCAAATGTGAGCCCTTAATATTAATATTTAGAGGTGGCGCTTTTCAATTTTCTATTTCCGTTTAAATAACATGGGAAAAAATTTTTCTGAAGTTTCGAATTTTATTACTCAGAAACGAACTACCTTACAATAATAACTGAGATAGCTTTTTGTAGGAAATTTGACGCTCTATAAGAAAGGTCTGACCGAAAATTTGCGTGAGGCGAGCCGTTTCGGAGTTATCAAGCCTCAACCATTGAACTGTTCAAAATTAAAATCAAAATTAAAATTAAATTGAAATGAATTATTGATGCATTGTAAATAAAATTTATGATGAAATTTCATCATTTATTTGTGATATACCCGTATTTTTGATTATTGATCAAAAAAATTAATCACTTATTGTTGATTAATAAAATTTTTTGATCAACAATGAATTGAAAATTTATGGATATTGGTTTTAAAGTTGATAATAGTGGGTATTTAAGTTATATGAGTCGATTTTGTCGCGTATAAGTAGAAATTATCATTATTTTGAACAGTTCAATGGTTGAGGCTTGATAACTCCGAAACGGCTCGCCTCATGCAAATTTTCATTCAAACCTTTTTTATAGAGCGTCAAATTTGCTACAAAAAGCTATCTTAGTTATTATTGTAAGATAGTTCGTTTCTGAGTAATAAAATTCGGAAGTTCAGAAAAAAAATTTCCCATGTTATTTGAATGGAAATAGAAAAATGAAAAGCGCCACCTCTAAATATTAATATTAAGGGCTCACATTTGAACAGGGTCTTTGTTTAGACATACTCTGACGATTTTTCAATGTTCTTTGAAATTTTTTTTTTTTTGAAACAGTCTAATATATATATTATATATATATATGTACACTGTTGCACACTGTACTTTTCATAATAAGGGCACGAAATGAGCCTTCTTTGATGCGCGTCGTTCGGAAGAGGATTATATATATATATATATATATATATATATATATATATATGGGGAGTTCCATATGAAATGTACAATTGGTTGTCCACACCCCTTTCGATTTGTCTCAAACTTAGTGAAGTTGAGTTATAGGTTGAAAAAAAAATTCCTCTAAATAATGAAAATTCTACCTTTTACAGGTCGCGAGTAACACCGATTCACAAATTTTGAATTATTTTTTTCAAATCGCTGTAGCTCCCCAACTACATGTCAACGCCTGGAAGTCAAGTAGGTCAAAAGTTTTGTATTTTGATGTACTTTTCGATGGTGTCGCGAGACAAAGTCGATTTTCAGTTAATGGTATAAAAAACGCGAAAAACGCGACATTGATCTCGTTCCCGAAACTTTTTTGGGGTCCATTTTTCATCATAAAATGCGGCTATTTTTCCCGCAAATTTTCGTGTAAAGAAAAGTCACGGGACTCAACTCGTTAAAGAGATATGAGGGAAATTCCACGAAAAACCGACCAAATCTGGATGTTTTCTGACTTTAAATTTTTTCAAAACCATTGAAACTTTTTTTTACGTGAAATAGATGTGAAAAAAGCCGATAGTGTTGGCTCTTTTTACGTCTATTTCACGTAGAAAAAAGTTTCGATAGTTTTGAAAAATTCAAATTCAGAAAACGTCCAAATCCGGTCGGTTTTTGCTAGAAATTCCCTCATATCTCTTTAACCAGTTGAGTCCCGTGACTTTTCTTTACACGAAAATTTGCGGGAAAAATAGCCGCATTTTATGATGAAAAATGGACCCCAAAAAAGTTTGGGGAACGAGATCAATATCACGTTTTTCGCGTTTTTTATACCATCAACTAAAAATCGACTTTGTCTCACGGCAACATCGAAAAGTGCATCAAATTACAAAACTTTTGACCTACTTGATTCTTAGGCACGGACATGTAGTTTGGGAGCTACAGCGATTTGAAAAAAATAATTCAAAATTTGTGAATCGGTGTTACTCGCTACCTGTAAAAGGTAGAATTTTCATTATTTAGAGGAATTTTTTTTTCAACCCATAACTCAACTTCACTAAGTTTGAGACAAATCGAAAGGGGTGTGGACAACCAATTGTACATTTCATATGGAACTCCCCATATATTAGACTGACAGTTATTTTGGCTTTCGACGAAATGTTTCGCTCCGAGTACATGAATGGGTTCGAAATAAATTAAAAAAAAGCCTCTCCAAATTTTAGCCCTTAATTTCAATATTTAGGGGTGCCGACAGCCCCTTAATTTTTCCCATTTGAATAACATAGGCTTTTTGACTGTTTTAATCAATTTTTTTCTCGAAGGCCCAATTATTCGTCAAAAAATCTAAGATTCAGCAACAATGTCGGTGATGATACTCTCTTCCAGTAAAACAAAATTTGTCCACATCCATTCGGAATTCCATGTTGGTTCCCATCCCTAACTTATTTTGAGACTTTCGAGCGAAGCGAAAAAATTGTTCTTTCCTACAAAGTTGTTGAATATTCTTCGACAATGTCGTACCTCATCAACTCATCAGAATGTGTAGCTCGCATTCATGTTCATAACTTCGAAAATCACCCCCATCCCCTAAAAATCGTACCAAAAATGGTGGGTAAATTAAAAAAAAAAAATGATTTGGCTGTAAAAATGATTCGTTTTTAACAGGAGGGTTACAAAAAGAAATTTTTTTTTTTTTTTACATTTTTCTTCGATACATTCTTTGAGTCACCCCCACCTACGAAAATTGGAAAAATAATAATTTTTTTTTTCATTTTTTTATTCAATTTTTTTATTTTGTTTTATTTTAAGCTCGCTACATAGAATAACGCATCAACCAAAATCGATAACATTGGATAGCGATTTTTCCAATTTTTGTAGATAGGGGTGACTTAAAGAATGTATCGAAGAAGAATGTAGTAAATAAATAAAAAAGTTTCTTTTTGTAAGCCTCCTGTTGAAAACAGATCATTTTTATAGCTAAACGATTTTTTTTTTTTTAATTTACCCACCATTTTTAGTACGATTTTTAGGGGATGGGGGTGATTTTCGAAGTTATGAACATGAATGCGAGCTACACATTCTGATGAGTTGATGAGGTACGACATTGACGAAGAATATTCAACAACTTTGTAGGAAAGAACAATTTTTTCGCTTTGCTCGAAAGTCTCAAAATATAGACCAATCATTTTACGGTTTTAAATGACACTAATTGTGGGAAGCATGAAAAAAATACTACCATGTAGCGATAGACGTGAATAATATACCGTACCGTTTGTGACATTTAGTTTCCACACGTTTTTGAATAAAAAATTAAAAACCCGAACAAATCTCGTCAAAAACACGTTTCTGTACCTTTCGCGTCGAACGCTGCTTAAACGAAGGCAGATAGACCATAGGTTGACTGGACCTTTTTTGTAGAGCGTTAAATTCTATACAAAAAAGTCCGCGACGGCATATATCTATAGTACATATCCGATGCGTTTGAGGCGATGCAAAACGCACCTACGAAACGACGCTTTTCCGTCGATTAACAAGCCATGGCCATGGCAACGGCTGCCATGTTGCTGTCAGTCGACGGAAAAGCGGCGATTTGTAGGTGCGTTTTGCATCGCCTCAAACGCATCGGATATCTACTATAGATATATGCCATCCGGGACTTTTTTGTATAAAATTTAACGCTCTACAAAAAGGTAAAACAGTCAAAAAGCCTATGTTATTCAAATGGGAAAAATTAAGGGGCTGTCGGCACCCCTAAATATTAAAATTAAGGGCTAAAATTTGGAGAGGCTTTTTTTTAATTTATTTCGAACCCATTCATGTACTCGGAGCGAAACATTTCGTCGAAAGCCAAAATAACTGTCAGTCTAATATATATTATATATAATCCTCTTTTCATAATAAGAGCACGAAATGAGCCTTCTTTGATGCGCGTCGTTCGGAAGAGGAGGAGGAGGATTATATATAATACGACGCGCATCAAAGACGGCTCATTTCGTGCCCTTATTATGAAAAGTTCAATTTGGGCATTAATGCAAAACAAACTGTGGCAAAGCGTGCGGATGTAGAAAGGCCGGCCTGTATTGCTCAGTGATTTGTATAAATTGCCAATAAATATCATGCCCCGATACCGTCAGTGCCCCTAGTGATACAAACGAATCACATCCATCCACCTCGGGTGCTTAATTTTACGAACTTTACATAGTATTATGTATCAATAAATGTGTGGAACAGTTTTAATTATTCATTTTCTTCTTTTTCTAATCCTTATTCACATTACTATCCCATTGAATGCAATAAAAAATACCCTAATTGAAGAAATACAATATTTAAATGATTGCGAAGAAAACATGGCTGTCTCAGATCGAGTTGTTTAATCGATTCACCTTTTTATACAGGTAAGTTGGCTAATAAATGATCATGGAATTATACTTTAATATTTCTTTCAAGTACTGAATACTGACTGGTGTCGATGATATCGCGACAATGGCGCGGATTTCGCTCGGTAAAGTAAGCTATAACTTCGAAGGTATTGGTATTAGAGAAAAAAGTTTCCGACAAAAGTTGTTCGCAATTGAAAGATCTACAATTTTGATAACCAGAAAAATTTCATAAAAGTGAACGGTTGGGGAGAAAACGGCGAAAAATGAAAAATAGGGAGAAAGAAAAATAATTTTTTTGCCTTTCGGGAGTAACAACTTGGAAAATAGTGATGTGACAAAAAAAAGTTTCGAATAAAAAAGTTAGTAAATTTAATTTAGAAGAGAAAAGGTCTCTACAATTTTTTGCCTAACACTAACCGTTCTCGAGATATCGAATTAAACGCGTTTTTATCGAGAAGCGGGTCAGCTGACCTTCGGAGAACCCCTCAAATTGAAACTTAAGCTCAGAATGCACCCCCCTTTCGATCCCTAACAGTCTCCAAACTACATAATTTAATGTTTATTCATTTGACAATTTGACTGGACTAAATCTACTGTTAGAAAAAGAAAAAAAACAGTTAAAGGCGTCACTGAGTTCCGTCAAATACTGAAATGGTGCCCTAAAAAATTGGCGTAGTTGGCTCAACAACATACGTCCAGCTACGTTTGGAGGTTCCCTCAACTACGCCGTGAGGTTCGCCGTATCTAACCCCAGGGCGTAGTTGTGTCAACTATGTTTCCTTTCTCAACGCTATGCCTTCTTCTCAGTGTAGGACAAAGGAAACCGGAGATAATAATGTTTGAAGGAGAGAGCGATTCGATTTGGTGGTTTTTTTTCGAAAATTCAACCCCTTGTAGCTTCTAAGTCCGTCGAGTTGAAAAAAAAAAAATGTCCATTCATTTATTTTACCCAGAGAATAGATGAAAAAAATTACAATGATTTTCAAAAACATGCGGTTAAAAAGTGGATTGACTCATATGTATATGTATATGCTTACTTTGGTAATAAACTACGTTTTTCAAGAATATGTTGCTCATTTTACTATTCGAATCGTTTAATTCCTGAAAATTTTGTTTACCTATAAAAGCAATGATCAACATTTTATTACTTGCAGTAGAATAAATTTTGGTTCAATTGCATTATCTAACTTCATGATTCACTCGATGCCTTCGAAATTTGGACCAAGAGTTTTCGTTTCAGTTTTCCAGGTATTCTGTAGATAAGATTAATCTAATTGCTCAAATGGGTATGTACCCATCGACTGTAAATAGGCTGACATATGCATAGGCAAGTTGGTGTGGTCACATAATTCGTAAAATCAAGATTTTTTCTGGAAATGTATAGAACAAGCTAAGCAATTCCCATGTATGCTAACGCCATATTTTTAATTTTGCAAAATTTTTTTTTTTCAAACAAATGTGTTTTAAATTCACAATCATTTTTTACAGTGTATAGTGCGGTATGGTGTCCTTGGCGTTCGTACTACAATCGTGTATTTTCATGCCTGAAGGACATAAGTTATCTATGTATTCTGCAGATAAGATTATCATACTAATTATTGCCCGAACAGGTGCAGCCAATTCCAGTATAAATAGGCTGGCATAGGCATACCCGAGTCGAAATTTAGGGCCTACAGCTGACCCTACCAAGGTTTATTTAAACCTACTTTGGAGGAAACTGAACCTAGAGATCCTACATTGACCCTCGAACTCCTAAAAATCCTACATTGAACCTCGAACTCCTACAAATGTTAATTTCAACCCTACATTGAACCTCCAACACCTACAAATTTAGATTGAAGTTATTTTCACGCTATACAACCTATGTATAACTCCTCCTCCATAGATATTATTACGGCGCCATTCAAGTATTCACAATAAATCGTACGATTCCTAACCTATGAATTTATAACTGCACTAACCATTTTCAACGGAAACGTGAATTTTCAGACCTGTTGATCAAATTCGGATTGTCTGGCACGCGTATGTTTTCAAAAGTGACATGGATTGTCGGCGTAAGTAAGCGAAGACCGAATTTGGGCGGTTGCGAATGAAAAAATCTCGAGCTATTCGAAATGCGATGAGGAAACCCGTGTAGAAATTTGTTCGGTAAGGCCTTGACAACACAAAGGCCCATATCAGGACCAGTTGTGGATTCCACAATAATATATCTCAATCGGTTTACCGGATTTGTAAAATATATAGGTATACACTGTTAGAGAAAAAAAATGTTCCATGGGATCCACTAAAATTTTCACGGTCATTTCAACACTGTTCTTAGTTCATACTATAGACGAATTCGCCACTTTGAGTAAATTTATGTTGTAATATCTGAAAAAAGTGTCGAAATAAACATGAAACTTTTAGTAGACCTCTTGGAACATTTTTTTTCTAACAAAATATCATATTTCATTCGGATAAACATATAGTCCGGGAGCCCATGGCATTTGAGGGTGGTCATCGTGCCAAGGCTGATTTTCTCTTATATGATAGCTCATTCGTTGTTAAGAAGCGTAACGGCCTTCAGCTCCCCGATAAGCGGTGGAGGTGCGAGTAATAGAGCCACCCACGTGAAGAAAACGATGTAAAATCAAACGATAGCGCCAAGACTAGAAATTTCTGTATAGCCTTCTTTCACTGAAAAATGATGGAAAATCACCTTCAGCCGTGTAGATGGCGGTGGAAAATACTTCAGCTATCCGTATATGAGTCAGTTCACGTCAAGCGGGACGGATTTGGCCAAAAATATTCCTCCATGTTCTGATTCGTTTGTAATTTTTTTTACATATTCTCTGGGTAAAATGAATGAATGAAACATTTTTTTTTTTATAACTCGAAAGGCATAGAAGCTACAAGGGGTTGAATTTTCGAAAAAACCACCAAAAATCGCAATCGCGCTCTCCTTTAAACGTTAATATCTCCAGTTCCCTTTGTCGTACAGACATCAGCCAAAACTCATTTTGAAGCTCTTGAATCGCACTTTTACGGCATGATTTTTTTTTTTTTTTTATTTTATTTTTTTAATTTTAATTTTAATCTATAACTACTAAATTGTTTAGTGTAAAATTCTGAAATAATTATTGTATCATTACTCTATCAAGAACTATCATTCATAAAATTTTTAAGAATTTTGCGATTATTGATTTCCCATCGAATTATTAGGGGTAAATTCGTAGATTTCAAAAATCGATAACTATACTAAATAATTTAGTAAAAAAATTCTGAAATAATTAATGTATCATTATTCTATCAAGCACTATCATTCATAAAATTTTTAAAGAATTTTGGCGATTTTTGATTATCCATCCAGTTATACCTTAATGGATTTGATGAATTTGAACGTATAATATGCCCCCCTAATAACAAATGAAAAATTGTTTATAACATGAATTTAAAATTCATGCCATAAAAGTGCGATTCAAAAGCTTCAAAATGAGTTTTGGCTGATGTCTGTACGACAAAGGGAACCGGAGATATTAACGTTTAAAGGAGAGCGCGATTGCGATATTTTGTGGTTTTTTCGAAAATTCAACCCCTTGTAGCTTCTATGCCCTTCGAGTTATAAAAAAAAAAAAAAAATGTTTCATGTATTCATTTTACCCAGAGAATATGTAAAAAAAATTACAAACGAATCAGAAACATCGAGGAATATTTTTGGCCAAATCCGTCCCGCAATTGACGTGGACTGACTCATATACGGATAGCTGAAGTATTTTCCACCGCCATCTACACGGCTGAAGGTAATTTTCCATCATTTTCCAGTGAAAGAAGGCTATAAAAAAATTTCTAGCCTTGGCGCTATCGTTTGATTTTACATCGTTTTCTTCACGTGGGTGGCTCCATTACTCGCACCTCCACCGCTTATCGGGCAGCTGAAGGCCGTTACGCTTCTTAACAACGAATAAGCTATCATGTAAGAGAAAATCAGCCTTGGCGCGATGACCACCCTAAATATGTCATGGGCTCCCGGACTAATATGACAGCTTAAACGAAAAATGCATGATATAATATTTAGTAATTAATCGTAATAATATATGCAAGGACTTCAATCTAGTCCAGCAAATGCAAAATTTTGATGATATTGAAATAGTTCAAGTAATAACTTGACACTTCGATAGGCCCTGAACAAGTAGCAGAGTGTTGGGTCATATGTTATAAGGTAGCTTAGCGTAGTGGTTACGTGGGTTCAAGTCCCGGCGGGGACGAAAAATGCGGCGGTTTTTTCAGTAGGTGTATACTGCAATTTCATCGATAGGACGCGTAGGCTGGATCAACCGACGACAAAATATGTCACATTTGGTATTGTTTTTTTCTTTTACTATTATTACCTTTTAATTTCATGGAAATGAATCAGGGACTCCGATATGAGGGCGGCCCGATTATGAGTTTAGCTAACCTGGCGCTCGAAGCGCCTGGTTGAAATATTTCTACTGAGGGAAGTTAAAGGAGGTTTTAAACAGACCCTACTTTGAGCCTAAACTTGGCAAATCGGGAAATTTCGGACACTTTTAACGTCAAAGTAGGGTCTACTATTGCATTGAAATAGAACCTACTTTACTATCTTTAACCCCTACGTAGGAGCTCCTACGTAGGTTGAAAGTAGGCGCTAAATTTCGACTCGGGGAGCCTTGAAGATTCGGAACTTTGAACCGGCCCCATTTGATTTCAGTGCGAGTTGCCTAACCGCGATACCCCTAAAGATATGAAATGCTGCGATGGCTTATACTGCAGTGGTACTTTCTCGCTCACTTGTGAGCTTCTGCCTATTGGCTGAAAAACACGGAAATCATCCCTGCCCGAGTGAATTACTTTTGTCACACCAAGACCCGAGGGCACGTAGTTTCCCCCCCCCCCCCCCCTTTTTTTTTTAAAAAGATTGCTTAGGATAAGTATCACTGGAAATAATCCGATTCTGAAATGTGATTAATACGAAATCTACGCATTAGCTTGTCAATATTGAAGATCCATATATACTACCCCGTACATGTCTATGCAATAAAAAAGCTTCTAGTTGATCCCATTGCTCATTTGAATTACATAAATTTCTATTCTAGTAATCGTCTCATCACTCTCAACTACTTTACACACTAACTTCAACTACTTTACTATCTAACTTCAATCTTCATGATTCACTCGGTGCCTTCGAAATTTGGACCAAGAGTTTTCGTTATCCTTAAAGGGGCGGCCGTAGAAAATTTGGCCTAGGGGCGACAAATACCCAAGTCCGGCTTTGTAATTTGAACGATTTTCAGAGATTTACGTAATCGCGTATATTCTTCTATATACAATATTATTGAACACCATGAGTATAATGACCTGGTGCATGGCTCACGTGTCATGCTTTCAAACGGTTCTCGTTTAACACGTGATCATCGAACTAACTGTCAGTAACAGTCAGCCGATTTCTTCGATCTTTATTTATGTAATCAAATTTATAAATAATATACTACGACTTTTTCCCATATTTAAATACAATTGTTAATATTGTTCCCTATAAGCAAACTGATGAAAATATATAACCAGTTAAAAAGAAAAAGAACAAGCTTTTTGTTAATGTTGTCAAAATTCTGTCTGTTCACCATACATCGAGAACTCTTATCTGAACAGAAACGTCTCTTATGTCACGTCGTCTTATATTGAATCAATGATTCATCTCAAAACTTGGTAAAAGCAATTTTTCAACTTGAACAAATACAGAGTGAAATTTTCGATACTATTTATTCCATCATAAACGAAAACAGAATTTTTAGAAATTGTCCTTAAAAAAAAAAAAAAAAAAAAAAGGAAAAGTTTTCTGCTTTTTTTTTATTTCGATGCAATAATAATGGCACCAATTTCTATTTTATTCAATAACATATTGTATTTGGAAGGGAACCGGGAATAATGCCCGGTTACATGAACGAGTAAGTAACCCAAGCGTAAGCTAGCCCTGGGTTAAATTTAATCCTTGGGTTATTCTTTCGACAGACCCTTTCGTTGGTTTTATCAAGCAATGTACCTATACCTCTCGGTATACCTAATTTACCCCACGGTTAGCAAACCCATACAAATTTTACGACAATTCTTCGCTTTGCAACGTCCGCCAGTCAGAACCTGTTGCTGTGTGGATCCCTTTATTGTAAATTCAAGTAAAAGGCGGTCTTTCTTGAATTTCCAGAGCGTATTTTAGAGACGTCATCTTATACAGCATTCCTGAACCAGAATAATATGGGCTTACAGACTCGTACACGAGATTCATCTGTTGGTTGCTTTATTTTTTCACTAAACGTGTCATCTTGCACGGATGCATCTTGAGAAAAGTGACTTTTGCTAATTCCAACGAATCTTTGAGATAACGTCACTTCAGTTATTTTCTCAGCAAATTGCGAAATCGGTACACATCATATGACACTCAAATTTCTAATCTGGGTTCCTTTCCAGTTTTTATATCCGCACAGATCCTTGTTTTGGCCTTAACACAATATACTAGTCTGATTAATCGTAGAATTTATCACAGGATGACTTATCATCCTTTGAACACCCTCATATATCGGAATGCCGCCGAATTTTCTGCTCAAGCGGTGGAAACTGTTTTAATGAATTACTTCGGCGTACTGAGAGTTTCAAAGGCTATATTTCCTCTGCTGAAACCACACACAGGGTGAATTTCTAACGTCTGAACACTTGAAGTAGTGTTGAGGTGGCCAATAAGAGTCCAGCGCCGTCGATTGTTTCCCAATTTCAACGAATAAGAAAGCCCGAAACCAATATAACAATTGACAATTTTAACTGGTGGTCACCTCAACGCTGCTCCGGGTGTTCAGACGTTAGGAATTCTCCCTGTAGGCTGTATATGCTCGAGTTGTTGCCTTATATGTTCACATTCTATACACAGTAAAAAAGAATAACTTGGGCCAAGCATTTTTTTTTAACAACCGATGAACAACCGACAATCTCTCGAGCGAAGTAAAATTCTCTGGAACCAAGAAAATTTTCATGATTCAAGAAAAATTTTACTTGGTGTCAGAGAATTTCACTTCGCTCGAGAGATTGTCGGTTGTTAAAAAAAAAGTGCTTGGCCCAAGTTATTCTTTTTTACTGTGTAGCTACTGTGTATATAGATCTCTGATTTTTCAAAGACTTCAACGATAGAGCAGAAGGGACTATGCGGCCGCCTAAAGGCAACCACAAAGTTGATAATTTTTTGAAAAATCTGATGTTCTCTGAAATTGTGTACATTTTTTCCATAAGATAATATCCTAATATTCTTTCCATCTTCGCTGCTTGGACCCGACTAGAAATTGTGGTAGGGATTCGATCAGGACCGAATCAGGTTGACCATACGTCCTCATCAGGTCCAAATCAGGCAGCCCGATCAGTACCCGATTAGACATGTAACGGAGCTCGGTAATGAGGACCGTATGAGGTTTACCCTATCAGGTTTGCATCGGGTTTCAGTATCAGTGCCTCATCGAAATTCTAGTTCGGCACCCGGTAATATTAATAATTGCAAAATTATATCCACCATATCCACGTATTTTATTAGGTTTTAATAATATACATCTCGCTTTCGGCTAACCTAATCCACTATCTTAACTTCCAGCAATTTGTAATTTATATTAATTATTCACTCGCAAGTCTGGACGCATCGCAGTTACATGTTAGTACGGTGAATGCCTCTACCTTATATACAAACGTTGACCCAGTCAGTGCTAGTGAGAAATGTATTTCTGTTTGTCGCCACCTATCGGCGAAGTGGAACCCTATCGGCAAGTCAGTCCCGATCGGGATTTTATCAGGCATACCATACTTTGGCATGCCTTACAACTGCCCGATTGGGATTTGATCGGGCATACCATACTTTGGCGTGCCTTGCAACTGCCCGATCAGGTCCTCATCAGGCATCACGTACTTTGGCATGCCTTAAAACAGCCTGATCGGGTCCTTATATAACTCGGGCATGACGAGCGAGAATTTCTAGTCGGGGATGTATGCAAGTGTAAGTAATTATAAACGATTAAATTGTTCAGCGATTATCTTCCTCCTCAGTAGGTAAATTTCAATATTGCTATAATTGTATTTTTCCGTAACAGTATTGAAATGTAATTCGTATAGATTTGGTATTGGATTTGAGATAAGTCTTATAGGTATTGAAAAGTAGAGAACAGAAAAATGTGTTTTGAGTACTAAGTATTACTAATATCTCGTGCGATTATTTCTTATAATATGCAAAATGATCAGTATTGCGCGAGATCAAGTAACAATTTGAAACTCACTGTATAGGACAGCGTTTCACCATAAGAACACGTTTTTTTTTCTCCTTTTTTTTTATAGGTAATTTGCGGGCTGCCACTACTTAATCATATATTAGATCGTTTTCTCCATTCGTACGTCTGCAGCTGTAGAATTATATTTAATCCGGGGCCAGGGGCGAACAAATACGTGAGCAATATTGTCTTTCAACTTCTTCGTTAAGGGCGTCCCGACTAGAAATTCTCGCTCGGCAAGCCCGAGTTATATAAGGACCCGATCAGGCTGTTGTAAGGCACGCCAAAGTACGGTATGCCCGATCAAATCCCGATCGGGCAGTTGTGAGGCATGCCAAAGTAACGGTTTGCACGATCAAATCCCGATCAGGCAGCTGTGAGGGATGCCAAAGTATGGTATGCCTGATAAAATCCCGATCGGGACTGACTTGCCGATAGGGTTCCACTTCGCCGATAGGTGGCGACAAACAGAAAAACATTTCTCACTAGCACTGACTAGATCAACGTTTGTATATAAGGTAGAGGCATTCACCGTACTAACATGTAACTGCGATGCGTCCAGACTTGCGAGCGAATAATTAATATAAATTACAGATTGGTGGAAGTTAAGATAGTGATTAAGTTAGCCGAGAGCGAGATGTATATTATTAAAACCTAATAACATACGTGGATATGGTGGATATAATTTTGCAATTACTATTAATATTACCGGGTGCCGAACTAGAATTTCGATGAGGCACTGATACTGAAACCCGATGCAAACCTGATAGGGTAAACCTCATACGGTCCTCATTACCGAGCTCCGTTACATGTGTAATCGGGTCCTGATCGGGCTGCCTGATCTGGACCTGATGAGGGGTATGGTCAACCTGATTCGGTCCTGATCGAATCCCTACCACAATTTCTAGTCGGGGTCGGCCGGAGCGAACATTATTTGATGTCTGCCTGAGGCGGTTTTCGGATCTTTTTTCAAATAAACGCAACAGGAATTTGTGCCTATAGGTATATAATATATATGTGAATACATAACAAAGACATAACATACGTAATTCCGACATCGAGGAAGATTGAGCCTGAGCCCTGAAGTGATTGAAGCCAGTCACATCCTGTTGTATTAACTCGCGTCAGATAAAGCGCTCTACCCAATTTCAAAGAATCTGCTCTCTAAATTTTCTAAATTTGAATCAGTGAATAGGCACTGGTTTCCAGTTATAAGTCGGTCACTGATCCAATCAGTGATCAGTGATTGGTCAGTAGTTTTCACTGATTCAGATTTAGAGAGTGGATAACTTACAACTAGTACTAGTCTCTTCATTTTTTGGAGTGAAAATTGCTGCACCAGTCCAAGAAAAGAGTGAATTTTTCACTCCAAAAAATTTAGAACGGGAACCCACTTTCGAAAAGTCTATGTCATCAAACTTTTATTGGCAAATTATTTATTTGCTCATCTGACAAAAAATAAGGAAATGTTTGTAGAAATATATCGTATAAATTTAATTGTTACATACATACAAATAATTTTGATAAGATCCGAAAAAAGGTTCTGTCTGATCATGCATGATCAATGATCATATATATGATTATGCATAATCAGATCCGAAAAATGGTCCTGTCTGATCATGTATGGCCATATCTGATCATGCATGATCATGCAGGAGCATTTTTCGGATCTGATCGCAGATCTGAGTATTCATACATGATCATATATGTGATCATATCTGAGCATTTGCTCCCGAGAATTGTCAGTTTGGGGCACCTATAGAGAAATTTAGACGGATCAAGATGCTGATCTCAAATGAGCTGTCAATGAAAGCAATAAATTAATACGAAGAAAATGACTGGGGTAAACAGGTCTTAGATTAGAAATAATATGGCGTATGATGCAATGAAAAATTTGCGAAAAATTTGTTTCTTCTTATTTAATTCTTCATCTTCTGGAGATGTTCCAAGCCCTTAATTCCCACATAAAAATTCGTAAAACTTTTTGACAGTAGGTACGCAGTTTTCAAACGGAGTACATTATGCAGAAATTCATATTCCGAACCCCTCTTTGGAATTTTAGCTATACGTTTTCAGACTGGCTAGATTGAAGATTTCGTGAAGACAAATTCCTGATCGAACGTGAAAAATTCCAAATCAGCTAGAAAAGAGATCAATATGACATAAGAGGATATTCAAAGATGAAAAGGACGTGCGTAAAGAATTGATCAATAACATAGGTACATCGGCTGGAAAGTTAAGTAGTCTTTCGTTCAGCACCGAACAAATCATGAAAAATGGATACCTAAACTTTGGATTTTAAGGTTTGGAGGCTCAGGGCTGGGGCGCTGCTTGTACGTCACCTAACTACCGGATGAGTTCTTCATAAAACATATGGATACAGTAGCTATGCTCGGATTTATGCAACAGGTGTGTTTTGAAGGGAGTTTCACTCGTTGGCGAACAGAGCAGAGTAGAGTAGGTAGAAATCAATAACCTGACATCAAGGCTAATAGAATAAACGTTGGGTTCTTATTACAGCCCGACCTCTCAATAGCTCCGGTCAAGTATGAAAGGGAAGAGTTTTTCTACGTGACTTTTGCACTCACCTATCAAAAGTTCCGACCGCTCGCGCAGTCACGCATTCGATTGTTGACATAGTGAGCCTACGCATTGGAATTTTTTTTTTATCCTACATGCGTCAAAATAACCCCATATCGAGCGTGTCTTACGGGGCAGAGGACGCACATATCTCCCTCGGCCGTCATATGTTGTCGACGCATGCGCAGTCACGCGATTTGGTTACTTATCAACCCTAGGGAGCATAAGTGCGCGTCATAGGCATGATATGAACGCATTACATGAAGCTGTCAGGGAGACAGGCGCGATTTTGATTCGGGTGTAGCTGCCCTCGCTTCGCTCGGGCAGCAAACTTCACCCGAATCAAAATCGCGTATGTCACCCTCACAGCATCATGTACTAATGCGTTCATATTATCATGCCTACGCGCACTTTTGCTTCTTAGGCTTCATACCTAACCAAATCGCGTGAAAGCGCATGCGACGACCACATATTACGGCCGAATGAGATACGTGAGTCCTCTCTCTCGTAAGACATGCTTGAAATGGGGTTAGTTTGATGCATGTATGAGAAAAAGTATCGTAAGTCGTTCGGGAGAGAGGCGCGATTTTGATTCGGGTGAAGCTGCCCTCGCTTCGCTCGTGCAGCAAACTTCACCCTCATCAAAATCGCTCACCTCTCTCCCTAACAACTTAATGTACTATTTTTTGGTACCCGTGTCCGTAAAGTACGGACACGGAAAAAAATGAGCAGCTGGATATAGGACAACACTTTTTTGCAGTAGAAATGACAACAATTGTGGTAACATTTACTCATTAGGACATTGAAATTTACTTGCTCCTATGTACCAAATACTAGAATTGTGGTAATTTCTACTACAAAAAAGTGTTGTGGTATATGTAGCTGCTCAACATACCAAATTCAGCAACAATTTTTTTTCCGTGTACTTTAGGGACCGTTCTGAGTCCGTAAAGTTTGATTTGATGGACCCAAAATAGTCCGTCAAGTACACTTTACGGACCGTACCAAAAAATAATGTTCGCTCCACGGCCCTGAAGTCGGATTTACTTGACCGAGTGGGGGATTTCGCATCCTCGGACCGGCTGCGCCGGCTTTGACCGAAAACTACTATTTCTCAAAATTATCTACTGACGGGATTCGCGATCGTTTTTTAGAATCAGCTCATTCGTTTCCTGAACATGAAAGAGGTTTCATAGGTATCATTCAAAAAATGCCACGTCACCCTGGAGAATATAATTCTATGCGAATTTCTACAATTAATTAGAAAAATTGGGATTTTTCGTAGTTTTTCGGGAGAAATTTTTGGTCATCTGGTTTGATCGACAAAAATAACGAATTATTCGGAAAAACTACGAAGGTCTACAATTTTGTACGATGATCCATGAAATTCTGCCATTTTTTTTATGGAAAACTATGAAATATTACAATTTTCTTGAAAATGCGTAGAAATTTCGTACGAGTAGACATTTCTGTCGAAGATGGGTTTCCTTTGAAAAAAAAGTCGAGGTGTACCGTAAGCTCGGCATCGCCACCAAAAGTCGAACCGACCCAGCTTATTTCCCATACAAGAGCAGAAAACTTCTGTCTACACTCAGAAGAAGGTCTTGTTGACACAACCAAAATTTGGTTATTATACGGTCAAAGAAATTTTTTTGTTCAGTCAACCAAAATTTTGTTGCGCCAACCAAAATTTTGTTGGGCTAACCAAAATTTTTGCTGATACTACTAAATTTCTTGTTAGCACAACAAAATTTTGGTTGACTGAACAAAAAAATTTCTTCGACCGTATAATAACCAAATTTTGGTTATTTCAACAAGACCTTTTTCTCAGTGTAGAACATTCTTCATTATTTTACTCTATTTTATAGTTATATTCAGAAATATCACATTATATCCGCACGGCCTAAAGTTTAGTATATCCTATGTTTGTATGAATTTCATTCCTAAGGTGTATGGGTACGCAGTATGATATATATATATATATATATGGTATGCATACTAGGCATCGAGTAAAGGTGGTCGTGATCGAGTGCAATGTGCATGCGCAATTCGCCCACGTACAGTTTCAGTGCTGCATCTACCTCGTCATTGGTTGTCTCCAGGTATTGCAAACACCCCCACTCAATCTGTGCCGGTGCAGGGCGCAAGTTGAAAATAAGCTCCGGGTGCAGCCAGGCTCCAGCGCTCGTCAATTACATCTATCACACCGGTCTACGAGGTTGTAGCGAACTTCTGCTGGTAAATAAAATAAATTGTGCCCTATAAATAATATAAGATTCTCATCGTCAGCGCGCTTCCAATACGATTTATTCATCTGATCTTTTTTCAAGAATATCTCGGGAATGAATAATCCGATTTATTAACATTTTGAACACATTATTCCCAATTTTTTTCAAAAATCATTTGTTGTAGTTTTTAGTGAAAAATATTTATCCTCATATGAGATACAATGAATAATGTGAAACAGTGTCTTCCGCAGGTTCGGTTATGGTTTATACGTTTCCAACCTCGCGGGGAATCGGCAAAAAATAAAAACAAAATTGATACGGATTTCCAAACTAATAAAAAAGTGACTAAATAATAGTGTTTCTTCCATGTGTCGACATAGCGGAATTTGAAAATATATCGCGTTACTAATGCCATAAGGTCGTATAATTTTTGTTTTATGCCATTCGCCTAAGAATTCACAAATATGAATAAATCCATCAAAATTTTGAAAATCAAACATTTTTGTCGATACGATCTTCTGGCTTTAGTTTTGAGAGAAAATCGGGAGAGATAGAGCCGCAGAAGGTCGTATCGACAAAAATTTTTATTTTTCCTGTTTTCGCGGTTACCATCACTTCTAATTGGTTATTCTCCGTGGAAAATGTGATTCCGAAGATTTGCAAAATTTAAAATGAAATGGAAATGGAAATTTTTATTCTTTAATCAAAAAAATTGCAATTTTTTTTTCCATTTTGAAAAGAGTTTATTTCGTCAGATTGTTTTTTCACCCCCACTAATTCGTTTCTGTTCGTGAATAACGTAATTTTTGAAATTTTGGTCGATATGACCTTCCGGCTTTATTTTTTAGAGAAAATCGGGCAAGATAAAGCCAGAAGGTCGTATCGACCAAAATTTCAGTTTTTCCTGTATTCCTCGGTTACGATCTCTTCTCATTTTAGTTATTTTTCGTAGAAAATGTGATTTCGAAGATTCTCAAAAATTAAAATGAAACAGAAATTTTTATTACCATATGTGAATTTATCGGACCAGTCGAACCAAATTTTTAAGTCTTCTAACTGAAGCTCACCTCTATATAGAGCGTGCAATCTCCAGATAAACCGAAAAAAACGGAAGTGCATCATAATTATTTTTTCAAGCAAAATTTGGTTCGACTGGTCCGATAAATTCACATATGGTATGAATTAATAGGTTTCGAACGATAGAGTCACTACTTAAAGAAATTTTTATTCTTTAATAAAAAAAATTGTAATACTTTTTTTTCCATTTTGAAAAGAGTTTATTTTATCAGATTTTTTTTTTCCACCACTAATTCGTTTCTGTTCGTGAATAACGCGATTTCTGAAATTTTGGTCGATACGACCTTCTGGCTTTATCTTTCCTGACTTTCTCTCAAAAATAAAGCCAGAAAGTCGTATCGACCAAAATTTCAGAAATCACGTTATTCACGAACAGAAACGAATTAGTGGCGGTGAAAAAAAAAATCTGATGAAATAAACACTTTTTCAGAATGAAAAAAAAATATTACAATTTTTTTGATTGAAGAATAAAAATTTCTATTTCTATTTCATTTTAATATTTGAGAATCACATTTCGGAATCACATTTTCTACGAAAAATAACCAATTAGAAGTGATCGTAACAGAGAAAACTGGAAAAATTAAAATTTTGGTCCGCACGACCTTCTGGCTTTAGTTTTCGTGATTTTTCCGTGAAACTAAAGCCGGAAGGTCGTATCCGCTAAAAATTGTTTTTTTACGGGAATCTCTCGCAATCGAATTTGCGGGAATTTTTGCGTTTCCATCGATTTCATGGCGAATCCGAGAAAGAAAAAAAAAATGGTGGATACGACCTTCTGGCTTCAATTTTTCTGATTTTTTCCTAAAATTAAAGCCAGAAGGTCGTATGTACTCGGACATGTACTCGGACCTTCTGCTTTTAATTTTCGATTTTCCCAATTTCAATCGATCTACACGTTATTGTTAATTCCGAAGCGAATCCAGAAAAAAAAAAAATTATACGACCTTCTGGCACTTAAATAGAATTTTTGGCGCTTACGACCTTACGGTATTAGTATAACGCGATATATTGAAACGTTTCTGAACTCTTTACTACTATCGGGACGTAAAATCGGGACACGTGGGTTTGACACACTATACATCTAAGTGAAAAAAAAAAAATCGGACAGCCTTTGGATACGAATCATTTTCAAGCTTGTTTTATTCCCCGTTAGATCAGCCAAAGACCATTGTTTTATGAAAATTAAGAGGGAAGTTATCGTTCAATGTATGCAAAAAAAAACGTAGTTTTTACACATTCTCTTTCGTAGCTTCACTTCAACTCACCGCTATTCTTCTAGAATAGCCGGGAAAAATATTCAAAAAATCATGCTCAGTCTTTGAAGTTTTCTAAGTGCAATGCTTTTTGAATTTTGGAGAAATTCCCAAAATTATGGTCACGGCAGTGGAAAATAGCCCAAGTGGTGATCTCGGAGACGAGTAACAATAGAAGGTTCATCAATGGCTGAAAATTTAGGGAAAAATTATGGTAAGCAATTGCCATTGCGATTTGATATGTTCGATGTGTTGTTTAACAGTAATTGCAAAGTATTTCACGTTGAGCTTCCGGAGCAGTATCTCGCGCGCGGCGCCTATGGCTGCAGGAGCAATAACTGTTGAACAATACATCGAACATATTAAATCGCAACGGCAATTGCTTACCATAATTTTTTCCTAAATTTTCAGCCATTGAACCTTCTATTGTTACTTGTCTCCGAGATCAACACTTGGGCTATTTTCCACTGCCCTGACCATAATTTTGGGAATTTCTCCAAAATTCAAAAAGCATTGTACTTAGAAAGCTTCAAAGATTGAGCATGCTTTTTTGAATATTTTTCACGGCTATTCTAGAAGAATGGCGGTAAGTTGAAGTGAAGCTACGAAAGAGAATGTGTAAAAAACTACGTTTTTTTTTGCATACATTGAACGATAACTTCCCTTTTAATTTTCATATACAACAATGGTCTTTGGCTGATCTAACGGGGAATAAAACGCAAGCTTGAAAATGATTCGTATCCAAAGGCTGTCCGATTTTTTTTCACTTAGATGTAGTGTGTCAAACCCACGTGTCGCGATTTTACGTCCCGATAGTAGTCAATGATTCAATATTTTGTTTGTTCTTAACTTATTGATGCTTGTCTATTTATCTTTGGGCCCCTCAAGTAAACCGACACAAGTATTCGACTTCATTTTTTATTCATGAATATAATTTCTCCGTCTTTTTTTTTTTTTTACATACGCTGATTTTCCTATCCTTCGTCGAATATTTCTCATAATAGACACCCGGGTAGAAATTATTCCAGGGGACATTCACGGCCCTCGCTAGATTGCCACGCTTGTTTTGCCGGGCCTTCCAGGGCAGTCTAGCAAGAGCCGTTCCGGCATGTAACGCTCATGCATTGATGGCCCTGTTCTGGGGGCCTTTCGAGGTTCTTGCGTGGCCCTCCTGATAAAACCAGAGAAACCTGCCAATGCCCACACACGGCTTTGGAAGGTTTTATTATTACTAGTTTTTGTAGTAGCCCCTAATTTATTTTCATGATATTAAAAAGTAATTATGGTAGAGAAAAAAAAGACAAGAAAATTGACATATTTTTTCGTCAGTTGACCCTATCATATCGATGAAATTATATTATACATTCACTGAAAAAACCGCCGCATTTATCGTCCCCGCCGGGACTTGAACCCACGTCCGCTCGGTTACCAGTCGCACGCCCTAACCACTACGCTAAACTACCATATGACATATAACCCAACACTCTCCTACTTGTCAAATTCTTTTGTCCTATGAACTAAAACAGTGTTGAACTGACCGTAAAAATAACTGTTGATAAATATTTGTTAATAGTTAACAAATATTCATTCAGACGTCTGGAAAACAAAACGTGAACGCAGAAATTCTACGATTGACAGTTTTCATAACCTCGAATATTATGTTTATACTTTCATTACAAAAAAAGTCAAATAATCATAATAATTGATAATAAAGCACTGTAAAAAAAACTGTAGTGTGTCTATGCGGTGTCTGTTGTTCAGATTTTCGGTGTTGCTAATTTTTGCTAGTTATAATCAACGTTTAAAGTGAATTTAATTGATGAGGATTTTAGAACCTCAAATAATTATTATCTGTAGACTCAATATTACTCTGATCATAAAAAAAAAGAAAAGAAAAAAAAAAAAAAACAATTTACTTAATAGTATTATGATTACATCATGCAATAACACCAGTTTGGAGGTGTACGTCTATTTTAACCTCTTATTGGTGTTTGAAGTTATGGCGTGTGTTTATGAGCGGTCTTCACGAAACTGTTAGATGCAATAAATATTTGTTAGCTGTTAAAATTGTAGATTTCTCACAAATTAATATTTATTGTACACAAGATTGATTTGTTGAATGTTATAAAATATTCAATTATATTTGAAAAATTAAAAAATTGTTTCCAAATAAATGTATTTATTAACAGTCAAGAAATTCTTCTATCAGTATACACGGGTTCTATTTCGAATAGCTCAAAACTTTTTCATTCGCAATCGCGCAAATTCGGTTCATTGCAGCTTCACTTCTGTCTGGACAGGGCTTTACAGGGCCCTTCCGTGAAGGCCTGGAATTTAAAAATTGTCACGTCAGACGTAAAAGGGCCATGAAAGGGCATTTCCCGCTAGGCAGATTCCCGACCGACGGGACATGCCACTTAAGGGCCTTGCAATTATCCAGGGCAGCCTGGAATAATTTCTACCCGGGCATGTGCAGATTTCATATCGTTGGTTAGTGCAGTGAATACTTGATCAATAACCCTCAATGCTGTGAAATTTGAATATGATAACTTTCCATTCATTGCAACCTCAGAGTTTTCATTTTTGATTTCCGTAAAAGTTCATCTCTTGACGTTAACTTTTTTCTATGATAGATTTCGGATTTATATTTGTATTTTGTTATTCCATGAATGAACTCGATTCTCTCTGTCACTCTCGTCTTGTACGCAGTCCCCCACTTTACAACTACTTATCTTTACTCCTATAGCACTACAATAAGATGTAATATTTTTACGTGGAATCAGAAATCCGTACACAGGGTGATGCAGAATTCGTGACGAATATATTCTAGAGCTGTCAATCCTGGTCAAAATTGAGATCGAAATTTTCCCAGCCATTTTTCTCTCATTTCATTTTTTTTGTTTGTTTTCAATGCTCAAGAAGTTTTTTTTTTTTTTTTACTTATCACTTTTTTTTTTTCGGGTTTAAATTTTTTTTCTGTATTAGGGGAACCCGGGGCAAATTGAGCCATGAAAAGTTTAAAGTGATGAAACAATTTATTTTCACAATCAATTCTTTCGTAAATAATTTTGAGATGGGCTTTGATCTTTAATAAACAGCAATCGATTATAAGAATTAGTCATTTTAAGTAAATATTATTATTAAAAACAATTATAATGAATGAGTCAAAAAGGTTCAGTTTGCCCCAGGACTGGGGTAAATTGAACTTGAGTCGGGGCAAATCGAATTTATGCAGAAAAATATTAGAAAATAGTTACTTACCAAATTTAAATTGTATTGTTTGAAATAGTACAATATTCTATTGTAGTTATATATTAAAATCTGTTCCAAATGTAGAAGAAATTTCATCTAATTAGTTAATGACAACTTATAACCCTTCTTGTGTCAGACAGGCAGGAATTTGAACGATGCGCATCTTTTACGCGCAACCTCCTTCAAAATCATTGTCTCACAGACAGTCATTTTACCCCGACCAATTTGCCCCAAAGCTATATTTTCAGTAGTAATATCACAAGACCTTCAAAATTATCGGATATTTCCCGATTGTTTTGCTGCGTGGCATCGAGAGGGCTAAGTTTTGCAGATCTAAAATCACGAGCGCGCAGCGCGAGGGATTTTTGTGCAAAACTTGGCCCTTTCGTTGCCACGCAGGATCAAAACATGAGGGAAATAACCGATTCATTTTGAAGGTCGAGTGGTATTCGGCGGATTATTTTTCGCATTCGGATTTGGCCAAGCAGAGAGCGGCAGGTTAGAAAAAATTAGAAATTATTCACGAAATTCTTTGACTTTTATCACGGTATTTGACAGTTATAACAACAGTTGCAAAGCTAGAGGTAAATTATCAAAAGCTATGAGTAAATTATCACATATAATACCACAAGAGCTTCAAAATTATCGGGTATTTCCCGATAGGTTCGTTGCAAACAAATGAAGGAGTCAAGTTTTTCAGTTTACAAAATCACGAGCGCGAAGCGCGAGTGATTTTTCTGAAAACCTTGACGAGTTCGTTTGATTGCAGGGAACCTTGAGGGAAATACCCGATTAATTTTGAAGCTCGAGTGGTATTCGGGGGATTATTTTTCCATCCGAATTTCGGCCCATAGAATTGCATCATGAGACAAAATCCACAGTTAAAAATCAAAATTTAAAGGTCACAGAATCATAATTATAATTTAATCTGTCAGATTCGATGGAGCGTTAACTGTATTGGAAAATCTTTTGTTTTTTATATATAGCTAACATGAAAAATTACCGCGGTGAAAGCACACGTGAAATTACCAGTGGAATTGTCAAAATTATCAGTTAAATATCGTGTAGGCTATGCAAAATAACATCGAATGGTGCAATTCTATTGGCTGAAATTCGGATGGGAAAAATAATCAGTATAATAACGAATTGGGATGTCCTTCACATCATCAAATACCGCGCTCTGATTGGCCAGAATCCGAGTGCTAAAAATAATGAAAATAATACTTATTTCAACCGATATAACTAATACTTTCAATATTGTTATAATTTTTGATGAATAGTTTAATGATTGCAGAAGTCGATAAAATAAATTTTAATCTAAAAACTTCATGAGAAGTACATGTAAACTAAGAATTAAAATCACGAAAATTATGGTTAGAGAGCACCAAAATATTCTTTTCGCTCTTTTTTCTCAGGAATCCGAAAATTTTAAAACCCAACGATTTCTTTATTATCGCGATGATATTAGACTTCTTCATTTTTATTTTCACGTGTTTACATTTACCCATATCAGAATAATTACAGAAATTCAATTTACCCCAGAGTTCAATTTACCCCGGTCTCCCCTACTTATATCAATTTTGCACAATCCCGTGTGATGCCACTGAAGTTTGGTTGTTATTAGAGAAATATTGCTCGTTAACATTTTCTGAACATAAATTTAATAGCATTACAAACGGATGCCACCCATATCGGTAATTTATTAAGGGGGAATATACACAGCTGGCATGGTCCGAAAAATCGATTGTTCAATTTTCACATTTTCTTGAAGTTTGAAAATTCCAAAAATTCCAAAAAATGAAACACTTCGGGTCGCACAGGTAGCTATGTGCGGGTTGAAAAAATTTCACTATTTATCCATCGAAACTTTTTCAAACGCGTTTTTTTTTTTTTTCTTTTCAAAACAACGTTTTTTCAAACTGGTCCTCAAAATATCTCGAAGACCATTTTGTCAAAAATCGATATTTTTCCAATCGGCTATGACAAGTACAAGATAATAGTATCTATTTTAATATTCTATTTGATTTTTTTTGTTTCTGATGATTTTTGACGAAATGCCACTGCGGGGACCGCTATGGCAAATTTTTTTACGGCACTCCGTAGACGACGCAAGTATACTCCGCGAATTTGCAACATTTTGGAATGAAAAAAATTCACAACATTCGTGAAAGTGTATATTTTTAACTAGAAAAAACCCCGATCCGATAATTCCAATATAGTTTCCCCGAAAAAAATTCTGGAATGTTACCTTTATTTTTTTCGTTTCCAGGTGTATATTCCCCCTTAATTCTTATATATAAGAATAAGATTCCTTATAGAATCATATTTATCATTATTTAATACAATTATTTATTTTTCAGCTTCGAGTTCAACTTTTACCGAGCAACGTTTCTGAAAAAAAAAAGCATTCTGTGAAGCTGACGGATGGATGATCGTAGAAGGAGAAAAAATTTAAGTATTTAGGTAAATTTCGTTTGCGTTTTGAGTATTTTTGTGGCGGATGCCGCGAAAAAAAAAAAACTATACACCCATTCACCACCAAAATCGCCGCTTAATTGTTACATACGACCTTGTACCATTAGACACACAGTATATTCACAAGATGATTATCACAGTTGAACGAGGAATCTATTTCGTGTACGTTCAACTATGATTTATTCGATTCATGCCCGGTTTTATAAACGTGGGTTACCCCGTGGGTTTAAATAACCCGTGGGTTACCCCGTGGGTTTAAATAACCCGTAGGTTACCCCACAGATACTACCCGTTTAACCTTTTTTCATCTGACAGCTGTCATGAATCGCTAACAGTCTATGAAGGTTGAACGGGTAGTATCTGTGGGGTAACCTACGGGTTATTTAAACCCACGGGGTAACCCACGTTTATAAAACCGGGCATCAATGAAGTATTGTTCAATTGACTGGGTTTAGTTAAATTAACGGAAATTTTCTCTCTCATTGTCAGTATCCATCACACGTATCTACCGCAGACGTATCTACTACAGAGAGTAAGGGACAAATAGAAGCGGACGATCAAAAAGCAGAGAAAGTAGCAGGAGAAAAGAATTACAAAAGGAAGAGGATAACGAGCAGAAGAAAGAATGGATTCGAGGAAGCCAGAAAGTGATCGGCCACGAACAGAAATAAAAGCATCGACGGTTTCCACGACCCAAAATATCAAATTAACGTTAGGCATTATCCTAGCTACAGTAACGATTTTTGTCCTCGTTGTCACTTTAGGCCGAAGAGCCTGGCGGCTCTGGAAACAGCGCCGCCAACCTATTCGGCCTGTTTCCCCTCCACCGTTACATAATATTCGAATAGAACGACATTGATGTACCCTAGGAAAAAAAAATTGATTGAATGTACACGGAGAAAAATTTGTGGTAAGGGCAGCTCTCATACTGTATATAGAAATTTCGATGTATTCCGCACTTTTGAGAACTAGGACTTTAAGATATGGTAACCATTGCCTCAATTATGAGAATGGTTACTAATATATTTATAGTCCTAGTTTTCAAAAGTGCGGAATACATCAAAATTCCTGTACAGTATGAGAGAGCCCTTACCATAAATTTTTCTCCGTGTACCTGACCTAAAATTATTTGAAACAGGTTCGGCGAGCGTTGCGATGAAATTTTGTCTACATGTTAAATGTTAAATACGCGCACTCGCGACCTGTAGGGTAATGTTCATTAATGGGTTCGCAGTGGCTGTTTTTTCTGACTTTTTCGGATATAATATTATAATGAAATAATATGATATTATTTTTATAAGGGGTTATAATTATTATTATTATTATAATTTCAGCCATATAGGCATATGAAGTACGACGAGAATTGAGTTTCGTTTCCGAAAAAGTCAGAAAAAGAAGTTAGCCACCGCGAACCCATTAATGAACATTACTTGTACTTCTTACCTGTGCTGTATCTATATGTGATATTTCTGTTGTGAATGGCCGCAACAACCTCTATGGAATAAATAAATAAATGATTGTATAAATGTTCAAATAAATGACTATTTATTTATTCGACATTAAAATTAGTGGGTGAGTGGGTTCTACAGGTCCCTGTCCAAATCCTTCCAAATCGATATAGAAATCAATTATTACAATTATTGAAAAACTAGTTATTTGTACAATGTTAGCAGATATGCAACTGCCGGGTGACCATTATTGAGGGGCTGATCATGTCGAAAAATTCGAGTTAGGTATTTTGCGTGACGAAAGATTATTTTGCTTCGGCGAATGATTAATTTGAATAATCTGAACATAATTCCAAAATCTGAAATTATACTTATCCTGAAAAAATAGTCTGATAAGCTGTAAAACTTGTTCAAATTTATTTCGGTCCTATCTACCCGCCTATTGTGTACCTACTCTCTAAATTTCTTAGAGTGAAAAATTCACTCTTTTTTCTCGGAGTTGCACGATTTTTACTCCAAGGAAGTGAAAATTCACGAAAAAAGAGTAAATTTTTCACTCCAAGAAATTTAGAGAGTATATCCTATGAGGTGAAGTAAGTGAATAATGCGAGTATGGATTGATGAAACGCGGTGTTTCTTCTTTTCTCAAAACAATGTTCAAAATTCAATCAAGGTTTCTGAAAAATTCATCATGGAGTTCACTTGTCGTTTTTTAAATTTTTGTTCCGTAGCTAGGAAGATTGGAAACGTTCATTTGTCAAACCGGCCAATTTTCATATATAATCGATATATAATCCATATATAATCATATATAATCATATATAATTATATATAATCATTTTTACTCGGGTGGTTGATGCTTTTGCTCTCATACTTACCATACCCTTGCCAATCTATATCTATATAGCCAGGTAGTTTTTGTATCAGAAAACAGTCGCTGAATAATGGATCACCTCATATTTAATGAATCAGAAAAATGTTTTTGGAAAAATTGTGATTTTTTTTAATTTGAATTAAAGACAAAAAACCAAGAAATTTGATGGGTAGACTTTCCATTTTTGGGGCAGCGCGACATGGAGAAAGATAATTTTGGAAACTTACTGATCAATATACACTGATAGTTATAATAATTCACCCTATACGATATATCTATATTAGAGGTGTTCAAAAATTTTCGATGTTCGAATTTTTCACTTCTCAGGGTGTAAAAAGTTGGTTTATAATTTGAGAATGACTGTCTCCGAATGTGCCTGTCGACGGACAATTCACCACGCGGCTCATCACTTGTTTGTATTTTCCATTTAAATAGCAAATGAAATTTTTTCATGTCTAATCGCATCGAAAATTCAATCATGAAGAATGTCTTTCTCTAGATGAATGTTGCACGATTTCAGGACGTATATAAAACCTAAAAAATGAGCAGAAAAAGAAAAAAAAATTCTGCTCATAGAAATGAATTAATTGTAAGGCAGTTTTCGCCTTCATCAACCTCGCTTACAGTTCTCATCTTTAATCTCGCTCTTCCGTCACTTGTTAGGTCTTATACATGTCCGGAAATCGTGCAATTAGACATGAAAAAAATATCATGTGCTATTTAAATGGAAAATACAAACAAGTGATGAGCCGCGTGGTGAATTGTCCGTCGACAGGCAGATTTGGAGACAGTCATTCTCAAATTATAAACCAACTTTTTAGACCCTGAGAAGTGAAAAATTCGAACATCGAAAATTTTTGAACACCTCTAATCTATATGCATACTCTCAAGAACATTGATGAACATATTCTATTCGCCTTTTACTAGAAATTTCATGAAAGTTCGTAGAAATTTAATGTTCTCTCTAAATCTGAATCAGTGAAAACTACTGACCAATCAGTGAATAGTCACTGGTTCCCAGTTATAAGTCGGTCACTGATCCAATCAATGATTCAAATTTAGAAAATTTAGAGAGTTTGACATTTTTCTGGAATTTAGTTCACTGATTCATTGTTTACATATTTCCAAAGCCGGACTTGGGTATTTGTCGCCCCTAGGCCAAATTTTCTACGGCGGCCCCTTTAAGGATAACGAAAACTCTTGGTCCAAATTTCGAAGGCACCGAGTGAATCATGAAGATTGAAGTTAGATAGTAAAGTAGTTGAAGTTAGTGTGTAAAGTAGTTGAGAGTGATGAGACGATTACTAGAAGAGAAATTTATGTAATTCAAATGAGCAATGGGATCAACAGAAGCTTTTTTATTGCATAGACATGTACAGGGTAGTATATATGGAACTTCAATATTGAGAAGCTAATGCGTAGATTTGGTATTAATTACATTTCAGAATCGGATTATTTCCAGTGATACTTATCCTAAGCAATCTTTAAAAAAAAAAAAAAAAACGGAAAATACGTGCCCTCGGGTCTTGGTGTGACAAAAGTAATTCACTCGGGCAAGGATGATTTCCGTGTTTTTCAGCCAGTAGACTGCACAACCTCACAAGAGTTCCAGAAAGTACCCGTGCAGTAGAAACCCTTGCAGCATTTCATATCTTCAGGGGTATCGCGGTTAGGCGACTCGCACTGAAATCAAATGATGATCTCTCCGTTAGATATATATATATATACAGTGAGTATTCGTGCATGCGGGTCACTTGTTGAATGAGTCTGTGTTCAATTCATTGTGAATTCATTGTTAAGCATCATCAAGTGACCCGCATCCACGAATACGCACTGTATATATGCAATGAACATATATATGCAATGAACATATCGATACTGCAATTCTAATACGTCGTATCCCACAAAATTTGACATTTCCACTTTTTTTGAAAAATGGAATCATTTTAACAGTGTGCAGCTTTTGTAAAAATTTTAGAGGTAAAATTGTTTATTTAGTATTTTCAAATAAATATTCTAATATGTCGTATCCCACACGCAGACTTTCGCACATTCTAAAATGTCTTATCCCACATTTCGATACCAATAGTGAAGCGTTTCCATGGCCTCCTGAACAATTTTTCAAATGTTTATTAATTAATTAATTAATTTTGTAGGTTCAGTCGGCGCCGCGATGTGACAGTCACGCCTAATATTATTAATTTTAAGTTAATTTTAAGGAAGTGATTCCCAAAATGAGTAAGAATAGGTAATCATTAGACCGGTTCAAAAAAATCGACTATTCTTTTTCTTTCAATTTTCGCATTGAAATACTTTCGGGGGGCTGAGAAAAGATGCCTGTTAAAAGCGGAGCTCTTAATATTAAGATTTAGAGGTCGCTCATCGCGGATTTCTATTTTCCATTTAAATAGCATAGGAATTTTATTTTTTTTTCTTGAGAATTTCGTAGCTCACAAACCAATGAACGAATCCAAATGACTCTTACATATTTTGATAGGGGATTGAACACTCTAAAAAATGTATCTATCATTGTGGAAAAAAAATCACAAAAAAAAATAATTATCTCAACTATAAATCGAAATTTGACCTTGAATAACTTTGGAAGGAGTCAATTTATCAAAAAATGATAAGAGAAGCTTTTTGTAGAGTGTTCGATTTCCTATGAAAATATGTTTGAGTCATTTGGATTTGTTCATTGGTTTGTGAGCTACAAAATTATTAAAAAAAAAAAAAAAATTTCCTATGCTATTCAAATGGAAAATAGAAATCCGCGATGAGCGACCTCTAAATCTTAATATTAAGAGCTCCGCTTTTAACAGGCATCTTTTTTCAGCCCCCCGAAAGTATTTCAATGCGAAAATTGTAAGAAAAAGAATAGTCGATTTTTTTGAACCGGTCTAGTAATCATGCATAATTTTTTTACTGTAATTGTAGCATATAATTCATGATTATTTATTTACTGCCAATGCCTGTATTTTATGAAAAACATACAGGGCGATTCAGTTTGCGCGCACCATTTGGTAATGGTAGATTCGTTGGAAAATTCTAAGACTAATTTTCCTTTACCAAAAAGTCTTGGGTCTAATGGTTTTCGGGCTATAGAAGATCTTAGTCCACCAATGACAGAGCCCACAGCTGCTCAAGTTAGGGCCGGGTCTAAAGTATAAGACTAGCAGTGCCCGTGGCAACTCGATTTCCAGTGAAATAAAAATAAATGATTCAATCTAGTGATTAATTTGAGTTACAGTATTGTCGCTAGATGTCACCAGGAGTTGTCTTCATTCAACATACGCTTTCGTTATTTGTGACCAGGACCACCGCTACGTCGGCTTCGTCCTCCGGGTCGACCGCACCGTCGTTTTCGTCCTCCAGGTTTACCGATACGTAGTTTTCGTCCTCCAGGTCGACCGCGCCGTAGTTTCCTCCCTCTAAGTCTACCGTACCGTAGTTTTTGCCCTCCAGGTTCACCGCTACGTAGTCTTTGTCCTCCAGGTCGACCGCACCGTAATTTTCGTCCTCCTGGTCAACCGCACCGTAGTTTCGTCCCTCTAAGTCTACCGCACCGTAGTTTTCGTCCTCCAGGTTCACCGATACGTAGTTTTTGTCCTCCAGGTCGACCGCGCCGTAGTTTTCTCCCTCTAAGTCTACCATACCGTAGTTTTTGTCCTCCAGGTCGACCGCACCGTAATTTTCGTCCTCCTGGTCAACCGCACCGTAGTTTCGTCCCTCTAAGTCTACTGCACCGTAGTTTTCGTTCTCCAGGTTTACCGATACGTAGTTTTCGTCCTCCTGGTCAACCGCACCGTAGTTTCGTCACTCTAAGTCTACCGCACCGTAGTTTTCGTTCTCCAGGTTTACCGATACGTAGTCTCCTTCATCTAAGTGTACCGCACCGTAGTTTTCGTCCTCCAGGTTCACCGATACGTAGTTTCCTGCCTCTTAGTCTACCGCACCGTAGTTTTTGACCTCCAGGTTCACCGCTACGTAGTTTTTGTCCTCCAGGTCGACCGCACCGTAATTTTCGTCCTCCTGGTCAACAGCACCGTAGTTTCGTCCCTCTAAGTTTACGGCACCGTAGTTTTCGTTCTCCAGGTTTACCGACACGTAGTCTTTGTCCTCCAGGTCGACCGCACCGTAATTTTTGTCCTCCTGATCAACCGCGCCGTAGTTTCGTCCCTATAAGACTACGGCACCGTAGTTTTCGCGCTCCAAGTTTACCGATACGTAGTTTTCGTCCTCCAGGTCGACCGCGGCGTAGTTTCCTCCCTCCAAGTCTACCGCACCGTAGTTTTTGTCCTTCAGGTTCACCGACACTATGGTGCGGTGGGCCTAGAAGACGTACACTACGCAGCGGTAGACCTGAAGGACGAGAACTACGGTGCGGTTGACCTGGAGGACGAGAACTACGGTGTAGTTGACCTGGAGGACAAAAACTACGTAGCGGTGAACCTGGAGAACGAAAACTACGGTGCCGTAGACTTAGAGAGAGGAAACTACGGCGCGGTCGACCTGGAGGACGAAGCCGACGTAGCGGTAGACTCAGAGGGACGAAACTACGGTGCGGTTGACCAGAAGGACGAAAACTACGTATCGGTAAACCTGGAGGATGAAAACTACGTATTGGTAAACCTGGAGGACGAAAACTACGGTGCGGTACACTTAGATGAAGGAGACTACGTATCGGTAAACCTGGAGAACGAAAACTACGGTGCGGTAGACTTAGAGGGACGAAACTACGGTGCGGTTGACCAGGAGGACGAAAATTACGGTGCGGTCGACCTGGAGGACAAAGACTACGTAGCGGTGAACCTGGAGGGCAAAAACTACGGTACGGTAGACTTAGAGGGAGGAAACTACGGCGCGGTCGACCTGGAGGACGAAAACTACGTATCGGTAAACCTGGAGGACGAAAACGACGGTGCGGTCGACCCGGAGGACGAAGCCGACGTAGCGGTGGTCCTGGTCACAAATAACGAAAGCGTATGTTGAATGAAGACAACTCCTGGTGACATCTAGCGACAATACTGTAACTCAAATTAATCACTAGATTGAATCATTTATTTTTATTTCACTGGAAATCGAGTTGCCACGGGCACTGCTAGTCTTATACTTTAGACCCGGCCCTAACTTGAGCAGCTGTGGGCTCTGTCATTGGTGGACTAAGATCTTCTATAGCCCGAAAACCATTAGACCCAAGACTTTTTGGTAAAGGAAAATTAGTCTTAGAATTTTCCAACGAATCTACCATTACCAAATGGTGCGCGCAAACTGAATCGCCCTGTATATTGACAATATATCGTATCCCACATGTGCAGCAGCAGTCAATATGTCGTAACCCACATAATAATTAAACAATTTAACAAAATTTTTTTTTTTACTTGAATTATTACTACTTATGCATTAAAACAAACGTAAGAAAAAAAAAGTTACTAGTTTTCTTTCATTTACAACCGTGAAACGTTTTTAACGTCTCCTGAAAAATTTCCCAAATGTGGGATACGACGTATTAGAATTGCAGTATCGATATACGAGTAATTCTAAAAATAATTTAAAAAAAGAGAGCCGATATACTACAGTAGAGTCCCGCTTTTGTCAGCCTCACGGGAGGACTGCTGACAGAACCGGGAACGTCCAAGTCCCACCCAAGGAGGCGTACGAGTCAGCGAACGCCAGTGGCGTAGCGAAAGTGAAGCGGTGCACTGGCTTCGTGAAGAAGCGAGACTGCCGAAGCGAGGTTTGTTTACATACATTCCTACACCACTGGCGGAGGCCTCGGGCTACGCCTTCGCCTCGCTTTACGTGGCTTGACGCACGAGCGGAGGAGAGCAGCGGTAGTAGAGTGGGAGGTAGGGGAACGTCTAGCCTGACAGAATCGAGGCTGACAAAAGCGGGACTCTACTGTACTTACCTTGCTACCCGGTTAGAGACATTGATTTTCGGCCGTTGTCACCAATGCCGATATAAAAGCGAGGACTATAAACGCCACGAGGATGTTATTCATCATTTTCTGCATTGCAACTGGTGTACTGATAGTATTTCTTAAAACGTAATGGAAATGAAAAATCGATAACTGCATGATTTAACATATCAAATGGGAATGTAAATGCGAATTCAATTTATACAGCGGGAAATTATCAGCGATTATATCGACGGCTGCGTGGAATAACCGGCTATCTCAGAGTCCGGTTGAAAAAGCGGCTATCTCAGATTTCGGTTGAAAAAGCGGCTATCTCAGAATCCATTCGAAAAAGCGACCTGTGCCTATATGAATAATATAGGCAACAGGCGCTTTTTCGAATGGATTCTGAGATAGCCGCTTTTTCAACCGGACTCTGAGATAGCCGGTTATTCCACGCAGCCGTCGATATATACTCACTTGGGAAATATTTATTCGGCAATACTGCAAGTTACCACTGACTTGCTTATGCCTATGCCAGCCCATATTTATACTGGAATTGGCTGCACCTGTTCGGGCAATAATTATTATGATAATCTTATCTGCAGAATATATAGATAACTTATGTCCTTCAGGCATGAAAATACACGATTATAGTACGAACGCCAAGGACACTATACCGCACTATACACTGTAAAAAATGATTGTGAATTTAAAACACATTTGTTTTAAAAAAAATTTTGCAAAATTAAAAATATGGCGTTAGCATACATGTGAATTGCAAAATTACAAAATTAGTCGACTTCTATTCAAACATTTGTTATAGCCGGCGATTTTTGTACAGGTCAATTAGAAACCCCAAAAAGCACCTCTGGTGCAAAAACCTTTCGCCAAGTACATTAATGTGATATATATCCCACAAAAGGCACCTCCCACGTCAAAAAAAAAAAAAAAAAAAAAAAATCCAAAATTAGTTGCTACCGCCAAGTACCTACATCACATCACATCACCTTTTTCTCAAATTCATAATTCGGCCTACCAATACATGGTTTCCATAGCCAATCTTATCTTTCTACGCAGAACCATAGATATAGCAATAGGCAATTATTACTTCTATTGGTGTAAACAGAAAACATAGAGAAATGAAAATGAAGAGATAAAAAAAAAAAAAATTTGGAGTACGTGGTACTTGGCGGGCCACTATTTTATGCTGTTACCTCGTACTTTTCTACAAAAGGCCCGCCAAGTACCACTACCTCCAAATTTTTTTTTTTTTATCTCTTCATTTTCATTTCTCTATGTTTTCTGTTTACACCAATAGAAGTAATAATTGCCTATTGCTATATCTATGGTTCTGCGTAGAAAGATAAGATTGGCTATGGAAACCATGTATTGGTAGGCCGAATTATGAATTTGAGAAAAAGGTGATGTGATGTGATGTAGGTACTTGGCGGTAGCAACTAATTTTGGATTTTTTTTTTTTTTTTTTTTTTGACGTGGGAGGTGCCTTTTGTGGGATATATATCACATTAATGTACTTGGCGAAAGGTTTTTGCACCAGAGGTGCTTTTTGGGGTTGATTTCATTACTTTTTGTAAAATTTTCCTTGACTACCTAATAATTGTGCTCGCTCGCTACGCTCGCTCGATTGGGTTTTTCTATATCCTCGCTCGCAAAGCTCGCTCAGTTGTCAGCATTCTGCCAATTGTTTCTATGAACATCTCAATACATGTTCGGATGCATTTTGTATCATCCGAATCCCTCAAAAAGCAGCAATGTTAAATGTAGTAGTATAATTTCAAGTGAATGAAAATAATGTTATAATATACACGTATGCTCATACTTTTCTGTGAGCCTTAAATTTCTGTGGACAGACGTAACATGTGCTCTGTTATTAAGTTCTACAAATGGTTTCATTAGAATCCGGTAAAATTCTATATGCCTGCAACGTCTAAACCTTCTGCGCCTATGCCCTTCCGCGGTCTCATTTGAGCTTGGGACGGCAATGGCGGAGTTACTTGCACGCAGGGTTATAGTTGCTGCTCATGATTAAATATATTTAAATATTAGATATCTGTATTGCAATTCTCAGGTAGATTGTTTTTTCATGCAGCTAGGTCCTCTGCAAAAAGAACATGTATGCGTCCCGTACTCATAACGTCAACTTCAAATTCGGGTCCGAACAGAAGGTATCGAAAGGATTAAGCCTATTGATGCAAGACTAGCGTAGAGCATAAACTGGAAGTTTTTGAAGTCGAACACTTGCATCCTGCTCTATTCGTCTGACTCTTCCCGTTTCTTGTATTAAATCACACTATCCTGATATTTTGCAACTTCAGCGGTTTCCCTCATCATCCTCTCTTCTCATACGGCGATCCACTACGAAATTGAACAATCCAAATCTATAAAAGAGGTTTTTCTCCAATTATTACATTCATAAATGAAAATATGCTGAGTCTACAATGAATAAATAAGTATAAATAAGAATCTCTATCATCTGAGAAAGAAGGAGTCGATCGATCATTTCTTCAGTAGTGAATAAGTATTTCCATTCTAACCATTTGTCGTGATAGCACTAATCTGAATTTGATTGGGATCGTTTTAAGCGGAGAATCTGAGCTGTTTGTAAAACGTGGATTAAGAAATTATCTCCACCGAAAGTCAAAGCACTACGTTGACATGGAATGTAGAATGAAGCCTATCGGAGTCCAACACACAACGTCGACTTACACTCTCGTTTTGACTACACTGAGAGAAATCTGAATAGTAAACACAACTAAAAGACCTCAACGATATGAAATGTAGTTCGCGCAACTATTTTTTTAGTTCCGTTTACTATTTGCTTGGTACCGATAACCATAAATTGGTTGACCTAACTGAAAAAAAATAGTTGCCCACACCATATTTGCTATTGTTGAGGACTTATAGTTACTGTAACTAAATATTTCTCTGAGTGTAGATGATACTGAGATAGATTATAGAACTCGTCGGAATCTAACGCATAACGTTAACTCACAATTTGGGTCTGAGCAGACGCGCCTTGAGAGATGAGCCTAACATAGAGCTTGAAGTAGAACTCGTTGCAATCCAACACTTGAACTTGGATTTCTTGGTTTGGCTCCTTGCCGTTCCTTGTATCAAATCATGCTATCCTAAATCCTAATATTTTTCAACTTCAACATTTTCTCTTGATGTTCCCTTGTCAGACTTCCTCAGGCGGTAACTTGATAAAAAATTTAATAATCCCCAAAAAACCGTTTCCTCCGATAGTTGCATTCATAAATAAAAATAAACTACATCTACATTCTACAATGTATAAGTATAAGTCCATGTGACGGAATTCGCATAACCTCAAAAGCTCGTGCTCATAAGGTAAACGATTAATTGAACAAGCAATATTTGTTGTTGGTCTCTTAGACGTCGAGGGTAAATTAAACAATATTTTACTCCTCGTCTGTGCCCACTTCAATATCAAACATTACTGTTTTTATAAAGTTTTGAGATATCGTAATAATTCGCAGCTGTCTGCTTGATGAACATGCAGATGAATCGTTTATTAACTGCCATAGACTATATTGTTTGCAGTTAGACGGGAAAACGCTATTATTTTCCCGTCCGCCTAGCGTAAGTCTTTTCGTGGGCCCAAGAAAAGAAGGGACGCCTCTCTATGTTATTTATATACCCATACAACTGCCTCGTGACGTCATCGTGGAGACGGAGACGACCAAGAAAATTCTTGATCAAACTGAGCATTTCTATAAATCGGAATATTAGATCTCAGCTCTCCGTGCACCGATTGCATAAAATTTGGGCTTAAATGAAAGCTGTTTGAAACCATATTCTAAGATAAATATTTGAATCTCGTGTATAACGCGAGTCGCAATAAAATAAGGATAATATTATCGCCGTATAGGCCGAAGAGCTCTCATGCGGGTATAGAGACTCGGTCGAGCCTCACGCCGCACGCTTAAAAATTCTTTTTAATGTACTTGGCGCGAGACTCTACCGAGTCTCTTGATTAAATTATTCTCCTCTAAAGATTAGAAAAAAATACTTACCGCCTATTTTAGACGGAAATATACTAAGTTTCAGTATATTATACTAACTTTAAGAATAAATTTTTTTCGGTGTTAAGAAGCACCATAAATACAAATGAAAATATCGATATCGCTGGATATCCATTGTTGATAGCGTTTCTGAAAAAACAGTCTACCGGATACCAGTCCAAGAAATCCAACGTGCTATCCTCCGAGGAAGTACACCCGAGTCGAAATTTTAGCCCTCCTTTGAATGCACTAGAACCTATTTTTCTTTGTAATGCATGGGCCGCCACTCTCCGTTGAACCTACTAGGCCTCCTTTCGCTCTACTTCACCCTCCGATGACCCTCCTAGACCTCTTTTAGATCGCAAATATCTCGCGGACATGAACCTACGTAGCCTCATTTGAATCCTAAGACCCCTGACTTCACCCTACGTAACCTCCTTTGGATCCGAAATCTCCTACTCTGACCCTCCATAGCCTACTTTGGATCCAATGCTGGCCAAGAACAACCAGGACCAAAAACTTTGGATCCCAAGGAGGGTTTATGTAGGGTCAAGGCAGGAGACTGGATTCAAAGGAGGTTACGTAGGGTCAAGGCAGGAAACTGGATTCAAAGGAGGTTACGTAAAAGGCCCCTATCAGGATAAGTTGTAGATTCCACAATAATAGATCTCTATATCACTGCTCGATCGGTTTACCGGATTTGTAAAATATGGAATTTAAAGGTACACTATTACTTATTAGAGACAAAAATGTTCCAGGAGATCCACTAAAAGTTTTATGGTAATTTCAACACTGTTTTTAGTTCTTCGGACAGAAGTGGAATTTTCCACTTTAAGTGAATTTATGTTTTAACTAAAAAAAAAGTGTCGAAATAAACATAAAAATTTTAGTGGACCTCCTGGATCATTTTTTTTCTAACAAAATGTCATATTTTATTCGGATAAACAGATAACCGCGTGAACGAAAGATGCATGATATAATATTTAGTAATTGATCGTAATAATAAATGCAAGAACTTCAATCTAGTCAAATTTCAAATGCCAATACTCGAATGCCAAATTTTGATGACATTGAAATATTTCGAGTAATAACTTGACACTTTGATGGGCCTCGAACAAGTTGAAGAGTATTGAGACCAATGCCATACGATAGTTTAGCGTAGTAGTTAGGGCGTGCGACTGGTAACCGAGCGGACGTGAGTTCAAATCCCGGCGGGGACGAAAATTGCGGCGATCGTTTCAGTGCGAGTATAATGCGATTTTATCAACATTAAAATGCGTAGGTTAGGTCATCTGACAATAATATCCGTAAAATATCGTTTTTTTTTTTCTACTATTATCAATTAATAATTTTCTGCCTAGGCGTTGGTTAATCATGAGTTTAACCAGCCTGGCTCTACGCGAGATTCGATTCAGGCCGAAAGGAGGGTCTGTAGGCTCTACGAGCGATTCAGTTCAGGCCGAAAGGAGGGTCCGTAGGGTCTGCGCGAGATCGATTTAGGCCGAAAGGAGGGTTAGGAGGGTCGACGTGAGCGTTTATACGAGGTTCAATTGGGTTGAAAGGAGGTTCTGTTACACCCTCCAAGACCTCCTTTGAATGAAAATGTTCAATTTCTGCCACTTTTGTAGGTTCAAGTGGAGTCTGACATTAAACGTACCGAACCTCCTTTGACTCCTCGATACTCCCAAGATTTGACAGACTCTCGACGAACTACGAGGTTTGAAGGAGGTTCAAAGCAGGCCTGAAATTTCGACTCGGGCAGACGTTTTTAACTGAGGCTCCGGATAACGAATGACTAGTGACGAAGGTAAATATTATCAGATACGTATATATATATTAGGGTGGTCCTTAAAAAAAAACATTTACCTTGGCGCCCCCCAGATCAGCTCCAAATAAGTCAAAACAAATGTGGAAAAAGTTTTAGCCCCCCATCTTAGAAATTGGCCATTACCAGAGGGGGGTTTCATTTGCTCCTTTGAAATAAACGTGTTTTTTTTCGATTTTTCAAAGACCTACTTACTAGAGCGTCCTAAACTCTTTCTAAAAATCCCAAATACGTACGAACGCATTCCTGGTCTCCATATTCTATATCCAGATGGATAAATCGAACTCCTGATTCAATCCTGACAGTTATAAATGGGTCATCACCAAGGCCAAAGAGTTCGTGTTGGCGGGAAATTTTAAGATCGATAATATTACCACAGAAATATGTTCAGATCGTACACAATTTCAGATATGACTTGGTATACTAGACTGAAGTTGCTGACTAAATGTGGAACACGGAATTCGACCGTAAATTGATTTTTATCCTATTCTTTGTCTTATTTTTTGTCTTGATTTTTGTCTTGATTTTTGTCTTGATTTTTGTCTTGATTTTTGTCTTGATTTTTGTCTTATTTTCCGTCTTGATTTTAGTCTTGATTTTTATCTTATTTTTCGTCTTGGTTTTTATCGTATTTTTTGTCTTGATTTTTATCTTATTCTTTGTCTTATTTTTTTTTCTTATTTTTTGTCTTGATTTTTGTCTTGATTTTTGTCTTGATTTTTGTCTTGATTTTTGTCTTGATTTTTGTCTTGATTTTTGTCTTGATTTTTATCTTGATTTTTGTCTTGATTTTAGTCTTATTTTCCGTCTTGATTTTAGTCTTGATTTTTATCTTATTTTTTGTCTTGGTTTTTATCGTATTTTTTGTCTTGATTTTAGTCTTATTTTCCGTCTTGATTTTAGTCTTGATTTTCGTATTAATTTTAGTTAAATTGGAATAATTTAATTAGACGCTTTATTCAATTCTATTCAGTTTTTCATGGGCTTGCTAATCCTAGTTATTAAAGCTGGATAGATTTATGTAGCAATAAATGTTGTCCTTAACGATAAGCGCTGAAGTTAGTGGTTCAGATTTCAACATTTTTCGCCGATTGGATTACTAGTTGTGCAAAACACGCTTGTTAATGGCAAATATTTTATTTTGTCGGTGGCGCACTCTATCTCACACTTTTGAGGACTCAATTTCAAATATTTACGGTCCAATTCCGTGTTCCACATTTAGTCAGCAACTTCAGTCTAGTATACCAAGTCATATCTGAAATTGTGTACGATCTGAACATATTTCTGTGGTAATATTATCGATCTTAAAATTTCCCGCCAACACGAACTCTTTGGCCTTGGTCATCACATAAGAGAAAACGTATTTTTTTTTTTTTTTTTCTCTTAGATGCCGGAAAATTTTGTCAGAACAAAGTTTGACATTGAAAATATTGATCATGAAATAAAAAGTTGTGATCCTGAAATTTTGAGATAATTTTCCGAACTAAGAAAAAAAAAAAAAAAAAATACGTTTCCTCTAATGGGATGACCCATATAGCTGTCAAGATTGAATCAGGAGTTCGATTTATCCATCTGGATATATAGAATATGGATAACAGGAATGCGTTCGTAAGTATTTGGGATTTTTAGAAAGAGTTTAGGACGTTCCAGTACGCAGGTCTTTGAAAAATCGAAAAAAAAAAAAAAAACATTTATTTCAGAGGGGCAAATAACCCCCCTCTGGTAATGGCCAATTTCTAAGATGGGGGGCTGAAACTTTTTCCACACTTGTTTTGACTCATTTGGAGCTGATCTGGGGGGCGCCAAGGTCAAATTTTTTTTTAAGGACCACCCTAATATATATATATGAAAAACTATATATATTGTTACATTTGGTAAAATCACCCTTATATATTAATTCTATATGAACTATATCTAGTAGCCTATATGATAAAAGATATCTTCTAAAATATAAGAACTACGGTTGCTACGTCAACAAACATTAGAGTCATTAGGGGTAACTGTGCGCACTTTGCTCTTTGGAGGGTTGTCAAGCTCAAAAAACAAGGGTTACAAAAAACAACCCATACTCGTTGGATAGAGCATTTATTTGACTATCGAATAAATAAAGTAGTTTTACAAAAAACCGTCACACTTAAGAAAAAAACAAAACTCAATTTTTTAGTTACTACTTGATAGGCCTTCTCTAAACTGGCCTTTTTGAATTTCGTACGATCGCTATTTTAAAATTCGAAATATTGGTCATTCGAAATATTGGTCTTTCGAAATTTTTACCCCCACCCATTTGCCGTGAGAGAAAAAACTATCTTGGGATCGCCTGTTATCGTTTTTTCAACAAAAAAAATAAATGCAACGCAGCGCATCACTTTTTTTTGTCTAAACTAATTCTTCATCAAGGCCGGTCTGATGTGCTGTAGCATAGCGTTAATCCCGTTCATTCCGTTCGGAGATAAGCCAGGTGCGCACACTTACCCACTGCGCACAGTTACCCCTAATGACTCTACAACATTTGTACCGGATAAAAAATCGGTTGCCATTTAAGAAAACTACGTTCGGGCTCATTTCTCACATGCAGTACTACCCACAACCAAACTGATATCATCATCATATGTCCCCTTCGAAACTATGATATTCTCATCTGAACCATTTTTCGATAGCAGTCCTCATTTCCGAGATATTCTAATGCAATGTATAGGCACCGTATCATGTTGTAGAACTTGTTTCAACTTATCTACCAGTAAAATTTCACACAGATCTGTCGGAAACCGCTTTTACAAGCTAATAACCTTAAGGTTGTTATAGCTTGTAAAAGCGGTTTTCGACAGATTTGTGTGAAATTTCACTGGTGGATAGCTTGGAACAAATTCTACAACATGAGACGAAGTTCATTGACTTTTACCGCATATTAGTGATAAAAAAAATGATTGAAGTTTACATTATTTGCATACGTAGATAGGGAAAATGTCAACTTTTATCACTCTAACGTTTTTTTATGAATTGATGATGAACTTGAGTTTAACTAACAATATCTTTCTTATTACACGGTGAATACCTTTGTTTCTAGTCTCAAAATGTTCGTTAAATTTCAATTCATAACATACTAGTTTTTCATTGAAATCTGTAGACTAGTTGAATCATAAAAACGTTAGAGTGACAAAAGTTGGCATTTTCCCTATGTACGTATGCAAATAATGGAAACTTCAATATATTTTTATCACTAATATGCGGTAAAAGCTAATGAACTTCGTCTCATGTTGTAGAACTTGTTTCAAGCTATCCACCAGTGAAATTTCATACAAATCTGTGGAAAACCGCTTTTACAAGCTAACAACCTCAATCTAAAAGTAAATAATAATTCATTTATTGATGACAGATCGCCTACATTTCTGGACAGTGAATATCTGCGTCAAAACGCAGAAATGTGTATCTAGACAATTTATCCACTTACACTCAGGTGATGAGATACGTCAGTCACAGTTTGACCGAAACTTGTTCAAAATATTGACTGTGCACAGCTTGGATAGTTGATGAATGAACGTTTTCTATACCCTTTAGCTGTGTAAAAAAAGACTTTGATCTTGACTTCAATTTGAAGCATATAGTCCATACCATATGTAGCCCCTTAAGTATATGGGGTGAATTCTTAACAAATGTCACAGGATGAAGAATGTCTAGAAAAATTGGTAGCGTCTAATTTTTCGTGTATTGAATAACATTTCATCGTAGTACAGGCTCCCGGTCTATTGCGTGACACTCCAATCCTGTCACTCTACTGGCGAATTTTCCCTTCGGTAAAATGGTTACGATCTACAAATGAGCGTTGACAGCTACGTCATCCCCAGTGGCCGCATAACTATACGTATGTTCTACCTGAATCGCGTTGGCTTTGACGTTGTAGGACCGCGACGCGGGTCGTACAAAGTTAAAGCACGTTCGTCAACGCAAAGTGTCCGTCAACACCTGTGACTAAATTCGCTCGAACTGTATATTCTGGCTTTATACAAAGAGCAAGTATCAGTCCGATCACTTTACTGGCGTATTTTTCCTTCGGTTAAATAATTACAGTCGACAAAGGAACGTTGACAGCTATGTCACCTCCAGTGGACGCATACACTGAAAAAAAAGTATTTTTCCTCCGAGGATACAAAGTATTTTTGAGCGAGTATTCTTGCAGTAAGTATACGTATTCTTACTGGAAGGATACAGGTATTGTTCCCACAGCAATACCAAATATAATGCTGAGGCGAAAACCACACTGTATGTTACCATGGCAATCGTAATGGTGGCGCCATCATTTCCCTCCTTTTTCGTAATCTTGGAGGTTAAAAGCAGGTGTTAGTTTGTGAATTGCCTAATCGTATCGTTGGAGAAATATTTTACGTGTTAATTAAAAAATTATATGGATTCTTGGGTACGCGAAAAGTTGCAAGAACGGGACTTATCATCTCTGCAACAAATATTCACTATGCCAATGAAGTGAGGTTAAGTCCGTTGTATTTAGAATTTGGTATTATGCTCAGAGGGATACGAAATTTTGTTACAGTCAGTATACGTATTGCTGTGGGAAATAAACTTTGGTATTCTTACAACAAGAATACGAGTTTCTTTACTGGAGACAAAAGTTTACTAGGTGGAAAAAAACTTTTTTTTCAGTGTACCTACCTATATATATATATGTAATGTTATACGTACCTACATCGCGTCGACTTTGATATTGTACGACGCGGGTCGTACAGAGTAAAATCACGTTCGTCAATGCATGTGACTGCATTCGCTCGACCTGTATATTCTGGCTTTACAAAGAGCAAGTATCAGTCCTCCGGATAGATTTAGCTGGAACATTCAAGGGTGTTTCGCTTGCGCCGAAATATCGAGACCGTCATGTGTAATTCAATTCAATCTCAATGGGACACTTTTCTTTCCATTCGCAATCTACCATATCAGCGCAGTTTGATGAGTGTGATGCGGTGTCGAACGTCACATATATGGTGAAGTTACGCCGTGACTATTCATTTTCATCGTCGACTGAACAAGTTTCAATGATATGGGCTTATAGAGTAAAGTATGAACCGATTATTCCAGAACACTAGTGAAGTACCGATTTACATGTTAATATCATTCCTCACAGGTACTATATATGCCACCGCTATTCCGATAACCAAATCTCGATTATTGAATAAAGAACATTGTGCCACACTCGTCGCTTCCAACAGAATCATATTTCCTTTTGTATTCGATTCCAGAATGAAACCAAGTAACTGTATTGACACCAGTGTTGGGCAGCATCTAATTACAATTGTAATTAATTACATTTTAATTACAAATTACAATTGTAATTTGTTGTAATTTGTGATTGAAAGTCAATCAATTACAAATTACAATTGTAATTTGTAATTACAATTTACAAATTACAATTGTAATTTGTAATTTGTAATTACAATTGTAATTGAAATGTTTTTTCGAATCAATTACACTGAGAGAATTTTATAGTAAATACTACTATCGCATGATTGTAAAAACACAAAAACAACCGATTGTAATAGCCGAAGTAATAGCGATTATCGGCGATGATTGAATTCAACACCCTGATGATAATATTTACCATCTGTATAAAAAAATTGACCACTCAGATGGTAATGGTTACCATCTCTTATGTTATTATGAACTATACAATGCCATTCCATAATCTACAATTCTAAGATCGTACACGCTATCATAAAATTCTCTCAGTGTACAAATTACGAATGTAATTCAAACAGATTTTCGAATCAATTAAAAGTTACAACATTTATAAGTTGTAATTGATCCGAAAAAAGGTGTCAATTACATTTGTAATTTGTAATTGATTACGAAAGACATTTCAATTACATTTGTAATTTGTAATTGAATACAAAAAACATTTCAATTACATTAGTAATTTGTATTTTATTCGAAAAAACATTTCAATTACATTTGTATTTTGTAATTGATTCGAAAAAATGTGTCAATTACATTTGTAATTTGTAATTGATTCGAAGAAACATTTCAATTACAATTGTAATTTGTAATTGAGTTTACTTTCAATTACAAATTAGTACAATTGTAATTTGTAATTGATTGACTTTCAATTACAAATTACAATTGTAATTTGTAATTTGTAATTAATTAATTACAAATCTGCCCAACACTGATTGACACCCGTTACGTTTGTATTCCGTCTCGGCTCTGGTATGCATACGTATAATACCTACTGCCAGGCCCTCGATGAAAATGATCTCCATCAGTCGTAAGACTGATTTATCCTTCGCCAGTTCTGAACTTGTAAACTTTTACCTTGACTAAGACTGAATTCGCTTGAGAACCCCCCTGCATAAAATGCCGGATAAGAATCCGGAGTCCAAATTCTATACGGCCCGATACGGCAAAGTGTCGTATTTTGAATGCCGATTCCTTACGGTTTTATGCCATTCTATTCGGACGCCCCATCGATGTCCCTATCCGGATCTATGCGTGCCCGAACCGCGATTTTTAACCCTGGTCAAAATGCCGGATAAGAATCCAGAGTTTAAATTCTATACGGCCCGAACCAGCAAAGTGTCGTATTTTGAATCCCGATTCCTTACGGTTCTATACCATTCTATTCGGACGCCCCATCGATGTTCCTATCCGGATCTATACGTGACGGAACCGCGATTTTTAAAAATATCGGTGCGCCTCTTATACGGTTTTATACGGAGTGTAGGATGCCCCCTGCGTATGCGGTTCTATGCGGAGCGTATTCGGTTGAATCCGTAATGTATGCGCACATAAAAGTATGCTCGGATTAAGGTCCTATCCGGAACGTACAAAAATTACATCAATTAACATAGCATGGCATCGCAGTCTTTTTTTTTTTTTTTTTTTAACTTTTCTTTTTTTTTTTTTTTTTTTTTTTAACTTTTCTTTTTTTTTTTTTTTTTTTTTTTAACTTTTCTTTCTTTCAAACAATCAGCGCTTTAGGGGGAGCCCATATATTGACATCATACATACTGATAGCACATAACCAATACAGGAATTAGGCGACGCTTATATTAGATGACATTTTCAGCCTCTATATATACTCACCAACTCCTATAAGTGGCACTCGCGAGAATATCAAAAGCGGTGGTCGCCGCCTTACGAGAAAATATTGAAGTAATGTAAATTACATAGAAACCGGATAGGTACGGACAGAGCCCCCGATTAGGACTTAGAAATAATGACACGAACAGCAAATATTTCTATCACCTTGCAATGCGCAGCATTGAAGCCCGACGGGGACAGATAGAGCCCTGCATCGGACTTTGAATGTTTATGTTGATCTCATCGAGTGCAAGATCGAAACCGGATAGGAACGGGCGGAGCCCCGCGACGTACTTTAAAATATTTCAGACACGATTTTGATGACGAACGCTGACCGTATAGAATCGTATACATCACTGAGCTCAAGTTTTCGGTCCCGAATATATTCCTGATAGGGACGGACTGAGCGCCGCGTGGGACTCTGATATTATAAAATGCGCGATCGGAATCAGATAGGGACGGGTGTAGCCCCGCGACGGACTTTAAAATATTTGAGACGCGATTTTGATGACGAACGCTGACCGTATAGAATCGTTTACACCACCGAGCTTAGGTTTTTGGGCCCGAACATAATCCGGATAGGTCCTCCAGCGGCCCGAGTACATTTTGTCGATGCGATAGGATGCGGATAGAACCCCATGAACTGTTGTCGGACATAAATACTGAATCCTATACGAAATTCTATACGTTCCTATAAAATCCTATACGGCATTTTAACCAGGGTGATGTTAGAAAATGCGCGATCGAAGCCACATAGGGACGGGTAAAGCCCCGTGACGTACTGTAAAATATTTCAGACGCGATTTTGATGATGAACGCTGACCGTATAGAATCGTATACATCACCGAGCTTGAGTTTTCGGTCCCGAACATAATCCGGATAGAGACGGACAGAGCGCCGCGTGGGACTCTGATGTTAGAAAATGCGCGATCGAAGCCAGATAGGGACGGGTAAAGCCCCGTGACGTACTGTAAAATATTTCAGACGCGATTTTAATGACGAACGCTGACCGGATAGAGCCGAATACATCACTGAGCTTGGGTTTTCGGTCCAGAATATATTCCTGATAGGGACCGACAGAGCGCCGCGTGGGACTCTGATGTTAGAAAATGCGCGATCGAAGCCACATAGGGACGGGTAAAGCCCCGTGACGTACTGTAAAATATTTCAGACGCGATTTTGATGACGAACGCTGACCGTATAGAATCGTATACATCACCGAGCTTGGGTTTTCGGTCCCGAACATAATCCGGATAGGTCCTCCAGCGGCCCGAGTATATTTTGTCGATGCGATAGGATGCGGATAGAACCCCATGAACTGTTGTCGGACATAAATACTGAATCCTATACGAAATTCTATACGTTCCTATAAAATCCTATACGGCATTTTAACCAGGGCCATACAATCGCAATTTTCATCTCAACTACCTATCCGTTTCGTTGGGAAAACTTTCAAAACGTAATTGCACCAAGGATCTCCTTGCACAGCGTTCTGAGAACAAGAAACCTCTGAGCATTTTATTAGGTATTTTCAAATACATATTTTTTCCACCAGAGTGAACAAGCATTCATCAAAATATGTCTCAATTGACAAGATTCAAAGCGTATTCCTCAATATTACATGCAGTGCATGTGTATTTAGAATTTAGATTGTGTGCGGATGTGATATCTAGTTTGATAAGTGTATTTTCGGGTAACTCTTCATGTTTGGTGAAGAATAAAAATGTTATCAAAATTCTGAAGAAATCTACGAAATCTGACGACAGACAAATGTGAAATCGATCTCAATCGAAACAAATAATTACCCGGGTTTTGTTCCGACACTCCTCTATTATTGCACATCAAATATCCTGTATGATTACGTAGTGCATCTGTTCAGTTGGATTAAAAGTGGCGGTCGTGAGGACAGCGCGATATTTACCGTATTCTCAATAGGAATCATTGGTATAATGAGTGAAGGTCGACAACCGCGTTGTAGCTACATAAAGGCCGGTTCAGCCCGTATGACGAATCAACGAACTGTGTTGTGAAATACTCGCATCGAAAATAGTTATCCCACGTAACTTCGCGGCATGATTGCATTCCGGGAATACGATGGAAACTTGGTGCTTGTATCAATAGCTACGGGGTAAAACGAGACTCAAATCACCTTTCATACTCCTATCGATCATCGCGTTAACCCTTTGTGCCATGGTGGCACTCTGGGAGTGCCACCTGTTTCCACCTTTTCCTGAGCAATTTCGACCGAATTTTCAACCTTTTTTTGGTGTTTAAAAAAAAAAAAAAAAAAAAAAATGTGTGACACAAAGGGTTAAGGCTATTCGAAGATAAAATTACCGATTCAGGTTTCAGATCACTCCTCTGTGACAAACGCGTCCCTTGAAACAGATCTCCCTTAGTCGATGAGAAAGCTATGTAGTGTACGTGCGACGTTAATAAAAGTGTACTATTTCGCAATTTATTTCCTTTGCGCGCTTGAAAGCTGGCATAAGCGGTGTGGATAGCGCTTTTCTCAGTGACTCTTCCGTAGTGCGAAAGCTAATATGGTACATCGTCGAATGCGCTTTCTGTCGATCAGTGCAGTCTGTAACTCCAGAGCTGCTGCACTCAGAAAAAGGTCTTGTTGACACAACCAAAATTTGGTTATCATATGGACAATCACATTTTTTATTCAGTCAACCAAACATTTCGTTGGGATAGCCAAAATTTTGTTGGGAAAACCAAATTTTGTTGAGGCAACCAAAATTTTGGCTATCCTCTTTAAAAAAAAGCGTTGTAACGTTTTTTGTCATCTTTTTTAGGCTGCATAGCTAGGCTTATATATATGCTATATGCTATATATAGTATATATGTAGTATATAGGTATATATACCCATATATTGTAACGTGTCCGACCGTCACGATGGGGGTCGGCTATGATTGGTCGGCGTAAATACCGAACAACTAGACAAATTCAGATAGACGAGCGAGCGACGCTTGTGACGTCACAAGCGTAAGCAAAAGAGTATACAGGGCGACCCAGAACTCCCGCACCGAACTGAACAGGCGGATTCCTTGTCGAATTCTAAGACGAAAATCCCTTTGCGAAAAATTCCGCTGATCAACGGTGTCCGAGTTATCGAATTTCCAAGTTGGCCATTCAGAGAGCCCAACACTGGCCGAGATAGTGCCGGCTCAAAAGTCAACAATTGGGGCAGTGCCCGCCGTCGCATGTCTAATAATTTGGCTAGAAAATCTCATTTTTATTAATACGTAGCGGATAACGGGTGGACTTTTTACTTTGACACTTCCGCTTTTCAGTCTTTGACAGCCAGGTCGTCTGCTCCTTAGTTATCGGCCGTCAAGGTTGACCGCTCCATAGTTTTCTGCAGCCAGGTCATTCGCTCCATAGTTTCAGCGGTCTAGGTCATTCGCTCCATAGTTCTCAGTCGACTAGGTCGACCGCTCCATAGTTTTAGCGATCCAGGTCATTCTCTCCATAGTTCTTGGGCGTCTAGGTCGACCGCTCCATAGTTTTAGCGATCCAGGTCATTTACTCCATAGTTTCAACGGTCCAGGTGATTTGCTCCATAGTTTTAGCGGTCCAGGTCATTCACTCCATAGTTCTCGGCCGTCTAGGTAGACCGCTCCCTAGTTTTAGCGATCCAGGTCATTTGCTCCATAGTTTAGTTTTAGAAAATGACCTGGATCGCTAAAACTAGGGAGCGGTTCACCTAGACGGCCGAGAACTATGGAGTGAATGACCTGGACCGCTAAAACTATGGAGTGGTCGACCTAGACGGCCGAGAACTATGGGGTACATGACCTGGACCGCTGAAACTATGGAGTAAATGACCTGGATCGCTAAAACTATGGAGCGGTCGACCTAGTCGACTGAGAACTATGGAGCGAATGACCTAGACCGCTGAAACTATGGAGCGAATGACCTGGCTGCAGAAAACTATGGAGCGGTCAACCTGGACGGCCGATAACTAAGGAGCAGACGACCTGGCTGTCAAAGACTGAAAAGCGGAAGTGTCAAAGTAAAAAGTCCACCCGTTATCCGTTACGTATTAATAAAAATGAGATTTTCTAGCCAAATTATCAGACATGCGACGGCGGGCACTGCCCCAATTGTTGACTTTTGAGCCGGCACTATCTCGGCCAGTGTTGGGCTCTCTGAATGGCCAACTTGGAAATTCGATAACTCGGACACCGTTGATCTGCGGAATTTTTCGCAAAGGGATTTTCGTCTTAGAATTCGACAAGGAATCCGCCTGTTCAGTTCGGTGCGGGAGTTCTGGGTCGCCCTGTATAAACACGCGTCGACAGAGCTCGACAGCGCACTTGTGGTATAGCACCCAGTCGACTCACTAATATAAAATCAAACCAAGCGCACTTGTGGTATAGCACCCAGTCGACTCACTATAGCCAAATCAATCAGAGCGCAATAGTGGTATAGCATCCCAGGCGACTCACTTGATATTGAACTAAGGCAATAAAGTAGAATCATTAACCCTCTCAGGCATCAAAAGCACGAAACGTATCCGTGTGCGAGGAGAGAGGGCACAGCCAATCACGGCGTCTAGCATGAGTGTGTTAGTTCTCTGCGTCTGTGACTGTGCGTGAATGTGTCCCCACTCCCGGGCGCCACTGGGATGTATCCATCACTACTTAGGGACTGTCCATATATTACGTAACGCAAAATGCTACAGTGTAGTATAGGGAACGCCATGCACGCACTATCCCAAAACGCGTTACGTAATATATGGACAGCCCCTTAGTGGGCGCATACGCTCACCGGCTGAGATTTGACATAAACAGGCGCTATGAGCTGCAGATACGGTCCTGGGCCGGGATTCTGGATCTTTTAGCGGCCGTGCTAACATGCAGATAGCGACTTTTTCATAGCGACTACGACTGTTAGCGAGCGTCGTCGTAATGTTTTGGACGAGCGGTTGGCTGCTGTCAAACGAATAACGAATATGAGAGCTGTATTTTTCTCAAAACATAACGTCAATAATTATCACCGGTCGCTACGTAGCACTAAAAGATCCAGAATTCCGGCCCTGGTCGAGCGCTCCCTACTCCGCGTCACTAGCGTTCGCCGCATGAGTGGGGACAACTGAGATACTTGAGAGGGTTAAATTCACTCTTACTTAGACAAATCAGAACACTATTTAAAATCATTTCTAATATCACCTACCCGGGTATAGAAACATAATATTATTAGGCCAGTCATTCTAGACATTAAAAATCAAAAATTTAACAATAATTCCAAAACTTTTCAAACTTTGGTGAAATGAATGGTACACCTAGAAAGCACCAAATCTCATTTTGCAACCTTTTTCAAACTACGGAACATTGTCAAAATTGCAAAAAAATGTAATTTCGCGATATTTTCGACAAAAAAATTCCAAAAGTTCTGCAAACTTGAAGTAGCGTTCAACACATTATTTTACATCACGTATCAGATTTGCAACCAATTTCTGGATACGGAACATCTTTTTTTTATTAAAAATTAATGTTTTTCGTTTATAAAATGACGAATAAAATTCCAAAAGTCTTGCAAACTTGAAAGATTCATCGGAATAATGTCCCGAACAGCTGCATAAATTTGCAACCTTTTTCGCTGACCGGAACATGTTTATTTATAATTTTTTTTTCATCAGCGGTCATTTTGTCGAGCAGGATGGTCTCGAAAAAATTCCAAAAGTTTCCAATTTTGGTTGCAAATGCCGAGAACAGCTATTGTGATGTTTTTACGAATTTGCAACCTCGCACGTGATCCGGAACCCTTCGCAACCAGCAAAAATGAATTTCTTGCATTTTTTTTTTGCGAGGGGTTCCGGATCGCGTGCGAGGCTGCAAATTCGTAAAAACATCACAATAGCTGTTCTCGGCATTTGCAACCAAAATTGGAAACTTTTGGAATTTTTTCGAGACCATCCTGTTCGACAAAATGACCGCTGATGAAAAAAAAATTATAAATAAACATGTTCCGGTCAGCGAAAAAGGTTGCAAATTTATGCAGCTGTTCGGGACATTATTCCGATGAATCTTTCAAGTTTGCAAGACTTTTGGAATTTTATTCGTCATTTTATAAACGAAAAACATTAATTTATAATAAAAAAAGATGTTCCGTATCCAGAAATTGGTTGCAAATCTGATACGTGATGTAAAATAATGTGTTGAACGCTACTTCAAGTTTGCAGAACTTTTGGAATTTTTTTGTCGAAAATATCGCGAAATTACATTTTTTTGCAATTTTGACAATGTTCCGTAGTTTGAAAAAGGTTGCAAAATGAGATTTGGTGCTTTCTAGGTGTACCATTCATTTCACCAAAGTTTGAAAAGTTTTGGAATTATTGTGAATTGGTTGTCTTGAATGACTGGCCTATATATCGAGCATTAGCTATAGCAGCATTGTTACGAACATTTAGAAGAAAGGAGATAAATACGGTTGAAATAGACTTTAACGTAGAATAAGATAGAATAAGTTCATTGTACTAATTTTGTTGATATTTTATTTGATTTAACAATACAGGGAATCAAATTACTACTGATAAATTTTGCCTGGTATTTTCTTATCATCCTGTTTGACAGTAATAAATACCAGAATAAGCCGAGTAGTTACAGCTTTGGCGAACAACGGAAGAAGCGAACGACATTGGCGTAAAAACCTGTGTTCGAGGGCCAACCGTTGGAAACCCGAGTCTGATAGGCAGTCTTGGTGTAAAAACCCGGATCTGTAGTTAGTCAATAAAATCATCAATAGCAGGCGAGACAGGCTTGGCGTAAAAACCCGGCTCTGTAGTGAGAATTCTGAATCTTAAATTCAGAACCAATACGGCTTTGATAATTAAAACTATCCGAGTCCGGTAGCTAGCGTAGGGAGATAAAATCTGAATAAGGTGGCTTTTGCATGGTAGACCCATCCTTTTCCTCACCTTTCAGTACGAGGAGTCCATAATAATACTTAATTAATTAAATTTCAGAAAATAGATAATTTCGAACCCGTAGCAACCGACTTTTACTATAACCAGTAGGTTCGTAAAAGCCGAAACGTTACAATATATATATATATATATCGCGTCACTAATGCTATAAGGTCGTAAGCGCCAAAAAAAAAAAAAAAATTTCGTGTTTTTGGTGGCAAAATCTTTTTCGTGCCATATAACATCGTTTGGGCATATCCGCAAAAAAAATAATTTTTTGGCGCTTACGACCTTATGGCATTAGTGACGCGATATATATATGGGGCATTCCACGTCAAAACGAAAACGATTCGACCGATGGGTCTCCGATTTTCTTCCAAATTTTTTGTCTCGTTCTATTTCAGGACCAAAACCTACATACCAAAGCATTTTTCAATTTGAACTTTGGTTTTTTATTGACGAATTTTCGAAAATTTGGTATTTTTGTAAATCTGAAAATTTCAATATTTTTTTATTCAATGTTAGCTTATTCTAACGAGAAAATATATCAGACAGGAAATGTTCGTTTTGAGCTGTACTTTTCATAAAAATGTGTATCGAATTTTTTGCGTCAACGGTTTTGGAGTGATTCAAAAAATAAACACAAAAATTCGATTTTTGAAAAAAGTACACTTTTGATTTTTGATTTTTTTTTTTTCAAAAAAATTATCGGAAATTAGAAAATTTTGAGGACCAAAACCATAGTGGGCCGACGATTCTACAATTATTTGTGAATTTTTGAATTTTTGAATTTGTGAATTTATAAAAAAAATTATTATTATTATTATTATTTATTTATTTTTTTTTATTTTTATTTTTTTATTTTTTTTATTTTTTATTTTTTTATTTTATTTGTGAATAAATGAAATCGTTATTTTCTCTTATTTTTATTATTTTCAGGTGTGAATTTATTTTTTGATCATACATTTGCATATTATCAGACAAAGTAAACGGTCAACGAATCGTGATTTATATTACACTGGGAAAAAAAATCCTCGTTCCAAGAAAAAGATTTCTTGTTTCAAGAAACTGTAGTTTTTTGACTGTTTTTAAGGGAAATATGTTCCTAATTCGAATTTGTTGAGGGACATCCCGTGTAGAAATTTAAATCGGGATCTGGTCGGGTCCCGACCAGTCAGCCCCGTTTCAAATCGGGCGCTGGTCAGGATAACTAGCCAGAATCCAGCCAGGAGTGTCACGGTAATTCATTAAGTTCCTGGCCAGTCACACCGATTTTTCCCTAGCCGGGAACTGGTCAGGCACTAGTATCGCGCCGATATGAAGATTTTCTTCCAAAAATTCTCTGGGATTGATAAAAGGATTTATAAGTGTAAACTATTGACAATTTTGAATAATTTTTATTTCACCTACATTTATTATCATATTATGTATAAGAATATCAAATAATATACCTCACGTATTAGTTAGGATCTTTGGTAATATAAATGCAGCTGAACTTATATATATTTATGATACATTTAAAACATATATTTTTTTTTCTCACTTATGAAAAAAAGATACGCATAAAAATATCAAATAATATACCTTACATATTAGTTAGGAACTTTGGTAATATAAATGCAGCTGAACTATGATACATTATCTTAAAACATACTATATTTTGATATTATATTATTATTATTATTATTATTATTATTATTATTATTATTATTATTTTTATACTATATTCTTGATGTTCAGCAGAATAAACTTGCTCCGGAAGGGAATCTTCTTCATTTACAGACATTTCCTGAACATCTTCACGATGTTCATTGACTATCTGAAGTTCTGAAATTATAAACTAAAATTACCAAATAATTGAAGCCTGAGGACACTGGAAATTGTTGGTATATAACTGCAGGTCATGTATGTTTCAAAACATCAATCGTATTTCTTGATTGGATTTCAACGCATGTCAATGAACTCAGTTTGAATTCGAATAATCATTATTATTACGAAACCGTTCACGAAAACGTACATACCTTCAGAAATGCATGTGGGTTCTTCGACTTCAAAACTTTCATCGGAGTCGGATTCATCCGCACAATAACCCGGCTCCACTAACTTCTTTGACATCAATCGGCGTTTCCTAGTACGCCGCCGATTTTGATTCCTAATTTTACGCGAAAGGTCCATAGCAATATACTATACAAGCTTCAATTGGCGTACGTACAACTGCCAATTACATTGAGGTTAGAAATCGGCAAATAGCCGCACAGGATAACTGAGGAGACGATGTGCATGCGTCTCGTAGGATAGTCAGGAAATTAAGGTGGCCGGTATAAACATTATCCGACGTTAGTGACAGAAATTAAGCTGTGCGGTCAAAGATAATCCGGCCAGAGTCTGACTAGTATCCGCCAAGGTGATAGGAAAAAATACCCCAATCAACCCCCGTTTAATACCCAGTGAGGTTTTTTAGTAAATCAAAACTATCCCGGCCAGTACCCGATCAGTACCCGATCAGGAATCTTGATAGAAAATAGCCTGACTAGTACACGACTAGCGCCCCACTTCTGATCGGGCTAAGTGGGGCTATTTCTACACGGGATATGTTCCTAATTGAATGTTTTTAAAGGAAATATGTTCCTAATTCGAATTACGAACATATTAATCATATTTAATTTGATTTTAATCCAAAAACATTCAAGCAACTACAGTTTCTTGAAACAAGAAATCTTTTTCTTGAAACAAGGAATTTTTTTTCCCTGTGTAATATAAATCACGATTCGTTGACCGTTTACGTTGTCCGACAATACGCAAAATGTATGATCAAAATAGTATATTCGACCGCTCCTAAGAGAAAGAACGTAACTCGCGAAGCGCGCTAGTAACGACCTATCTCGGACAAAGCGCTAGTAAGAACGTATTTCGTGAATCCGGCTAGTATGAACGTATCTCGCCGATGCGCATAGTAAAGCCCTAACTCGGAAGTAGCGCTATACAAACGTAGTTGGCAAATTATTAGTAATAATAATAATAATTAATTAATGAATTAATAATTATTAATAAAAAATAAAAAATAATTAATATTAATATTTAAATATTCAATAATTATTTTATTTATTAATTTTTAATTAATTTATTTTAATTTAATTATTATTAATTATTAATTATTAATTATTAATTATTATTTTTTTTTTTTAAGTTGCATTTATTCTAGCAGAATTTACCAACTACGTTTGTGCTAGCGCTACTTCCGAGTTAGGGCTTTACTATGCGCATCGGCGAGATACGTTCATACTAGCCGGATTCACGAAATAGGTTCTTACTAGCGCTATGTCCGAGATAGGTCGTTACTAGCGCGCTTCGCGAGTTACGTTCTTTCTCTTAGGAGCGGTCGTATTGTGCATCAAGGGAAGAAAATAGGTGATTTGTACCGAGTGTGAATTTTGCGGCCCGAGGCGAAGCCAAGGGCCGCACAATCACACGAGGTAGAAAGCACCTATTCTTCCCTTGATGCACACTATATTTTTTATCACAAATGCACGAAAACACCGATTTTCCAAGCCGTATTGATGTCCGAGGTGACGTGTGACAACTGTCAACGTGACCTGTGAACACGGACGGGATTGTTTTGCTCTTATTTTTTCATTTGTTTTGTTTTGTTTTGATGTATTCATGTGTTTATTCCGCCCGATGACGTTTCGTAGAGAGTAAAACGCTATTTTCTTCCCGCTCCCTAGGGAAGAAAATGAATTCTCTACGACATGCGCATGCGCGAGTTCACCCCTTGTGTACCACGGGAGACAAACTGCCATTTTACTCTCGCATAACAGCGAGGAAAATCGGGTTTTCCGTGCATGTGTGATAAAAAATAAATTCACAGCTGAAAATAATGAAAATAAGAGAAAATAACGATTTCATTTATTTGTCTACAGGGTGTTCCAGACCTCGCGACGAATATTTCACAGGGTAAATCTTGATCAAAAATGGGATCGAAATTTCCTCAGCCGATTTTTTTTAAAATGCATATCTTTTCCGTTATAATTAATTCAATTTCAGTCAATGACGCGCGGCTTACTAGTTAGGGAGCTCGCTGCCATTTTGGTAAATCATTTGCTCATGTTTCATAATGATAGGGATTGAAGTTCACATCAGTACGAATCGATAATGTCCTCAAGGTCAAGGTCGGGCGTCGCTGGGTTTTTGGATTACAGCGCTCCAAATTTGTAAAAAAAAAAACCTCTACCAAATCATTTGCTCATGTCTGCCTCTGAGACTGATGTTTAAAAATTGTTCTAAAAACGAAGAAAACGCAGGAGGCAGACGTCCAGACCTCTGCGTTATTACGGCAAGGGGTTGTGAATATGTTGAAAAAAAAAACCTCTTCTAAATCATTTGCTCATGTTTCCGGTTATGTCTATTTGGTTGATTACGATCCCCTGAATACGAAAACGAGATTGGCAGACATGTAGCTCGCTGATTTTTAGCTGTACGATTTTTCGAAATTTATGGAATTCAAGGAAAAAAAAATGTATACACATGATACAATTATACGTAAGATTTTTACAAATTGTATTATTATTATTGTGGTTTTAATAATGCATTTTTCCCTAAAAAAAAAAAAAAAATTGAAAAAAAGGTGCAGGTGCGGGGGCTCGAAAAACACATTATTACTCTCACGTATATTTCGAATTATAATAAACGGATGAAAATGCAAATCTGATACCGATGATGATTTTTTTTTTTTTGGGAGAGAATCAAAGTCTTCACTTCAATTTTTTTTTTTTTTTTTCAAAATACTCTATTATGAATATCGTTCCTTAGATATTGTTTTAAACGAAAGAAAACTGCCCAAATTCGGAATAGGCACATTTTGAATATTTTTTTGATATCGGGTTTTAAATGGGTCGGAATTTTTTTTGTTAGAATTTTACCGAAAAGCTGAAAAAAAAACAAAAAATTTTATCCCAACAAGTTTGCTCTCCTTTCCCAATTTAACACGTTACGTGAAAACGATGGATTAAAACCATTTCTGGAATGCAACGACCAAAAAATCTGAGAGAATTTCCAAAATTTTGTTTCATGCCCAATCATACGTACAAATTATTACGGAATTTTCGGAGACCTCAAGTTGAATGGGTGGCTGAGTTGACAGAAATTAAAAAACTTCTTCATAATTCCTTCTTTAAAAACTCCTTCATAGATTAAAAAACTTTTTGGTTTTCATGTTTCAAACCAACCATTCTCGAGTAATCGATCAGGCCGTTGGAACACATTTATAATATAGAGGCTCCTTTATAGTGTAATTACTTCGTCAATTTTTATTTTTTTCTGAATGAAAGTTTCTATGAAATGAGTTCAATGTATGCCTAATAATATACTTTTTTTCAAAATTAGAAATAAATAATCTAGTTACCAAAGAAAAAATATATTAAAAAATAAACGACTTTTTTGGACCATTACAGTGATTTCCTGACTTATTCAAATGGTCTGCCCTCAGAAAATCAGTTACCAGGACGTCTGCCTCATGTGTTTTCTTCGTTTTTAGAATAATTTTGAACATGTCCCCAGAGGCAGACGTGAGCAAATAATTCAGTAGAGATTTTTTTTTTCAACATCTTTGAAGCGCTGTCAATTGACAACCCAGCCCTAACGTGCTGGCAGACGTTATGTTCATAGTTTTTTATAACGTCCCCAATCAAACAATGTAGGTCTGCCAAGTGTGCACTATATATATACAGTTGACTCACCCATGAAAAACTTTTTTGAGCATTAATTGTCATCAAATACAGAGGTCTGGATGTCTGCCTCATGGATTTCCTTAGTTTTCAGAACGATTTTAAACATGTCCCCCAAAGGCAGACATGAGCAAATGATTTAGTAGAGTTTTTTTTTTCAACGTTTTTGAAGCGCTGTCAATTGACAACCCAGCGCCAACGTGCTGGCAGACGGGATCCATAATGTTATTTACAATACGGTTATCGCTAATAATAACGTCTGCCGCATGAGCAAATCATGTTGAAATTTCGGCAGCGAGCTCCCTAACTATACGAACGGCCGCACGTCGGTGTGCTTACCGCTCGGTTATGTGCACTTTTTTTCGTGGCGACAATAGGGCGAGAGACGCGCACACAACCGAGCGGTGATTACACCGACAAACGGCCGTTTATAAGTCGCATGTCATTAGCTGCAATTAAAATAATTATAACGGAAAATCCATGCATCTCCGAAAAAATCGGCTGAGGGAATTTCGATCCCATTTTTGATCAAGATTTACCCTGTGAAATATTCGTCGCGAGGTCTGGAACACCCTGTATAGCAAAAATTCACAAATTCAAAAATTCAAAAATTCACAAAAAATTGTAGAATCGTCGGCCCACTATGGTTTTGGTCCTCAAAATTTTCTAATTTCCGATAATTTTTTTGAAAAAAAAAAAAATCAAAAATCAAAAGTGTACTTTTTTCAAAAATCGAATTTTTGTGTTTATTTTTTGAATCACTCCAAAACCGTTGACGCAAAAAATTCGATACACATTTTTATGAAAAGTATAGCTCAAAACGAACATTTCCTGTCTGATATATTTTCTTGTTAGAATAAGCTAACATTGAATGAAAAAATATGGAAATTTTCAGATTTACAAAAATACCAAATTTTCGAAAATCCGTCAATAAAAAACCAAAGCTTAAATTGAAAAATGCTTCGGTATGTAGGTTTTGGTCCTGAAATAGAACGAGAAAAAAAATTTGGAAGAAAATCGGAGACCCATCGGTTGAATCGTTTTCGTTTTGACGTGGAATGCCCCATATGTATTAGGGTGGCCCTTATTTGGTGAAAAATAAATATTTGGTTTGCCGCCTCCTCAATCGGTTCCAAATTGAACAAAAAAAAATTCGGACCAAATTTTAGGTGATTTGGCCCAAGGGAACACGTGCCCCAAGGACGTTGATTTTTTTAATTCTTTTTCTTCTCTTCCTTCCTTCACAGGACATAGTATGACAGAAAAGGAAGAGAAAATGTTGTAACAAATTTTTTTTCAACTTTCGGTTTGGTAGGAAAAGTAATATTTTGGAATTCCGTTAGCAAAAATCGAATAATACGTGTAAAATTACAATCAAAATGGTATGAATTCCTCTTAATGGAAGAAAAATTTGCTACAACCTTTTCTCTTCCTTTTCTGTCATACTATGTCCTGTGAAGGAAGAAAAAGAAGAAAAAAAATTAAAAAAATTAACGTCCTTGGGGCACGTGTTCCCATTGGCCGAATCACCTAAAATTTGGTCCGAATTTTTTTTTGTTCAATTTGGGACCGATTGAGGGGGCGGCAAACCAAATATTTTTTTTTCACTAAATAAGGGCCACCCTAATATGTATATACATTAGAGTGGTCCTTATTCTGGTCATTTTCGAATTGAGATTTCTTCGCCCCCTAGAAGGGTTCCAAATAATTAAAAAAAAACATCTTCCAAATTTGAACTTTTTAACTCAATTTTAACACGTGCCGCAAAGCCTCTGAAGTTTTGCGTTTGATTAACATGGCGTTTTCACTTACCTTTATTCAGAATTTTGGCGCACCGTCAATAAATGCGAAAAAAATCTAATTCTTATAGGAATCTTTCAAGAAAACCCGATATTATTTTATCAGATTTACAGAAATTCCAAATTCAAAATGGTGAATCCAAAATAGCGGCTGTAAAACATGAAAAATGTTTAAATCCAGCCGCTATTTTGGATCCGCCATTTTGAATTTTGAATAATTAAAATTGAGATAAAAAGTTCAAATTTGGAGGATGTTTTTTTTTAATTATTTGAAACCCTTCTAGGGGGCGAAGAAATCTCAATTCGAAAATGACCAAAATAAGGACCACTCTAATATACATATATATATATATGTAGGTATATAGTATTGTAGGTATATATGTACAAGCATATATCCATATCTATATATATATGTATATATATAGTATATATAGTATATATACTATATATATATATATATATATATATGGACCTAATATACATATATACTATATACTATATATATATATATATATATATATATATATATATATATTAGGGTGGTTCTTATTTAGGGCTTGGTGGAATTTAAATGAGTTCGCCCCCCTAATAGATCACAAATAATGTAGAAAAAATCACTGTAAAATTTGAGCTTTTAATTTTAACATTAAGCCATGCCGCCAAAGGCTTTTGTATTTTTTTTTTTTTTTTTCTTCGATTTTGTACAACTAAAGATATAATATTGGGTTTTGTGCACTTCTAGATCTTTTTTTTTTCTGCGGCACCAAAAATCTTGTGAAACATCGATGCGTCTCATTGCAAAAACATGCGTAAATCTCCGATTTTATCTACATCTATTAACAATTGGCTATTTACCTAATAAAATATTGAAATAGTATGTTTTTGAACACACTTATTTTGTCGTGATTGTTTTCTTATTGTTTGGTTTATTTTTAATTGACAAGTTTCTAATAAAGTTTTTCAAAAAAACAATGTTGATATAATTTTTTTACTATGCCAAAAAAAAAAAACATTACTTCTGTACCGCTGTTTTCTATACATGAATGTCAATTTTTGAATTTTTTTATTTCTTGAAACGTCAATAATGTACTTATCTTGTCGAAAAATGGATGGTAAAAATGTTAAAATTTTTTTTTTTTTTATCCTACTTGGAAAAACACCTAAAATTTAGGCCTCTAGACCAGAATACCCCTGAAAAAAAAGATCTAGAAGTGCACAAAACCCAATATTATTTCTTTAGTTGTACAAAATTGAAGAAAAAAAAAAAAAAAAAAAATTACAAAAGCCTTTTGCGGCATGGCTTAATGTTAAAATTAAGAGCTCAAATTTTACAGTGATTTTTTCTACATTATTTGTGATCTATTAGGGGGGCGAACTCATTTAAATTCCACCAAGCCCTAAATAAGAACCACCCTAATATATATATCTCTCTATATTATAAAGATATATCGCCGCTGCCGCCGCCGTGTCAGACTTTCCATGGCCTCCTCAACCCCGCTCGCTCCCCCCCCTCACCATCGGCCTTCTCGACCCCGCTCGGCTCTTTTCGCCCCTTCCCTCCCCCTAACCCTTAGGATGGGTTAGGTTGTGTCAGGTTAGGTTAGGTTGCCTTGGTCAGGATAGAGTAGGTTAGGTTGGTAACTCACCTAACCTTACCTGACCTAACCGTACCTGACCTGACCTTTGAGGTGAGGTATTACTTGAGGTAATGACGCTGAAGCTAGCAGCCGATTCACAGCAGCAGATTCAGCAAACCAGTGGATCTCATGCAGACTGACTTGCGACCGTTTGAAATTTTTTTTCAAGAGTAAATATTCGCGTTACGTAATGAAATTCATACCACCGTTTTGGGGGTGCAGAAGAAGCATTCCTATTTTTTTTTTCAGATTTTTTACACCTTTCCGAGTCACTAGCTGCCGATTCGAACTTTGAAAATGATTTTTTTTTTTTTTCATTTTTGAGAGTAAATATTCGCGTTACGTAATGAAATTCATACCACCGTTTTAGGGGTGCAGAAGAAGCATTCCTATTTTTTTCAGATTTTTTACACCTTTCCGAGTCACTAGCTGCCGATTCGAACTTTGAAAATGATTTTTTTTTTTTTTCATTTTTGAGAGTAAATATTCGCGTTACGTAATGAAATTCATACCACCGTTTTCTTCTGCACCCCCAAAACGGTGGTATGAATTTCATTACGTAACGCGAATATTTACTCTTGAAAAAAAATTTCAAACGGTCGCAAGTCAGTCTGCATGAGATCCACTGGTTTGCTGAATCCGCTGCTGTGAATCGGCTGCTAGCTTCAGCGTCATCTTGAGGTAGATTGAAGTATATATTATAAAGATATATCGCCGCCGCCGCCCCTGCCGCCGCCGTGTCAGACTTTTTGGGCCTCGGCCTCCTTGACGGTCCAAGGGCCCAGGAAAGGGAAAGGGGGAAGCAGAGCCGAGGCAGCCGAGGAGAGCCGAAGAGAACCGGAGAGAGCCGAGGATAGCCGAAGATAGCCGAGGATAGCCGGGGTTAACCGAAGATAGCCGAGGATATCCAAGGTTAACCGAAGATAGCCGAGGATATCCGAGGTTAACCGAAGATAGCCGAATATGGCCGAAGATAGCCGAAGGGAGCCGGATAGCCGAGAATGGCCGAAGACAGCCGAGGATAACCGAAGATAGCCGAAGGGAGCCGGATAGCCGAGGATGGCCAAAGACAGCCGAGAATAACCGAAGATAGCCGAAGGGAGCCGAACCCGGTCCTCCATCCGAGGTTAACCGAAGATAGCCGAGGATATCCGAGGTTAACCGAAGATAGCCGAGAATAGCCGAGGATGGCCGAGAATCACCGAAGATAGCCGAAGGGAACCGAACCCGGTCCTCCTCGGGACGGCCGAGGATAGCCGAAAATAGCCGAGGATAGCCGAGGAGAGCCGAGGAGAGCCCAAAATGTCGGACGCGGCGGCGGCGGCGGCGGCGGCGGCGGCGGCGGCGGCGATATATCTCAATAATCTCTACACACGACTTCAAGAGATACGAAGCCGAGGACCTGGACTACGATAAATACTCAGTGAACGACCTGGACAACGAGAACTACGAAGCCGAAGACCTGGACACTGGAAATACTTAGCGAACGACCTGGACACCGAGGAATACGAAGCGAAGGACCTGGGCAACGAGAACTACGAAGCCGAGGACCTGGACTACGGGAAATACTTAGCGAGTGACCTGGACTAAGAGAACTACGAAGCCCAGGACACGGACTACGAGAAATACTCACTGAACGACCTGGACAACGAGAACTACGAAGCCGAGGACCTGGACTACTAGAAATACTGGGCGAACGACCTGGACAACGAGGAATACGAAGAACATAAAATCCACGGATTATTTGGGTTTGAGAAACAACTGATACAAATTAGAATATGGGGGGTTGGCGCGCATAGCGCGCAGGGGGGCGAAGCCCCCCTAGTATATATGGGCATATCTCACAAACCTTTAACTTTCGCAGCTCAAAAAAAAAAAATCTAATTTGAGGAACACAGTGTCGCCAATTTTTTTCTCGCATCATAAGACCTCCATAAAGCAATATCTATTCATGTACAATTCATATTATACTGGGTGCGCGCATAAAAAATAATACTGCCATTTTATATTCACAATTATTCATTTTCTGTAGGTTTGATGTCAGAACTATCTGTATCTTTGTTCTGCAGTACTAGAGTACTATTTTCAAACTAGAAAAAAAAAAAAAAATTATTTTATATGTATTATTCAAATTAAAAAAATTTATTAATTTTTATTATTTTTATTATTATTCAAATTAATTCACTTTAATCGTATACAGAAAAGTTAAACGGTAACTGCTACAAAGGTTACTGACTCAGAAAATAATTTAGATCACTTGAAAAAATGAATAGTTGCAAATTTATGTTACGAATTTATGAATCTGACATTTCCGAATCTGACATTTCAATACGTTTTAACCCAGAGAAAAGTCATTTTTGATAAAATAATCGCGCACATCTTTGAAGATATAATTCGTGATATGAGCAATATACTCGTATCAAATATAAGCATCTTACTTGACCAGATTATCAGGGTAACGACGAGACATTCCTGCACTGGGAAACCTTTTGCCGCCCGATGCGACAAACTAGTTTTGCGCGAGGCATCGTCAACTCGGACTGGCGAAGCGCTTGTGATGGCGCATCGGACGATACAAACTAGTACGCAGCGTACCCTTTTCTCGTATCGTGCAAGCCGGCTCGGCCTAATGTCGGCTCGGGCGCCACAGAATGAGCCAGCTTACGTCCTTACGTGTCGTCCAAGCCGCCATACAAACAAGACGGCTTGCGGGAACCGTTCATTGTTGCGTCGGGCGGCAAAAGGTTTCCCAGTGTGACATTTATTCTCCACGCGTCAATATGTATCCATTGATCAGAACACTGCGAGAATAGAAATTGACTCTCCGACGTAAATTTTAGTTCCTTCGATCCGTGATAGTTCTACTTTCATGTGCATGTAGATAAATACATCCAATTAGCTTGTGCTGATGTTTTTTAATCGTGAAACATTGGGTGTCAGGCGCGATGTCGAAACCGAGTGACAGCACTTCGTACTGTGTCCCTAGTATCGCAGACGAATTTTGGTGACTACAATTACGTACATTATGTTCATACTACCTTGCTCGTAGCCAATTATTTTTTTCAAATTTTTCTAAAGTTTCGTATCAATGCAAATCCCGTACGAAGTTTTGTTAAAGTCATAGTTACACAATGCAACGTTGCTTATTCCTGCATTTCAATTAGGGACAAGAAGTTTGTAGATACAGTAAATAATTTCTTTTACATTGATTATGCTTCGTGTATCTCAAAAATAATTCGCTACATGCATAAATACCCAATTCTTTGCCTGCAAGTTAACTTTCGCAATCCGTAAGTCAAGTTACATGAAAGTTAAAGGTTTGTGAGATATGCCCATATATATATATATATATATATATATATATATATATATTAGGCCTGGCCAAAAAAAATAATTGTTTTTTGATTTCGTCTCTATCAACTCTAAACATTAGTCTTGGGTCTAACAAAGTCTTTGCGAAAATTTGAGCTTCGTCGGATAATCCTAAGAGGTCGCGCATCGGGTCTCAATATTTGCATTTGATTAACACGTGAAAAATAACTTTTCACCGTTCAAAGCTGTTCTAGAAAAATCTAGGCGACCGAGGGAGGTGCACATCGCCGTGTGGCTTCTTCTATTTTTTTTTCAATTTTTTGCATTTTTTTTTTTTTTTTATATTTTTTTTTACTTTTTTTTTTATTCTATTTTTTTTAAACTTTTTTTTTTTTTTTTATTTGATTTTGCACACCTCAAAACCCATTTACCGACAGAAGACGGAGAAAAAATTAAAAAACAAATTTATTAAAAAAATTAAAAAAAAAAAAAAAAAATGCAGAAAATTGAAAAAAAATAGAGAAAGCCGCAGGGCGATGTACACCCCCCTCGATTACCTAGATTTTTCTAGAACAGCTTTGAACGGTGAAAAGTTATTTTTTACGTGTTAATCAAATGCAAATATTGAGACCCGATGCGCGACCTCTTAGAATTATCCGACGAAGCCCAAATTTTGGCAGAGACTTTATTAGACCCAAAACTAATGTTTAGAGTTGATAGAGACGAAATAAAAAAACAATTTATTTTTTTGGCCAGGCCTAATATATATATATATAAAGATATATCGCCGCCGCCGCCGCCGCCGTGTCAGACTTTCCATGGCCTCCTCGACCCCGCTCGCTACCCCCCCCCCCCCTCCCCTCCTTTCCATGGCCTCTTCGACCCCGCTCGGCTCTTTTCGCCCCTCCCCTCCCCCTAACCCTTAGGATGGGTTAGGTCGTGTCAGGTTAGGTTAGGTTGCCTTGGTCAGGATAGAGTAGGTTAGGTCTGTAACCTAACCTAACCTGACCTGACCTTTGAGGTGTTAGGTAACCTAACCTAACTCGGCTAGGTTAGGTCAGGTCAGGTTGGGTTAGGTTGCCATGGTCAGGATAGAGTGGGTTAGGTCAGGTTAGGTTGGGTTGCCTTGATCAGGATAGAGTAGGTTAGGTTGGTAACCTAACCTAACCTTACCTGACCTGACCTTTGAGGTGTTAGGTAACCTAACCTAACTAGGCTAGGTTAGGTCAGGTCAGGTTGGGTTAGGTTGCCATGGTCAGGATAGAGTGGGCTAGGTTAGGTTAGGATGGGTTAGGTTGTGTCAGGTTGGGTTGGGTTGCCTTGGTCAGGATAGAGTAGGTTAGGCTGGTAACCTAACCTAACCTAACCGTACCTGACCCCTAACCTTACCTGACCTGACCTTTGAGGTGAGGTTAGGTTAGGTCAGGTTGGGTTAGGTTGCCATGGTCAGGATAGAGTGCGTTGGGTTGGGTCGGGTTGGGTTAGCTTAGGTTAGGTAATCTAACCTAACCTTTGTCAGTATCCCAGCGATCTCGGCTCCGCTCGGCTTTTGTTTATCCCTCCCCCCCCCCTACCTCTTGCCCTGGGCCTCCTCGACCCCGCTCGGCTCCCCCCCCCCCCCCCCCTCGGCCTTCTCGACCCCGCTCGGCTGTTTTCGCCCCCTCCTCCCAGCCCATTCGGCTTCCCTATCGAAAACTATCCTGAATAGCCGAAGATAGCCGAGGACAGCCGAGGAGAGCCAAGGGGAGCTGAACCCGGTCCTTCCCTCGGTCCGAGGGCCCAGGAAAGGGAAAGGGGGAAGCAGAGCCGAGGAGAGTCGAAGAGAACCGAAGAGAGCCGAGGATGGCCGAAGACAGCCGAAGATAGCCGAGGATAGCCGAAGATAGCCGAAGATAGTCGAGGATAGCCGGGGAGAGCCAAGGGGAGCCGAACCTGGTCCTTCCCTCGGTCCAAGGGCCCAGGAAAGGGAAAGGGGGAAGCAGAGCCAAGGCAGCCGAGGAGAGCCGAAGAGAACCGGAGAGAGCCGAGGATAGCCGAAGATAGCCGAGGATAGCCGAAGATAGCCGAGGATAACCGAAGATAGCCGTGGTTAGCCGAGGATAGCCGAGGAGAGCACAGAATGTCTGGCACGGCGGCGGCGATATATCCTAATAATCTCTACACACGACTTCAAGAGATACGAATCCGAGGACCTGGACTACGAGAAATACTCAGTGAATGACCTGGACAACGAGAACCACGAAGCCGAAGACCTGGACTCTGGAAATACTTAGCGAAAGACTTGGACAACAAGGAATACGAAACGAAGGACCTGGGCAACGAGAACTACGAGGCCGAGGACCTGGACTACAAGAAATACTTAGCGAGTGACCTGGACTAAGAGATCTACGAATCCCAGGACCTGGACTACGAGATATACTCACTGAACGACCTGGACAACGAGAACTACGAAGCCGAGGACCTGGACTACTAGAAATACTTGGCAAACGACCTGGACATCGAGGAATACGAAGAACATAAAATCCACGGATTATTTGAATTTTAGGAACAACTGATACAAATTAGAATATGGGGGATTGGCGCGCGTAGCGCGCAGGGGGGCGAAGCCCCCCTAGTATATATATATATATATATATATATATATATATATATATATATATATATATATATATATATATATATATATATATATATATATATATATATATATATATATATATATATATATATATGTAGGTATATAGTATTGTAGGTATATATGTACAAGCATATATATAAGCATATTAGTTAGCTTAGCTATGCGGCCTAAAAAAGGTGACAAAAAACGTTCCCTTGGAATTCCAGGAAATCTATGGGAAATCCCCTGGAATTCTGGGAAATCTATGGGGAACACGTGGAAACAGTGGGGAATCCCCGAAAAATCTATGGGGAATCTATGGTAATAGTGGTGAACGGCCAAAAAATCTATGGGAAATCTATAGGGAATCTTTGCGAATTCTAAGAAATGTATGGGGAATCCCCAGGAATTCTATGAAATCTATGAGGAATCACTAGGATTCCTGGGAAATCTATGGGGAATACGTGGGAACAGTGGAGAATCCTCGGAAAATCTATGACGAATCCATGGAAATAGTGGGTAAAACCCGGAGAATCTATGGGAAATCCATGAGAATAGTAGGGAAAATCCGTAAAATCTGTCGGAAATCCCCAGGTATTCCAAGAAATCTATGGGGAATCCCCAGGAATTCTGGGAAATCTATGGGAAATCCCCAGGAATTCTGGGAAATCTATGGGAAATCCGCAGGAATTCTGGAAAATCTATGGGGAATACCCAGGTATTTCGGGAAATCTATGGGGAATCCCCAGGTGTTCCGAGAAATCTATGGGGAATCCCCAGGAATTCAGGGAAATCTATGGTAAATCCCCAGGAATTCTGGGAAATCTATGGGGAATCCCCAGGAATTCTGGGAAATCTATGAGAAATCCCCAGGAATTCTGGGAAATCTATGGGAAATACCCAGGTATTTCGGGAAATCTATGGGGAATCCCCAGGTATTTCGAGAAATCTATGGGGAATCCCCCGGAATTCTATGGGGAATCCCCCGGAATTCTGGGAATTTTATGGAGAATGCCTAGAAATTCTGGGAATTCTATGGGGAATGCCTAGAAATTCTGGGAGATCTATGGGAAATCCCCAGGAATTTCGAGAAATCTATGGGCAATCCCCAGGAATTCACATGACTCGATCGAAGGGCCCAAGGCGGGGCTGGGGGGAGAGGGGAGGAAAGCCGAGCGGAGCCGAGGTGGCGGGGATATTACCCATAATTCCCTGTGAAAGAACAGAACTGATTTCCCGGCAATGCCAATTCCTCCGGAAATTAATATGAGTTAAATAATACATGAAAAAAAATACGATAAGATTATGGATATAGGATTAGCCAACTATGAAAAATTTAATGTTCAACAAAAAATTATAATTGATACCATACTTCAAAGTATTAACGATTCGACATTACATAAAACATTCTATATTGACGGACCGGGTGGATCAGGCAAAACATTTCTGTATATTACATTATGGCATTTATTTACTGGGCGAAAAGAAAAAATCAGTACTATGGCTTACACAGGTATAGCTGCTACATTACTACCAAATGGAAAAACAGTCCACAAAACATTAGGATTACCTGTTCCGTTATACGTTGATTCTACTTCAACAATTAAAGTGGGTTCAAAAGAAGCAAATATTTTGAAAGAAACAAAGATTTTCATTTGGGATGAAGCACCAATGGCACCGCGCTACGCATTAGAAATATTGAACACAATTTTACAGGATATAATGAATAACACGTTACCATTTGGAGGAAAAATAGTCATATTGGGAGGGGATTTCAGACAATTACTTCCGGTAAATATTCGGGGTACTCGCAGTGAAACGGTAAACTTATCAATCAAATTCAGTCCATTGTGGCAACTATTTGAAATATTCGAATTGACTATCAATATGCGTGCACTACAAGAAGAGAAGAATTTTTCTGACTTCTTGCTGCAAGTTGGAACTGGAGATTTGAATGATGAGGTTGATAATTTAAATTTACCCTCCAATTGTACATACAATGATGACATCGATATAGCGAAGGATATTTATGAAGATATACTCAGCAGAAAACAATACAAAGAAGTTTCAAAATATGCAGTATTAGCAGCAAGAAATTTAGATGTGAATAAAATCAATAGACAAGTCGTCGACTTATTAGACTTAACTACTGAACGTATTTATACGAGCGTCGATAGCGCAGAAAATTGTAACGACAATAATAGAATCAATCAAGATTTAGTACCGGAATATTTAAATTCGTTGTCTCCGAATAGTCTTCCACCGTACGAATTACGATTACGACAATTTTCAATAATCATGTTAATCAGAAATTTGAGTATCAATGAAGGTTTAGTCAATGGCACGAGATTATTACTACTAGAAGCTGGAACAAATCTATTATTGTGTGAACTTCTAACTGGAGATAAAGCAGGAGATATAATATTCTTAAATAGAATTACTTTGATGTGTGAAAATATATATCCATTTTCTTTCACTCGAAGACAATTCCCCATCAAATTAGCCTTTGCGATTACGATTGACAAATCACAGGGCCAAACCTTTGATAAAATTGGAATTGATTTACGAAAAGATGTTTTCAATCACGGACAACTATATGTAGCTCTATCACGAGTGCGGACGTGGCAATCATTGAAACTTTACCTTGGAAGTCAACGAAACAATACAACCGTGAAGAATTATGTTTATAAAGAATTATTTAATTCATAATCAACTGAATAAATACATATCCCAAAACTAGATGAACCAAAAATATGAAAGGCCTTTGCTAATTTCATTTTTTAAATGAATAAGTAAATAAATAATTGATTTCATTGAAAAATAGTTAAATGGTTGTATCAATTATTATATATATTGTTATATATACATTAGGGTGGCCCTTATTTGGTGAAAAAAAAATATTTGGTTTGCCGCCCCCTCAATCGGTTCCAAATTGAACAAAAAAAAATTCGGACCAAATTTTAGGTGATTCGGCCAATGGGAACACGTGCCCCAAGGACGTTAATTTTTTTAATTCTTTTTCTTCTTTTTCTTTCTTCACAGGACATAGTATGACAGAAAAGGAAGAGAAAAGGTTGTAGCAAATTTTTCTTCCATTAAGAGGAATTCATACCATTTTGATTGTAATTTTACACGTATTAATCGATTTTTGCTAACGGAATTCCAAAATATTACTTTTCCTACCAAACCGGAAGTTGAAAAAAATTTGTTACAACATTTTCTCTTCCTTTTCTGTCATACTATGTCCTGTGAAGGAAGAAAAAGAAGAAAAAGAATTAAAAAAATTAACGTCCTTGGCACGTATTCCCATTGGCCGAATCACCTAAAATTTGGTCCGAATTTTTTTTTGTTCAATATGGAACCGATTGAGGGGGCGGCAAACCAAATATTTTTTTTTCACCAAATAAGGGCCACTCTAATATACTGTAACGAGCAATTTTCCTACCCGGAGGAAATTAGATAGAAAAATAAATCCCGCTCAAAGAAGTCCCAACGTATTCTCACTCAAAACACGGTACGATACAGAAACGAAACGAAAGCTAAAAGATAGTGTTGGGCGCCAGGCACACGAAGGTGCCAGATAGAGCTAGCAAAACAAAACGCAGTAAGCCTCAACTAAATTCAGAAACGAAACGGTAACCGACTAGATAGAAGGAGAGGGGAACGTGGGGGCGTAGAAATAACACACTTTGCTCAGAGATAGGTAGACGATAACGTAACTATAATTTTCCAAAATCGAAAGCGCAGCGATACAAAAATAAATAAGAAATAAATAACAAAAGAAAGTACAGGACGGCAGAATATACAATAGTAAACTTAAAAAATAAGCAAAAGAACAAAAGAAAAGTTAGAGCACCAAAGAAACGAAAATAATATACTGTGCCTAAAATATGTAGCGCAAAATAATTAAAAAAAAAAAGGTAGCGGCGGAATTTTGATTCCGGCGTCGCAATACAAGAATACGGCGGTTAAGCCGCACAAGATAATTAAATAATACAAAAAAAAAAGTGAAAAGATATTGAAGCTAACGAAAGATAATAAAGAAAATGACGCTAAATAATATTTAAAGTTAACTTAACGTACGCATGCACGCAAGAGGGAAAAAAAAAGGAACGCTAGGTAATAGTTAAACGCAAATTAACGCACGCAAAAAAAAGGAAAGTTATAGGTAACGTATGCGAGACGGCAAGGGATTCTTCCCGAGTAACGCAAGTCCAGAAAAGATATAACGTAGACGTAATTATTCTAGTTAGCCTAGAAAGAATACTAGCGATCACGACAGCCCGTCAGTAGCGAATTCCAAATAGCCGTTAGGCAGCACAGAGGCAAAGGTTTGCGGACGGACGGTCGAGATCCACAGAGAAGAGCCTACCTTTACTCGAGTCGCAGCCTAGGCGGCGTCAAAAAGATGCACAGCACTCAAAATAAAAACGCAGAAGGCAAGAAAACTATGAAAAAAAAAACCCCAGAAAGAAAAACTAAATAAAAACTAAAGAAAACCCCAATAAGAAAAAGAAAAGATAAACCCCCAAAAGAAAGATACAGATAAGATAGAGATAACGGTAACGTAACGTAAGGTACAACTCGACGTTTCGGCTTGCTGGTCGGCAACGGAGTGATCGTCGATCGGCGATCCAAAAAGTGGAGGGGGAAGCCTTTCCACACTCGACATGTTCTCCGCACCTAGAGCGCTGAACATGTTCAAAATCAGGCCGGGACCCGGGTAGAAATTATTCCAGGCTGCCCTGGATAATTGCAAGGCCCTCAAGTGGCATGTCCCGTCGGTCGGGAATCTGTCTAGCGGGAAATGCCCTTTCATGGCCCTTTTACGTCTGACGTGACAATTTTTAAATTCCAGGCCTTCACGGAAGGGCCCTGTAAAGCCCTGTCCTGACAGAAGTGAAGCTGCAATGAACCGAATTTGCGCGATTGCGAATGAAAAAATTTCGAGCTATTCGAAATAGAACCCGTGTATACTGATAGAAGAATTTCTTGACTGTTAATAAATACATTTATTTGTAAACAATTTTTTAATTTTTCAAATATAATTGAATATTTTATAACATTCAACAAATCAATCTTGTGTACAATAAATATTCATTTGTGAGAAATCTACAATTTTAACAGCTAACAAATATTTATTGCATCCAACAGTTTCGCGAAGACCGCTCATAAATACACGCCATAACCTCAAACACCAATAAGAGGTTAAAATAGACGTACACCTCTAAACTGGTGTTATTCCATGATGTAATCATAATGCTATTGAGTAAATTGTTTTTTTTTTCTTTTTTCTTTTTTTTATGATCAGAGTAATATTGAGTCTACAGATAATAATTATTTGAGGTTCTAAAATCCTCATCAATTAAATTTACTTTAAACGTTGATTATAACTAGCAAAAATTAGCAACACCGAAAATCTGAACACCAGACACCGCATAGACACACTACAGCTTTTTTTACAGTGCTTTATTATTAATTATTATGATTATTTGACTTTTTTTTGTAATGAAAGTATAAATATTATATTCGAGGTTATGAAAACTGTCAATCGTAGAGTTTCTGCATTCACTTTTTGTTTTCCAGACGTCTGAATGAATATTTGTTAACTATTAACAAATATTTATCAACAGTTATTTTTACGGTCAGTTCAACACTGTTTTAGTTCATAGGACAAAAGAATTTGACAAGTAGGAGAGTGTTGGGTTATATGTCATATGGTAGTTTAGCGTAGTGGTTAGGGCGTGCGACTGGTAACCGAGCGGACGTGGGTTCAAGTCCCGGCGGGACGATAAATGCGGCGGTTTTTTCAGTGAATGTATAATATAATTTCATCGATATGATAGGGTCAACTGACGAAAAAATATGTCAATTTCCTTGTCTTTTTTTTTCTCTACCATAATTACTTTTTAATTTCATGAAAATAAATTAGGGGCTACTACAAAAATTAGTAATAATAAAACCTTCCAAAGCCGTGTGTGGGCATTGGCAGGTTTCTCTGGTTTTATCAGGAGGGCCACGCAAGAACCTCGAAAGGCCCCCAGAACAGGGCCATCAATGCATGAGCGTTACATGCCGGAACGGCTCTTGCTAGACTGCCCTGGAAGGCCCGGCAAAACAAGCGTGGCAATCTAGCGAGGGCCGTGAATGTCCCCTGGAATAATTTCTACCCGGGGAGGTAACGGTTGGCGGCGATAGCAGGCTGGGAGGTGCAGCCCTCTCCCGGCCGGCAGGTGACGAGGCTGCAGAGACGGAGGCTGATGACTTAGGTGCGGTTACTAGTGCCGAGGCTTCCAGGACATCCCCCAGATGATCCTGCGACGATCGACGACTCCCACGATGTCCTGGCGGTGATGTACCTGCTTGTGGACAATAAAAACTTAAGGCAGACACATATTCTAATAGCCATAGGTTGGACTTGCGCTTCGGTGAAGAATTTCGGTACGGCAGCAGCATGGTCGCTCACGTTTGCGAGTGGAGGCGCGGTCCAGTGGCAGATAATAAATAAAATATTAAATATCAAATCTGCCACGTTACAATACATATATATCCTTCTAATTTAATATCCATATATATATATATTTATAAATATAGGTATATGTATGATAGTATGGGACGTATGTCCATGATTTTTGTAATAAACATTTAATTTTTATTGTAAAATTTATAGAAATACGTCACATACGGTAATGGCTGAGGCGCGCGCAGCGCACCGAATACGCTAGTTCCAACAAATTTTTTGGTTGACTGAACAAAAAATGTGATTGTCCGTATGATAACCCAGATTTTGGTTGTGGCAACAAGACCTTTTTCTGAGTGTGGAGTATTTGCGCCTGCTACAAAGTGGATACCCCGCAGCCGTCGTCCCGGCGCGGCCTCCTGAAACGGGCAGTTCTCTGAATTGAAATATACCTATTTGCTTTTTTGACGCGTATTTTGAAGATGCGCCCATGTCTGACGCAATAATTTGGCCAACAAAGGACCGGGGTCGGATGATATACCTATTGAAAGGGAAGATTGAATCTTGCGGGGACAGGTATATTGAACGAGCGCTTGTCTAAACCCAATTTATTGAAGATACGTAGGATAGCCTCGGAGAATCCGCATACTGTGTTGTATTTCACCGAAGATATATGCTTCGAATTCTGCAAATGAAAGCATTGATCGAAACAACGCACTGGTCCGCCCTGGTAGAAAATATTTATTATCGAAACGTGTTCCGAGATTTGCGGAGATTCTCGTTTGCTGGATTCAACCCTCAACTTGATTGATTATTAATTATAAAGTATGGCCAATTATTTTGTGTAGGGTGGTAGTAATAGCTAGGGCGGTGGGAATATTATCCTATAGATTAACGATAATGTCTAGTTTGGAACAATAATCTTTGTCCAAGAATCGATAGCGAACGTGAGAAATCCGGCTACTTGTAAATTAACTCTTGATGGTAATAACAACAGCGATGATTCAGTGACACGTACTCGAATTGAGTGACGTAAGAAGAACATCACAGTTTTTTTTTCACAAAAATGTCACGATTCTTCTCTGAAGAATATTGAAAATAGAAATAAGTAGTGAAAAATTTTGACTTGATTGATGAGCAGAAATCGTGAAGGAATTTCTCTGATTTTCTCTGTAACTTGCTGATCCTGCTTCAATTTTCGAAAATTAGTAGCAATGTTAGCAATCGTTTCCTTCCGTTTTTTGTCATTTTTTTAGCATGAAAAAAGAGCTTGTGCACTCACTCCACCGATAATAGCTATTTATGTATCAAGTCCGAAAAGTGTCACAATCCGGTATGGGTAATTTCTAATATGAGCCGATCGAGTATGCTGTGACACAGCAGACTCAGAGGCGAATTTTGGAAACTACCCATACCGATTTGACACTTCTCGGACTTGATACATACAATATTTTATGCGATCCGTTGTTTGAAAGTTCACTTTTTGGAAAATCGGTGTTATACTCACTTTAGTTTCTAAAATCACTGGTGTTATTGCATCTTTCTGTATCAAAACGTTTGGAGTCAGACATTTGACATTTTCAGACATTTTGGTTTATAATGTGTGAACGTAGTAAAAAATAACCGGACTATGTTTATTTTAATGAAACATATTCATATTGTACGATAATATTTTCATTATAGGCTCCTGTCCTATAATATTTCACTATATTTCAGTGACCTGAAATTGGTCACTTTGCGGCCTAAATCCGATGCTCAAAAAGTGAACTTTCAAACAACGGGTCGCATAAAATTATTTTCATACTTTTTTGCCACACCTGATCGTCTTTGGACTTGGCGGATCATTCGTGCATTCACAATGTTTATCCGGGCTATAGCAATATATCTTCACCCCAGACAGCAAAAAGAATTAGGGTGGTCTCGGGGATGGCATATGGACGTCGGATGCGCCACTTATTTTTGACGTCTTAAGGTGCTTTCCTAGGCAATTCCACCAGTCCTGAAAACATCGTGAAAAAATGTGATATTAAACGGAATATCTTTGCCTGGGCACCGAAATCAATGAAACAAAATACGTCGCGCAATTCTATGTGCGACTCCGAACATGTACAGCCCAGAAAATGTTCGTTTTGCGCGAAAATAGAGAAGATATCCATGAAAAACGTTTCTAAAACCGTTTTTCATGGATATCTTCTCTATTTTCGCGCAAAACGAACATTTTTTGGGCTGTACATGTTCGGAGTCGTACATAGAATTGCGCGACGTATTTTGTTTCATTGATTTCGGTGCCCAGGCAGAGATATTCCGTTTATTATCACATTTTTTCGCGATGTTTTCAGGACTGGTGGAATTGCCTAGGAAAGCACCTTAAAGACGTCTCAAGTCCTCAAGACGACTTCAAGACGTCAAAGATGTCCTAGACTTCTTTAAGACGTCAAAATGAGGCGCATTTGACGTCCATATAACGCCTTTGACACATGTCAAAAATGCAAATTTGTCAGTATACTATTCAGTATAGTAAATAACGCCATACTTATTGGGACTTGTTGCGATAGTGTATAGGAACATCTCGGATACTGTTTTAGTATCTGCATCTATACCATACCAGTATGGTGATAAACGCCATACATTTCTTTCCGTGTACAACTTTTGAAAGCTTTAACCGAAAGTCAGGGTGTTACGGCAAACGTTGCAAAATTTTTGAATTAAAAAAAATGCATCAATAAATCCATGCCTAGAAATGATAAAACTTTTTGTGAAAAGCGTGGTAAATTTTTTTGTAATGACGCGTCACTCTACATTCAATAACGGCACTTCACCCTACATACCGGTCGAACGAACGCAGTCTGCAGTATAAAATGCGAGAAGTGAATTGCCTAGTTTGATTCTCCTTTGTGCGCTACGTATCGATACACCGAGGTTACCAGCAACGTTTTAATTATAATGTCAAAGCCAAAGCGGTGCATAGGTTGTCGCTGGGCACTAAGGGGGGAGGGGAGCGAGGTCGTGGACGCATAATAGATAGAATGATACCTAGATATAGAGTACTGTCTATCCTGCCATAGCCTGATGCTGGGCCGATCAAGGTGCTACGTCAACATCGAATATCGATTCAGTGAGAGTTCCGCATAAGCGATCCTCATCGTCAGATGAAATTTGATTATGTTGCTACAAAGTGTTGATCCGTAAGATGCCGGTATTTTTTGTATGAGGCGCAAAATCGTAATTTCTCGGGATGAGATAGTGCTCAAAATGTGCGGTTTGCCACCACTAAGTACCGATGCATTTCAAAAGTGCAATAAATCGAGTGCAACTGTGAATAATTTCACAATTCCTCTGATCATACCTGAATTGGCGAAGAGAAATTGAAAATTTCAAAAGAACGAAATACTCAGGCACTTCCTGCTGCCAAAATGAAGCAGTCATCTCCAAAGTTCAACTCCAATCGGCTGTGTGGTATGGAAAGAACTACGAATCGCGTTTCAGACATGATCAGAGCGTGTATCAAAGCCCCTTGATCAGTGTTCGACAGATTTGTAATTAATTAATTACAAATTACAAATTAAAATTGTAATTTTCAATTGAAAGTCAATCAATTACAAATTACTATTGTCATTCGTAATTGGAAGTCGAATCAATTACAAATTACAATTGTCATATGTGATTAAAATGTAATTAGATGCTGCCCAACACTGCCCTTGATTCCGAATCACTTATACCTACTTCCACGAATCGGAGCAGTGTTGCCAACGGTACGATAATTATCGTACACGTACGATAATTTAAAGCTGGGTACGATTTACGATAACGTGCGTACGATATACGATAATTGTACGATAAAATAGAAAAGGTACGATAATGTATTTTTTTTTTTTTTTTTTTCATTATTATTGTATTATTATTCTTTTCGCATTGGCGGTACGGGAAAGATCGAATCATATTCGAAGGTCGATCTGTCGGAGAATCTCAAATCTCGATTCTGGCTGTTTGTACTGGACCAGTATAAAAAGTACGAAATGATACTGCGATGAATAAAAATATTACTAATGAGCTGAAAATATGTTCTTTGTTGATTGTTTCTCCATTTTATTGCCAAGTACTAACTAATTTAACTTTGAAAACCTTGTCAGTACGCGCAATATCAATTGAAGTACCGATAGTTGGTACGATAATTTTCTGCCAATGTACGATAATTTCCGCCCCTCCGTACGATCACGGCTCATTTCAGGTTGGCAACACTGAATCGGAGATTCAATCAGAATTATTCTCATTGTTGCCTCTGTCAATAGATATTGGATCTTTGCCACTAGTTGAGATCCAATCGAAGGGCTGTGTGAAACTTGAAAGCTCAGTCAGTCGCAGGAATGCTGTGCAATTTTCGAGAAATCTACTTAATCCACTCATTATTGAGTTTCACCCACAGGCATGTATAAAAGATACAGGGATTATGCTCGGCATTGCGTGAGAGGCTCTACTTGAAATTTATACGCCTCATTGATATTATAATACCACTATCTTTTGTATTCTATCGAGACAGAAATCTCTAATGGAAAGCACGCCAAATTTTCTGGCGCCACTACAAATTGACTTACCGTGGTCTCAAAAATTTTCATGACAATTTCTACGGAACCTCTATGAAGTATTATAGAGACATTCAGAAATAGAAAATTCCAGGAATCCCTATAATCCTGTTGCGTAGACTCTGTTGTCAGTACAGTATCGACCAGCCGATGCTCTGCAGTTCATAGTGGAGATTCGTCCCTCGATAAAATTACGAGAGTCATTAAACAAGCGCAGGACCTTCACCTTGTCACTCCCCAGCTACTACCGGCTATGCACCGAACCGTTTGGCTTTGACATTGTAATTAAAACTGAACTGATAAGCTCGATGTATTAGCACTTAGCACACAAAGGCGAATCAACAAAGGCAACGTACTTGTTGCATATTTTACTGCAAATTGAATTCCCTCGAGCGTTTATATATGGATCGGCAATTTTCAAACATTTCTTCTCAATGTTTCGATGCTTCAATATGGAAAATTCCCCCATGGCAATTTCTGTCCGCTATTCAGTCAAAGAAATGTTTCACAATTTTGTAAAAACAAAACGATAATACGGACCAGGTGGGATAGTGAATATAACGAATTTTTAAGGACTCAACAAGTTTGAATTTCGAACATCGTTTGAGTTGACGGAATGCTGTAATTTTGAAGTAATTATCTTCTCTTTCTAGTACGTTGCAACTAGAAAGAAATTAGATTAATCACTAACTAGAAAGTAATTAGATTAATCACTTAGTTATACATAAAACCAGCACGATTACGATACCTTAAGTACAATGTATCACATGCACATGTAAAATATTTGCAGTACTGTAATCTAAAGTGTCAGCGCTTGAAGGGATCCGTCCCAGAGCGCTCAATAAATTATCAATCAATCAATCAATCAATCAACAAATACCAACAACTCACAATGTTTGTTGGCGTACGCAAACGCCGAATCGCAATTTATAATGCTTTTACAACTAAATCTTGGCCAGATTTGAACTGTAAACAATGGCATGTATAATAATATTCGCAACGCACTCCTCGATGTTTTTGTTATTTTTTTATTTTTTATTTTTTCATTACTAATAATTGAGCCGCTCTCTGCAACAACAACTTAAGCCGACTTAAGTGATTTTTTTAGGGACGCTTACCTCGGTGTTCCGTACACTATATAGCTATATTCCCTGTAAATTTCGGATGTTTCTGTCGACTTTTGACGCTACGATGACCATAACAAGCGACGCGCCCACCGTAATCGAGCTCGTCAGTGGTCGCTACGGCGTGGTTCAGTACGCGAAGTACACGCAACGGCAATGATTCGGCTGAATCAGACGAAATAAACTCGGACTGAGTCTGAAAGATACCATTTTCTCAAACTGATTTGGTGATGTAACTTTTTTTTTATACGATAATAGCGAAAACACACTTTCTTTGTATGAACTAATTTAGTTATAACATTTTTTTACCCTTAGTACATTATTAAAAGTCGAAAATGTGTTTCTATAAATAACAAGCAGATTCAAGCTGCCTATGTACCAGCCTTTGAACTTCCCGTTTATTTTTTGTGCTGAAAGAGATATCATCAGGAGTTTAGGTTCGTTATCAGAAACCCAAAAAACCTCCAGGTACCAATTTCATTCAAGATCAAAATATTTTCAATTTTTTTTCACCAGGATATTGGATTTTCCATGATGAATTTTGAAATTCTGACTTCAGATTCGTGATCAGCGAACCAGAAAACCTACGGATTCCAATTTTTATCAAAATCGGAATATTTCGAGATTTCTCACGCTCTATTGGATTCGCCATTTTTAACTTCGGAAATTTGACTTCAGATTCGTGATCAGCGACCCAAAAAACCATCGAGGACCAATTTTTTTCAAATTTGATTATCTGTCATCGGGATATCGTCTGAAATCAGAGACTCGGGAAGTGAAAAAGCTGTTCTATGGAAAAACCCCTTAAGTCTCACTCCAAACCTTCATGTATCTCACCGTACTGCAAACTATATTCGATTGTTTTATATTCCTATATGACTTTTGGGTACCCCACTTACGTAAAAAAAAATTGGTTTCTTGTGAAATGCCTCCGTAAAATTGAAATACCAACCGTCGAATCTTTAATCGCCTATTTTCGACCAAAACTTAAGTCGACTTAAGATGTTGTTGCAGAGAACGGCTCAATTGTAATAATAGATTCGTGAATTTCTCCATGAACTGTTGTTTAGAATAAACAGCTTCGACTTATTTTCCCTTGAACGTAATTCATGTTGTGATAAAGCGACGGTAATACAAAAAGACTAGCGAAGTTTCGTAATGAATGTTCCCGGGTAGAAATTATTCCAGGGGACATTCACGGCCCTCGCTAGATTGCCACGCTTGTTTTGCCGGGCCTTCCAGGGCAGTCTAGCAAGAGCCGTTCCGGCATGTAACGCTCATGCATTGATGGCCCTGTTCTGGGGGCCTTTCGAGGTTCTTGCGTGGCCCTCCTGATAAAACCAGAGAAACCTGCCAATGCCCACACACGGCTTTGGAAGGTTTTATTATTACTAGTTTTTGTAGTAGCCCCTAATTTATTTTCATGATATTAAAAAGTAATTATGGTAGAGAAAAAAAAGACAAGAAAATTGACATATTTTTTCGTCAGTTGACCCTATCATATCGATGAAATTATATTATGCATTCACTGAAAAAACCGCCGCATTTATCGTCCCCGCCGGGACTTGAACCCACGTCCGCTCGGTTACCAGTCGCACGCCCTAACCACTACGCTAAACTACCATATGACATATAACCCAACACTCTCCTACTTGTCAAATTCTTTTGTCCTATGAACTAAAACAGTGTTGAACTGACCGTAAAAATAACTGTTGATAAATATTTGTTAATAGTTAACAAATATTCATTCAGACGTCTGGAAAACAAAACGTGAACGCAGAAATTCTACGATTGACAGTTTTCATAACCTCGAATATTATGTTTATACTTTCATTACAAAAAAAGTCAAATAATCATAATAATTGATAATAAAGCACTGTAAAAAAAACTGTAGTGTGTCTATGCGGTGTCTGTTGTTCAGATTTTCGGTGTTACTAATTTTTGCTAGTTATAATCAACGTTTAAAGTGAATTTAATTGATGAGGATTTTAGAACCTCAAATAATTATTATCTGTAGACTCAATATTACTCTGATCATAAAAAAAAAGAAAAGAAACCCTGATGGCCCCTGCGGACATGAATTTTGTCCGGAATCCCGTCCTGCGCATGTCCAGAGGACATTTACGTGTCTCTATCTATGTCCGCCAGACATTCAGCCGTCTGCAATGGTGTCTTGAAGACTTATGAGCGTCTTGAGTAGTGTCCCGAGAACCAAATAGCGTCCATTACCATGTCCTTGAGACATTCTACTGTCCTCACCCAGGTCCTCCGGTCATCCTCGATTGGATAACGAGGTCCGGAGGACGTCCCGAACTATTTGTCCGAATTCGAGTGTCCTTAGTGGTGTCCTGAGGATCCGGCAGTGTCTCTGGCTATGTCCCCAAAACATTTCACTGTCCTTACTCATGTCCCACAGTCATTCACGGTATAATGCTGCGGTCCGAAGGACGTCCGGATTTTTTCGTACAAATTTAAATGTTCTCAGTGGTGTCTTAAAGACTCAAAGATGTCTCCGGCAAGTTCTCGAAACATTTTAAAGTCCTTACTCATGTCCCGCGATCATTCGCAACTCAAGGTTGGGGCCCAACGGACGTCCTGATGACTTTGCGCAAATTTGAGTGTCTTCAGTGATGTCTTGAAGACCCGGCAATGTTTCTAGCCACGTCTCCGAGAAATTGACCGTTGTTACTCATGTCTTGCGGTCATTCACAACGTAAGGATGGGGTCCGACGGATGTCCGAATAGCTTCGCACAAGTTCACGTGCGCTTAGTAGTGTCTCAAAGACTCAGCGATGTCCTGGCCGTGTCTCCGAGACATTTGATTATTCTTATTCATGTCCTGCGGTCATTTACAACTCAAGGTTGATGCTGTCCCCAGGTCACTGTGATCTCGCCTCAGGGTAGTACAGTCAAATGTCATTACGTGTTCGACAGGCTTCTTACGCGCCCTTTCATTCACTCCATTCATTTGACGCTATTTTCTGCTTTCCTTCTCGGGTAACTGCAAAATGGGAGAAACGCCTTTCACGAAAAAGGGCTAAGGATGAGGTCCGACGGATGTCCTGATGGCTTCGCGTGAATTCGATTGTCTTTAGTGATGTCTTGAAGAACCAGCAATATGTTTTGTAGCCAGCAATTTTACGACCTGATATTCTAATCATGTGTCTTATACATGTCCCCCGCGTGTCCCCAAACCCATCGAAGAATGCGACAAGACATCCTGAGGACATATTGAAAACGTCCCGCGGACGTCCTGATATTCTAATCATGTGTCTCAAAAATGTCCGCCCTCGGTCTCCAAAACAGGAGAAAAATGTGGGGATGCATCCAGAGGACATGATTAGGACGTCTTGCGGATGTCCGGGGCGCATCTCATCATGAATTCACAATGTCCTTATTCTGTCTTCGAGCCATCCTAAAATGACACACTAGGACGTCCTGAGGACGTCCGCGACATTTGTCCGGATTCTGTCCTGTGTAGGTCCCAAGGGGCCATCAGGGAAAAAAAAAAAACAATTTACTTAATAGTATTATGATTACATCATGCAATAACACCAGTTTGGAGGTGTACGTCTATTTTAACCTCTTATTGGTGTTTGAAGTTATGGCGTGTGTTTATGAGCGGTCTTCACGAAACTGTTAGATGCAATAAATATTTTTTAGCTGTTAAAATTGTAGATTTCTCACAAATTAATATTTATTGTACACAAGATTGATTTGTTGAATGTTATAAAATATTCAATTATATTTGAAAAATTAAAAAATTGTTTACAAATAAATGTATTTATTAACAGTCAAGAAATTCTTCTATCAGTATACACGGGTTCTATTTCGAATAGCTCAAAACTTTTTCATTCGCAATCGCGCAAATTCGGTTCATTGCAGCTTCACTTCTGTCTGGACAGGGCTTTACAGGGCCCTTCCGTGAAGGCCTGGAATTTAAAAATTGTCACGTCAGACGTAAAAGGGCCATGAAAGGGCATTTCCCGCTAGGCAGATTCCCGACCGACGGGACATGCCACTTAAGGGCCTTGCAATTATCCAGGGCAGCCTGGAATAATTTCTACCCGGGTTGTTGTTTATAATAGTAGTACACTATGTCACCAGGCCGATGAAGTATTTTCCGACGAATTTGAGTTTATAATCCGAGCCGAAGGCGAGGATTGTAATGAAATTCGTGACAAAATACTTCATGGCCCGTATAGCATAGATAATTTTATGTGTCTAGGCCAAAAACCGCGTTTAAACCGAGCAAAGCGAGGTTAGAATCGCGGTTTTTCGGGCCTTAGACATATAAAAGAATTTGGACTCGCGCCAGTCCGTCAACCCTAATTTCAATAATATATATTGTAGATGTATACCCCCCATACCCCCTCAAGTTAGACAACTATAGGTAATATATTAGATATTGCGGATCAGTTCTGCTTGAACAAACGTGCTGCGCGGGCGTACCTACTGTATAAGATTAGCTCCGATTGCTCTGACAGATGCACCTCGTGAAACTATACGGCAAGTTCCGCTCACCTGTGCTATTGTGACACGCGCGTGGCGGTGGCATGAGTGTTTTTACGGAAAGGACTAGATCGTTGGGTGGGTGGGTTACCATGGATACCTTTAGAAAACGGAAAAGATTGAAAGAAACGTAAACTTCAAGAATACCTAGTCGGAAACCGATAATCAATTTAATGTTTCATAGCAAATAAACAGAAGCAGAAAATCTTTTTATCCTACATGCCTCAAAATAACCCCATATCGAGCGTGTCTTACGGGACAGAAGACGCACATATCTCCCTCGGCCGTCATATGTTGTCGACGCATGCGCAGTCACGCGATTTGGTTACTTATCAACCCTAGGGAGCATAAGTGCGCGTCATAGGCATGATATGAACGCATTACATGAAGCTGTCAGGGAGACAGGCGCGATTTTGATTCGGGTGTAGCTGCCCTCGCTTCGCTCGGGCAGCAAACTTCACCCGAATCAAATCGCGTATGTCACCCTGACAGCATCATGTACTAATGCGTTCATATTATCATGCCTACGCGCACTTTTGCTTCTTAGGCTTCATACCTAACCAAATCGCGTGAAAGCGCATGCGACGACCACATATTACGGCCGAATGAGATATGTGAGTCTTCTCTCTCGTAAGACATGCTTGAAATGGGGTTAGTTTGATGCATGTATGAGAAAAAGTATCGTAAGTCGTTCGGGAGAGAGGCGCGATTTTGATTCGGGTGAAGCTGCCCTCGCTTCGCTCGTGCAGCAAACTTCACCCTCATCAAAATCGCTCACCTCTCTCCCTAACAGCTTAATGTACTATATCGACACTTGAAACAGCACATCGACAGAATATATTGAGCTAACAACAAAAAATACTCCAAATTTAGCATCGATGAATCTGCTACAGAAAAACGCTGACCATATTATCTAGTGCCTCCAGTGGCGGATTTACACATTTTCCAAGTATAGGCTGTTAAATTTTTGCCGCCCTTACCTCTACAATTATCAGTTGCTAGATTATTTATACAACCCAACAATTTGGTTGAAATTGCACAAGAAATAGTTGTTGGGTATATTTCTGAGCTAATCAAAGCTCAATCGTGTACGACTAATAAGGCGGGGTAATGTATGCTACTTACACAATAATGTACATTCGGTAAACGTAATTAAATAATCTTTGTCGCGCTTAAAAAACAGTTAACAAATTATAAATTCAATTAAGTTATGAACGTTTCTTACAATACCTTTTTGCGCGATTTTTTGTTGGCAAAATCATCGATGATATCGTCGTAAGTAATCTTATTCATTAATTTCGACTCTATGCACAAAAGAGCTAAAGCGTTTAATTTTTCTTGACTTAAGGTGGTTCTTCCGGTACAGTCCCACCAAACGTGGGTTTCAAAGAAGATTTTGAATACTTCTCGATGAGAAAAAAATCTGAAAAAAATCAAGCATATAGAAGATCCTCATTAAATTCAAAAAAGTTATCAACAAATTGATGAAAAAAAAAAAACTGTTCAAGAAATTAGCCGGTGACCCATTGTTCATTTTCGGGTGAAAATGATTGTTCAATTTTTCGAAACACGTATGAATTTTTTGCGAATTTTGTCAACTTTTGGAAAATTGCGTTTTGTCAGGTATGCAAAAACGCAGTTTTCAAAAAGTTGACAAAATTCGTAAAAAATTCATACGTGTTTAGAAAAATTGACAAATCATTTTCACCCGAAAAAAAAGTTGGGTCACCGGCTAATTTCTTGAACAGTTTTTTTTTCCATCAATTTGTTGATAACTTTTTTGACTTATTATTATTATGCAAAATCAATCTCCCGAGGATCTTCTACATGCTTGATTTTTTTCAGATTTTGTTTCCATTGAGAAGCATTCAAAATCTTCTCTGAAACCCACGTTTGGTGGGACTCTACCGGAAGAACCACCTTAAGGTCGATCTCAGATAATTTTTTACCCTTTTCAGACAAGAAAAGCTTCTCTTACCCGAACGATTTGTCGCTGGAGTACATAATGTCATACGAAGAGCCATGTCCGAGTTAGGATAAAATATTGATAATTATGCTATTTCTAATTTCTATATCAACATATCATAATAAATATAAAACATAACAACTAGATTCCAGATGATCTCGCACGTACGAATATTCAACGTCGTCGATTATATCTAGCTTTCAATCTGAAGTTTTTTTCTTAGCATTCAAATGATTCAAATAAAATTTCCTAAAGTTAGTACATGTTCAACAAACAATAGTCAACACATAAGATTAAAATCGATAAAATTATTCGATTATTATTTTTAAATCTTTTGATCCATTCAAAACGAAGAATATTTTATACTAAACATTTTTTCTTTGCAACATTTTTTTATCCATCAGATATACCCAAATAATACCAAATACCTATAGGTAATAGGTACACAAACCACCCAATTCGTAGCCCCCAACCAGTAGTCGAACTTGTATACATGGGTAGTGGGAAGAGTGTGAAATATATTTTCCGCAATTTCATTCATCTCTTCTCACTCATACGAAGTGTGGGCAGAGGCCGATTACTGGTCGGGGCCCCGAACTGCGTGTTTTACCATGGAATATAGAAGTTTGCGGTACCGTTGAATGTATACAATGAAAGGGAAGAGGGAAAAGTCATCGGAAAGACGTCTTGTAGACTTCTTTCTGCAGGACATCAGGAGACCGTCTTACAGAAATCTTTTTGATTTTTGTAAGAAATCACAAATCTTTTTGATTTCTGTAAGACAGCTGAGAGAAAAAAATCGGTCCCTAAATTTGCCGCCCCTAAAATTTGCCGCCCTAGGCTCAAGCCTACTCAGCCTACTGGTAAATCCGCCACTGAGTGCCTCAGAGGCTAAGACTTCGGGCATCTGGCAAAAGATTGCTGAAAAAAAAAAAAAAAAAAAACAATGTGTTGAACACACCATCGAACAAATAATAGAAAAGATCTCCAGTGTGCGAACTGTGGACGAAATCATCTTGAAAGTTACAAACAAACATGTTCAGTATACGAAGAAGTAGTAAGCAGTGAATCAAACAGAGGTAGCCATATAATTAATACATGGAAAAGTTGATCGAGCATGGCCGGATCCGATCGCCAATATACCTATGTGATTAAAGTGAATCAATCTTCAATTGTGTGAAGTGTTATTTCCTTCGTTTGACTTCAAACTGTATATCCCTCAAGGTCTAAACTTGTTACGCTACTGCGAAGTTTCCTTTTACCTAGATTGTATATTTTCATAGATCCGAAGATGGTCGGCCGTGCTCCGACCGAAACGTCACACAGTGGGGAATTTTCACGAAAACGTGGCCATAATCCAGGGGATCATCGGAATTTTTCCAAATTTGATACACTAATGTTCTTGGGGTCGCTGATTACGAATCTGGTATTCAAATTTGGAAAAACAAAATGGCGGCTCCAATATGGCCGATGAAAACATGAATTTCGTGAAAAACTTGATTGATTATACACTTCACTAATATTTTCGAGGTCGCTGATTACGAATCTGGTATTTAAATTTGGAAAAACAAAATGGCGGCTCCAATATGGCCGATGAAAACATGAATTTCGTGAAAAACTCGATTGATTATACACTTTACTGATGTTTTCGGGGTCGCTGATTACAAATCTGATATCCAAATTTGGAAAAACAAAAAGGTGGACTCGATATGGCCGAATCAGACATGAATTTTGTAAAAACCACGATTGATTATACACTTTACCGATGTTTTCGGGGTCGCTGATTACGAATCTGATATTCAAATTCAGAAAAACAAAATGTTGAACTTAAAATATGTGTGTGGAGTGGCTGCTATACCAGATGAGGAAATAGATTCGGGAATTTCGGGAAAAATAATTATTCTCTTGCAATATAGGTAGGTAAACAAAGTCTTTATTTCTAGAAATTAAAAGTAATGAGTTAATCCGAATCCGGATACAGATCTTCGTGTGTGGTAGTTGGGCTCGCTAATAGTGAAATGGCTTCTGACGAAAACTGCTTCAATTTTTTTTTAGGTAGTTTTCTCAGGCTTGTGATGAAAGGGTCGGATGACACTAGCAGCCAATGTAAAATATCTTGCATAGTATTTTTACTCCCTGATTCTTGCCATTCTGTGCGCATTTTAAAAAATAACTTCGACAAATTTTGCTTGGCATCTCGGTGAATTTGAATGGCACATTCACTTTTTTCGGATAACTCTTGTGCCAAATGGTCTACACGGAGAACCCAAAACAGAGCAGAAGCCCATTTACAAATAGGGAAAGCGAGTGCAGCGCGACACCGGGATATGTGTTGCCCCCTCGAACTGAAGAACGATAGTTCACATGATTTTCACAGTGTGACGCATTCATATTCACGTTGTCTATGGGCCAAGACTGTCAGCGTGCACTCCATAGTGCGTATGCAGTACACAGAAAAATGACATGCCGGCAAGCACAATCCCGTTGCGTCATAGACAAAGCGATACACAGTGCAACAGCACTCTTGATGCGCGAGGCACACATCGAACTAAACGCGTAGAGCCTGCCCTCTGGCGGTTCTCTTTATGAATGCACGGTGTCTTGTTCTGTTTTGGTTTCTCCGTGTACCTGCTCCTGGAAATTCGCGGCCAAATGCTTCTGGATTATTAAAAAGATTTCCCTTCGCTTGAAGGTAATAGGAGAAGTTCCAGAACCTAGAAAGAAAGAATAGTATTTCGTATTATTGTACGTATGCCAAATCAGGTATCAGAATTTTTATGAACAATATATTAATAATTAGAATCCATTGTTGAAGTAAACCAGTCGACCGAGTCCACTAAGGGTGAGGAAGTTCCAAGTAAGCGAGCTACCTGCCCAGCTCGGCTGACTAGGCATGCGGCGAGCGAGGCCGCGCCGCCGGGGGCCTTCTCGGAACACACATACGTTCACCAAAAATGCTCTGGAACAGCCCGCGCACTTATGCGCACTCTCATCCACACTTCATTCGAAAGCTGATATTCTAAGCTACAATTTGAAGAAAAAAACGACTTTTCAGGATTATCGTTAGACTACGTAAACATGGACAATAAATACTATTTTTTAATTGTGATATGAGCAAAATTTTCTACATACCTTGAGGAAGATCATCCATTTTGTAGAAATTGATTATCACTTTACACTGTTGAGTTATGAGTGTTCAAAGTTAGAGCGGATATGAAAGCGAAATTCAAGTACGTGATTGTCACGGACGAAGGTCAACTTTGAATAAGGCTACCAGACGTACTGGATTAGGCAGGACAGTCCTGGATTTGAGGTAAGTGTCCTGGATTTTTTCACACCCCGAATTCGTACTGTATTTATAGGAATTGTCCTGCATTGTCCTGGATTATGTGCGGGTTCGTTTCAATTTGTTTCAAAACATATAATGCCTGGTTGACGCAGTACCGTAACTCAACTTAATTTAAGGATTGACGAATCAGGAGGCTGGTTTAGCCACGCGCCAGGTGAATCGAACCTCCCGATTGGTCAATCCTTAAATGAAGTTAAGTTACGGCGCTGCGTAAACCAGGCGATAAATCACTCATTCGACTGTTTAAGTCTTCTTGTTTGCAAAACTTAATCTATAATTGTAACGTCATTTTATTGTGTTAAATAAAAAAACAAAGGAACTAAATGATTGTGTCCATGCATTAATGGGGGGGGGGGGGGGGGGGGGGGAATGGTGGTGTCCTGCATTGCACTCGTTCAGATCTGGTAGCCTTAACTTTGAACTGAAATATCTAAGAGACTATGAGGGTTAAAGGGTTGGGACAACCGGGAGATTACGCAGAAATTAGTTCTTAACCAATCCCCCTGGTTGTTATACCTGCATGGGAAAGTTCGTTTTTTGAATTTTGGCAACGTTTTCGTGAAAATTCCCCACTGTGCGTCATCAGCTTAATAAATGAAATTGACTGTTACACCCACGAGTTTCACCTTCCTTCTATGTGATTAAAGATGTGATAACTAAAATTATTGAGTTGAAGTTCGTAACGTTAACGTAACACAATTGTTGGAAAAAATTCACTATTTCATGACTTAAGGGTGTATCTACACCTTTGAATCTTCAAAAAATCGTTCTTGTTTTTATATTTTTTTTTGGAATGCTAGTGACCTACTTTACCTGCAAATAAATTGGCGTCCGAAAATCTAGAGGATTTGAAAAGTTACAGCCATGACAGTCCCGAATTGCGAAAAAGCGCCGCCGCGCGGCGCGCGGACGCTCATATTGGTCCCGTAAATATTGTACATTATCGCCAACACCACTGTCTTGCTTTTTTTGACGTTTTTATATATTTTGCTTTTGAATTTTATTTTGTGATTTTTCAATTCTTTGTAGTTAAATATGATTTTTATACATATTTAATTTTCAATATTCTTTTGAATGAGGGTCCATATTCGTCAAACTCGGCGTAGATGGCGCCACTGTTCTTTTGGATCTTTTGCGCGCGAAAAATCAAATTCTCAATTTGTACCAAAAATGTCAAATGAGTTTTCTGACAGTAAATACAGCAGTTGGACAGTTTTTCGAAAAACGAAAATCGCCATTTTGTTTACAATGACGTACACAACACTTTGTCATTTTTTATATTTTTTTTTACAAATAATATTCATTGGACACGAGCACGGATACGGGGCACACGGCAGGTTGCAATAAAATAAGGTTATGTTGGCCGGCTATATAGTCAACGATGCTCTAGATCATGAGTATATCGAAGGAAATTTTTGTCCACAATCGAGCCATGCGTAAATTGTCTACTACGAAGAGAAATGAGTGATTTGATAAATAATTCATTGAGGTATATATTATTTAATTATCAAAAGTAAATGTGAGAATTAAATCTTCCCGCTTCTGTGGAACCAGTAACAGTGCTGCCCTCAACTATGCGAGGGCCCCAGTGAAGACCCTAAAGGTGGAGACACACAGAAGTCCATAAGCCATAAGCAGAATGCATAGCCATAGATATAGATATAAGATCTGCAGTAAAAGCGAAGTGATGCGCATGCGCTATGGATTATGCTTTCTGCTTATGGCTTATGGACTCTTGTGTGCTTCCACCTTAATTGTGATAATTGACAGAACACATGGCTGCGATCTACATTTTTTCGAGGTTAGGTGTCTACTTGTTTGTAAATAGTTGTGCTGTCATTACGAATTCAAATCAATAGTAATTTTCAATATTGAACAAACACAGTGTATATATCTGAGATGAGATGAAACGTCGGAATCGAAAGAAGATGATCCATCAAAAAAGTGCATTTGAAATCGATGCCAGGAGATTACACATTCAGATTTCTAAAAAGATGATTATTTCTATAATAAATTAATTGCGAAAGTTTGATAAATATTATAAGAAAAAAGGTATGATTGATGCAAGATGGGAGAATTTTCGGAGTACTGAAAATAATTGTGCTAGCATCTTCTGAATCTCAAAAATATTGAAGATTAAGGGGAGACTTCAGTGAAATTTTGAAAATCGCTGTTGGAGGTTGTATAAAAAAATCCTTCCAGCAGTTTTTGAATAATGTCAGTATAGACTGTGAAAAAAAATTTCAGCCTCCTGCGATGAAAATGTAAGCGCAAGGAACCTTGCGAAGAAGATTTTTCTCATCGCTGCCAAAAATTCCTTGCGTCTACACTTTCATCGCAGGAGGCTGAAACTTTTTTTCGCTATCTATACTGACATTATTCAAGAACTGCTGCAAAGATTGTTTTATACACGTCTTTTCAAAGTTGTAAGAATTAAAAAACCTGTTTTTGCCAAAAATTTCACCGAAGTCTCCCCTTAAGGATTCTGAAGGATTTTTATGTTTTGAAAAATTTTGATCAGATTTTTCCTGACGCAATTCATTCTTTCTCTAGCACCCTTACTGGACACCTACCGGACACTGTTGTTGGACAGAACAGGTCAAAACTCACTACAAGCCTACGCCTGGCACATGTGTCTAGACTCAACTCATAACACATCGATACGAGAGCAGCTGCGGATCCAGCATATTAATCATAAGCAGAATCTTCAAGCTTGATTTTCTGTAGCCACATTTTCTTCTCTAGGAAAAGTAAAAAATGAAAAAAAAATGAAAAAACCAAAAGTTTAAAAGTTGATTTCTGGAGAATGAATATTTTGACCGGTTGTCGTAAAGAATCAAGAGCATCGTTGGACCGATTCTGGAGTTTTTGGTCTTCAAATTTTGAGAATCAAGGCCTCTATCAGATGAACATACAACTTTTCGATTTGACCATTTTTGATTGAAATAATACAAAAAGTAGAGATGAAAAATTGAAAACTTAGAAAAAACTCAGTAAAAACTAAACAAGTCAGGCAATTTTGGCGATATCAAAAAGTTGTATGTTCATCTGATAGAGGCATCTCTTCTGATCAATCGAGGACCAACAACTCCAGAATTGGTCCAACGATACTACTGATTCTTTACGACAACCGACCAATTTTGTATTTTTCTATATTGAGCGTAACTACTATTACACTCAAAGTAATATCCAATGTTATATATGGATAATGAGGGTCAAACCCTCCCCAAACTTCATGATTTTTTCGGATTTGATCAGACACTCAAATTCGCTGTAAAATATCAATCTCTTTCTCAGAATGTTGACCCATTTAAAGGTATGGATAGCCCTTTAATCGTTGTTAGAGTTGCCAAATAGGCGAGATAAGTGTGTTTTATTCAATTCGGGAAATTGTGTACCGTATATTTCTCTATTTTTGAACCTTTCAAGTCATTGGGAAATCAAGAAATTTTCCCAATTATTTTGTTGCGTTAACGTCACGAACTTCAACCTCATAAAATTATAGCCACGAAAGACGATTTCTCTGAGCTTAAACTTTCATTGTCGGACCTGCAGTGATCGAATAGCTGAAATAATGTCTTTCTCGAATAACATTTCAAACGTCGTAATCCAAAACGCAAATTCCATAAGAATCAAACTACGGAAGTTCAAAGCTATTCAACAGCATAAATTTGATGTATGCGGAATCAGTGAAGCACGAATAGACTGAATGGACAAGAATGTCAAGTGGAAAATTCTTGGATACCAGGTGTATAATATGACAGAATACGATAGCGCCGGGGGTCGGGGTAGCTCTCTTGGTATATATGTAACAAAATAAGGCTAAACAAAGTTATATTCGCAAATCTAGGAGCTATACAGAGGCGGTAGCGTCAGACATCCAAATTTCCGCAAAAAAAGAAAAAAAAAAAAAATTATGGTACAATTTTGAGTGAGGTGAAAAAAAAAAAAAAAAACGATATTGAAAAAATTCACATGTGCACAACGAAATTAAAAAAGGTAAGGGTTCGAGTCTGTTTCAGTTGAAGAAGAATACCTCGTATGAGTTAGTCTACGTCAAGCGGGACGGATTTGGCCAAAAATATTCGTCGATGTTTCGGATTCTGTTGTAAATTTTTTTACATATTCTCTGGGTAAAATGAATGGATGAAACATTTTTTTTTTTTTTTTCACTCGAAAGGCTTAGCAGCTACGAGGGGTTGAATTTTCGAAAAAAACACCAAAAATCGGAATCACGCTCTCCTTCAAACGTTACACGCTCTCGAAGAAAATAGTGTACATCACCATGTCGCACAGTAATAGAATTACTCACTCAGTTACATGTTATTAATAAATAAACAAATGGCATAAATCGCAATGTGAAACATTGGAGAGCGCATTGCAAACTGCCAAACTTCGAAGATCCAATATGCGTGGTGTTCAATACACATTTCCTCTGGCAGGATCGCAATGTGCCATCAGTAGAGAAAAAAAACCTTTCAGATCTTGCCGATGTTACAACATTGCATAGTAGTATTAACTATAAACACTCGATTACAGTAACTAGGTGCGTAGGTGAAGAAATCAGCGATTCGCCGTACCGATTGTTACCTAGGTACATGGATTGAATTTTCAATTTAGTGAAACAGAGGGAGCAATGTAAGATTGCAAACTTTGAAGATACAATATAAATGGTGTTTATTACATATTTTCTCAGCAGAATTGCAATATCTCATCAGTGGAACAAGGAATATTATTAGGTTTAGCTAACATCGCTGCATTGCGTTGCACTATGAACTCCGAAATGTCAATTTTCATAACAGTGTATTAGTGATAAATTTGGCAGTTTGCATTGTCAATTATTCCCTGGTGATATTGTTTAGAGTTATATTTTGGGAAGCGTAGATAGTGGCAATGCGAAATTCCGAAACAATTAACATTAAATAATCTATATTACTTCTATACTAATTATGTCTCTTCATAATTAAATTAAATTCGTATACTCCGTAAAATATCACACGGTTCAACGTCTGTATTCAGCTAGAATATGCTCGCTTCGGGCTTAATCAAGCAAAATCTAGGGCCCTCGAAAGTATTACGTTATCCTATCTAAAAATCATCCATGATTTTATATAAAATATTCAAATATATTCAATTCAATTATAGATTCAATTGTCACATATAATACCACTCGTCAAGTTTTTCAGAAAAATCACTCGCGCTTCGCGCTCGTGATTTTGTAAACTGAAAAACTTGACTCCTTCATTTGTTTGCAACGAACCTATCGGGAAATACCCGATAATTTTGAAGGGTATTATATGACCAAATAATACCTTTCAAAATTATCGATTGCAGGGAACCTTGAGGGAAATACCCGATTAATTTTGAAGCTCGAGTGGTATTCGGGGGATTATTTTTCCATCCGAATTTCGGCCCATAGAATTGCATCATGAGACAAAATCCACAGTTAAGAATCAAAATTTAAAGGTCACAGAATCATAATTATAATTTAATCTGTCAGATTCGATGGAGCGTTAACTGTTTTGGAAAATCTTTCGTTTTTTATATATAGCTAACATGAAAAATTACCGCGGTGAAAGCACACGTGAAATTGTCAGTGGAATTGTCAAAATTATCAGTTAAATATCGTGTAGGCTATGCAAAATAACGGCGAATGGTGCAATTCTATTGGCTGAAATTTGGATGGGAAAAATAATCAACGTAATATCTCGAAATAGATACTCATTAGTAGACGCATATTATATGCTACCCAGCACACCTTTCACAGTCTCAAAGTGCGTGCACCAAGATAAATCAATATGGTCTAGTTAAATGTGAGCGAAACTAAATTGTTAGTAACCACCAATACATTATATTGGAAATAACAAATAAAAATGATTAACTTCAGAAAATTTTTATTGGAAAGACGCCGGCATACTTTTTGTCTATAATTTCAGAATATCTAAATCGGAGTAGCCTTGTGATACTCTGAGCATATTACACAGGTCGACAAAAAAAAAAAAACTTTTTTTCTGTCTTTCTGTTTTAATACGTAAATTCTGATGCTAGGCATCGAAAAGGACCAAAATATCCATTCTTGGCTTTTAAAGTTTGCTTTTGTCGGTTTCACGTCGATAAAAAGTTTTGAAGATTTTGATTGATTTTACGAGTAGCAGGTGGTAGCAGGTGGTGGTATAAAAGCAAACTTTGATAAAAAAAAATATTTTTTCCTTAATTCGTAACGTAGAAGAAACCAAAATTTGACATTCAGTAGTCAGACCCAAAAATCGTGTCGACCGGTGTTATCAATTACAGTATTTTTCTGATCATAACATAACAAGCAATGATTGAATAAGAATTTTAGTGTGCTACCAATACAGCGAACTGTAGCTTGAAAACAGATATAGCGTGTTCTCAACGACACATTATGAATTTATGTCGTTCGTCAATGAACGCAATGCACATATTGTCTCATTTGCCATCTCAGATTGTAACGTTTACAATCTAAGAGTGGGAAATGCCCACCAAGAATGCAGCAGAGGCGTTCTTCATGGAGACAAAAAATCAGGGGGTTGGTGACTACTGAAACAGGAGTGAATCGCGCATGGACATTGCACTCGCGACCACCTCCACTTCACTATTAGTACCTATGTGTACTATACCTTAATACCTCTGTATGGATTGACTACCCGTGCGTTAAAAATTCATCCTGTATAGGTGATTCTAACTGGTATACTATACTACAGTAAACAGTTACACATCATAGGGTGTGTCGAAAGTGAGAATGTTCTTAGTTTTATTCCCCGCTGACACTCGAAATGATGGATTTCGATATCAATATAGCTTCTTTGAAAAGGAGAGGCCTGTAGCTCAATTTTTCTCTTACGATCAGAGGGGATTTCGACTTTCAAGCTTTTGTCAGGTTTCAGTTATGCCTTCACAATCTGGGACGGTACCGCTGAGATCAAATATCAATTGAAAGTTCCCAATTCTACATATATGCGAAGCTCCGAATCACCGAACTCTCACGAACCAGATTGCATCAGATTAATCTTCATTGTTCGTACCATCAATAGACATTGGATCTTTCCCTCAAGTCAAGTTCCAGCCAATCCGGACATCTATCGTAATGTAATTTGTAGCAAGAACACGCTTGACTGGTGACACTGCTTCGCAGAAGTTGCAGCCTCATTAGCTGCAAATTCTCCGGCTTCGGAATCATTTTCCTGCAGTTCTCTTGATGATCTCTCGATGAATGAATAAATAATTCATTTTCTATCTCCGATAGCCTCCATGTGTGTATTTGACGTTGGTAATATCTTTGCGGGACTAGAAGAGACAGCATCTATAAACGTGTCAAAGATGATCACGGCCAATGAAGATGTCACTGGCATCACAGGCCAATGTAACAGGGAAACAGGGCTCATTCTATGAGCCTTGATGTCGAGATATTGATTTCTACCCGTACGGTCTACTCTGTACTGTACTCTACTTTAGTCTACTTTACTTTACTCCGCTTTATCCTATACCCACTATATTCGCCAAGGAATGAATAACTCCCTACAACGCACACTTGTTGCATGAAACCCGAATGCGGGTTGAGTTACCGACCTCGGTAGCCCCAAGCCCCAGGTGCGAACGGATTTTGAGGATCCAGATGTAAAGTCAGGAAACCGTTCAGCGTTACAAAACATTTGAAATAACGAGTAGAAGAAATGATAATAGGCATCGAATTTACCATGGATTTGTTGGAATTCACTACAGTGATGTGTGATAGTGTAGGGTATAGAAGTACCGTTTCTGGCCACCTTTGCACCTTTTTTTTGCCACTTCAGATTGGACTTAACAGTTATATACTATAAAGCATTCGAAAATCACTATATCATTTTCATAGAATTTTCCAATCCTTCCAATCATATGAATATAATTTATAATGCTACAGTATTTTCACCCTGGCGAAAATGAGATGTGCAAAATATTGAAGCAAATGTAAATTGGAACAAAGAAGTGTGACCGAAGTGTGAATTTGTTTCAATTTACCTTTCCTATACGCGTCCTTACGTTTCCTGCACATCTCATTTTCGCCAGGGCAGAATGTTTTTTTACACAAATTTGAACCTAAAGTGGCCAAACAACGTACAGTGGCCACAAACGGTACTTCTACCCTGTATACAAAAAGCAGCCTCGCTTATCTAATATCTGGTAGTCTGAATAGATAAGTTGAGTCTAGAGATCTTATGACGTTGAGCTGCACCGACACAGTTTTATAATATACTATTTGTATTAGAGTAATAAGGATTAGTTCAAAGGATGCATAGCAGAGTCTTTTAAAAAAAGTCAGTCCTGATGCAGGAGCAAAGTAGAGAAGACGTGCCTGACTAGTGATGTTAAATGAAGTCGTATATATGAACCTCATTAAATAACTAATACGTATTCTCATTTTTCACCCCATAATAACCAACAGAATCCAAAATCCAATTAGGGACTGTCCATATATTACGTAACGCAAAATGCTACAGTGTAGTATAGGGAACGCCATGCACGCACTATCCCAAAACGCGTTACGTAATATATGGACAGCCCCTTACTGGACGATATCATTTTCAACGAATGTATAATTAGTGGGCCACTCAGCTTAAGATGATTTGACCAGATCGTAAAATCATTTGTACTAATGGGATGAAGCGGGATGAAGCTTCTGAATTTGGGAAAAGAATCCACGTAAATTGCTTCGGATTGCATTCACAAATGCTAAAAGAGCGTGAAGAGTTTGTATTGAAGTAGAGTGATGCAAGAAGCATTTTCATTGTACATATTGCAAATATTGAAGTTTCAATTAAAAAGCTCCTTGCATCACAAATTTCAAGTTGGTTACTTCCAAGTTTTCTATCTCATTTGTGGACATAATTTGAAGAGATTCACGTAGCTTTTCTTCCACTTCAGTTCATGCTTTCTAACAGTGCAAGTTATTTTACAGTATCGGTAACGTCACGTGTACAGACCCCCTTTAAAAATCGAAAATTTGCTTCCTCCCCTCGCATTGCAAACAAGCATTGCACCAGTCGCCCTCTCATTTGCAATCCAATATCCGTCCACCCAAATCAATACAGATAAAACTGTATCAGAAAATATTGCGAGCCAAGTGTTTCATCACAAAACTTTGTTGTTGCATAACATGTATAAAATATTTGGCAAACAGAAGATCTGTTTTTGTTTCATCGAATAGATGCCTGTTTCATGAATCGCGGGACCCTATCACAGTTTGTAGTGGACACAGTTTTCACTGTTCGAGCCCAAAAGCCGCCTGACACAGGTCCTGCAGCTCGCTTATGACGCTTGTCTCGACAGATTAATCTGGCGCTGGTCAGATCAGCGGCTGATTCGTTGTTAGTTATTTGTATTCGTTATTCGTCATGATTATTATTCTGATACACCAGCAGGCCTTTGGCAGGTGTACTTCGAGGTCCAATGGTAGCTGGCGAGCGCTGGATGCAGTCAAAGTGTGAGCACACACCTAATATACTACTGTACCAATAGGTGCAGATTTAACCTCGTATGATGCGCTTCAATACGCCTTTAGTGTGTCAGCGGTTTTAACTATGCCGTCAAAGTCGGCGCGGTGTATGCGTGGGGGGGGGGGCGTTGGAGTGTAATTTGCTCGTTTGATGGTTGTTAACATTTCATCGATAAACGAATTCACAGGTAAACTGATCGCAGGCTCTAGAGAGTGACCACGCAATAGGCTGAGAGCCTATATATACAGAGCGATTCTGTGGATAGTAACGTGCCTAAAAGGTAGGCAAACGGGAAACGCCTGAATTGGGCAGTACAAACATCGACGATTGAGTTTCATTTATTACGTGGGAATTGAAAACCAAAGCATATAATTGCTACGTGTAGTATCCAACATATACTTGTTTCCAACATTTTTGTTCATCAATCGCCGTATTAAATACAGCCGTCAAAATTTGTTTGCTTATTTTTCCAAGCCAAAAAGTTAATCGGGCCCACATCCGCAGATGATGCTAAGCAATTAGCACGCTCCGGCCAACCCCGATATTGAAAGATCAATTTAGTATCGCCACGAAATTTCCATCGACGATTAGTTGCGCACTAGGATTACGAGGATTACAAGGATTCTACTGGTCGATAAATCTACGCGATTGGAATGAGGAGTTTCAGAGGTAGCGAATTACTGAGAACGATGGAGTGATTCCTGACCAAATTTCGAACGATACGATAACGGTATCGACTTTCCTGGTCGAGAGAAGGCGTTGGAGCTGGCGCTTTCTGGGCGAGCCGAAGTCTTGCACGCCGGTCGAGCCGTCAATGACAAGACGAGAGGTGCCTTGCTGTATGGTGAACGATACTTTTCTGCAATAAGTTTTCACTGTGGTAGAAATTTCGTCGCGTACTAAGCTCAAGTTCACATAATATTACAAAAATAAAATAAGCATTAGTTACATCGAATATTTTTCCATAAATTTGCCATATCCTGGAGCATCCTCGACGCAACGCGTCGCTGAATCTTGCACGGATAAACTTTTAGTATGATTATTTGTTTAATTGCATATGAAAAGTTAACATAAAATATAAGAATTTAGGGATAATCGAGGTACTGTGACTAAAATCTGTAATGGACTCGAATAACAAAAATTAGTATAGAGCTTTGCAAAGAGTGAAATTAAAGGTTGTACGTTTCAGTATAAACGCGTTGCGATCTTTCTAAACCACTATACGAAAAATCGAGGTCACGTGGTGTGCTGAGTACGAGGGAAAAACAAAAATTAATTTAACACTAGATTTTGGGGGGTGGGGGAGGAGGAGGAGCTTTTGAACAAAGCGGTTAGCCAGTGAGCGATGGTACCGGTCGAGCCTGAGTATTCCGATGTCGTACCTTGATGTCTGTATATTGACATCACCACCATAGGATCAGTGCTGTAGCGGGATCAAGCCATGCTTGTTGATGAGATCTTCCGCCTCTATATATACTCACCAACTTCTATAAGTGGCACTCGCGAGAATATCGAAAGCGCAGGTCGCCACCTTACGAGAAAATATGGAAGTAATGTACATGACTATTGTTGCAGTTTCTTTCACTGCTAAGTTATACCCACACAAGCACACCAACACAAGAGAGCGCGCGTCCTCGATCTGAGAGCGGTCTGGCCCTTCGGCTGAATTCGGAATAGCTCGGAAATATTCGGCCGTTTTTCGTATAAAGTTTTAGAATTTCTCTCAAGCCCCAGTAGCAGAAAGTATCAAATATATACTAATGTTTCATATGATTGTAGGAAGGATTATCAGCGTGACTCGATTATCCCTAAATTCTTACATTTTATGTTAACTTTTCATACGCAATCAAACAAATATTCATACTAAAAGTTTCTCCGTGTGCGAGAGATTTTTCCTTGTGGCGGAGGTTAATAAAATATGATAAATACATACACATATCTCTTTTAGATGAAATACCACGTCACAATATATACTATATATGACTAAATAACGAGAAAGTTGAATAAAGATAGACACCGGAGCTAATTGGATTGTGCTACTGTTCAGTATCATTTCCAAAAAGATAAATAAAAAGAAAGAAATAGAACAGTAATTTACTGTGCTCGAGGCATACGGAGGTAATCAAATCCGTGCTCTCGGAAAAACAAACGTTGAAATTTAATACAATGCGAACCAGCAACTAGTTAGCTTGGCAATGGTACAATGACATTTAAAACCATTGTCAGGATCATAAACATGCAAATAAATATAGGGATATGTACAGTACACAGATTAGAAAAAGTTAAAGACATAAAGAAATCAATCGGTACAGGAAGAGAAAAATTTGCACACGGAAACATCAATGTATTTACAGGCAATGTCGAATTTCCCGAAAAATACTGATCTATGGTAACAGATTCGAATATGAAATCAATGGCAAGCTTCCACGCCGCGTACCTAAAACTTTGAAATATCGCGGCAAAGAGGCAGTAGGTCAAATAGAAACGTAGGAATTTTTATAATAAGAGATATACAATGTTTTATTAAAATACAATAGGGGTTTGATGCAGTCGCAAAAGCAGCAATATAGGTAGTATTAGACTTGGATCGTAGTAATCCGATAAAAAAACATTCGGATGTTTACAGCTTCGGTTCTCTGTATTGTTCATATTATACGTCCAAACATCTAGATTCTAGAGTGCCGTTGCGTTGAGCGTTGCCATGGAATAAATATGGCCGCTCTGCTCGAGACGTACTATGTCTCCGCGCTCGGTTCAAATGACTTTTTTTTTTTTTTTTTGTAGAGGAGTGATCTGAAACCTAATAGTACAGTCAATAGGGAAGCCCGGCACTCTTGATCGCTTTGCACTAAATTACAGGAGTAATTTTTTTTTTCAGTTAGGCTCAGTATCACGTACTGAATATAAATGAACAAAATCCTTACAAATTTCGACCCCGGAAGTGCCGCCATTTTGAGAAAAACTGTTTCAGCCTATATCTCCGTCATCGTTCACTTTAGGCCGAAAATTGTAATGACCTTTCTTGTAGGTAATTCAATTTTCTATCTTTTTTGTTAAATAATTTTTTTTGTATCACTTACCGTTGGCGACTTAAGATTTTTTTTTTTAATATTTTTTTTTTTTTTTGTTATTTATTTTTTTAGTTCCCAGTAAAAGTTGTAGGAAATTTATGAATTCAAAAGTTAAGTTCTGAGCATTTTAATGTTTAAACAATTATTAGAAGAGGGCCTACTGAAAATTTCCAGAGGGATTCATCTGGTCGTTCGAAACTCCTATGGAATTTGCTTGAAATCCAGCAGGTTTCAGATGGAATTCATTGGATTCTGCTAGAAATCCACTAGATTTTATATGGAATCCATAGGAATTACGATTGACCAGATGAATCCATCTGGAAATTTTCAGTAGGGGATATCGGTCAAAAAGTCAATACATGAATCTTAAGTCATGAACGGTAACTGATACAAAAAAAATTATTTCACAAAAAAGATAGAAAATTGAATTACCTACAAGAAAGGTCATTACAATTTTTGGCCTAAAGTGCACGATGACGGAGATATAGGCAGAAACAGTTTTTCTAAAAATGGCGGCACTTCCGGAGTCGAAATTTGTAAGGATTTTGTTCATTTATATTCAGTACGTGATACTGAACCTAATTGAAAAAAAAAAAATGAATCGATATCTCAATCCTCAAACGGCCGTAATGCCGGGTCTACACGCTGTGTTGAAGTGGGTCGGTTTATCAATCCCAGCTCGACAGTTGACAGTTAACAGTTAAATCATTTTTTTTCAACCAACAGTTGAATCATTTTATTGCGCTCTTTTCAGATACCATGCAGTATTATGCATTTCATTCACTCATCTTATTGTTTTCCCACATTTTCGTACTCCTAATACTACTATAGGTAAGTACAGCTTCATTCCAACCTCGTAGATTATTTTTCAACCAAGGCTTGGCTTAGGCTGTTTTGACATAGATCAATTTTCAAGAATTCTTTTCTCATGACTGAAATAACTTTTCCAACCTCTCTTTCCACGGTTCAATCCCTTCCTGGGTAGAAATTATTCCAGACTGCCCTGAAAAGCTGCAAGGCCCCTGATAGGTAACTCCCGTCGGTCCAGAATCTGTCTAGCGGGTAATGCTCTTTCGTGGCCCTTTAATCACCACTCTACTATACTTTCACATCGAACAGAAGTTCCTAAACGCAATTTCGAATAATTCGGTTGTGTCGCATCTGCACTATATTGCTACTAAATTCCACCCTTTGAGTAAAACATGCAGAGGGTCACTCATTTCATCGATATGCAATAGAACCCAATTCAGCCAAAATCGGGTTATTCGCTTCCGGGAAAATACCCTTCAATTATCTATACTTTAATCGATTGGATTCAACTAGTTCAGCTGTGGTCAGGAGGGTATCAGACTTCCGGATAGTGGATTCTGCTCAAACTTCTGAAGGTGTTTCCGCGGACCGAAATATGGATCCCATGATGTGTAGTTATATACTCTCAGATCTTGAATCAATCACGTGACGTCTTAAAACTTGAGTTCGCAAGTTGAATTGAAAGGATGAAAAACGACGGCGAAGAGAAATATTAACAAGAGAGGTTTGGAAACGAAAGACTTATATGCGAATTAAACTTACCGATCGGTTCGAATTTCGATAAGCAATTTGGGGATACAAATAATAACCTAGTTGGCGACGAAAGCTGTTGTGAAGTCGGAGGGCCGTCGGCGACGGTTGGCATACGTCCCGTCGGTCGAAATGCAGTTCTCACCTCGCTAGCTATGCAGGGGACGTGTTGTAGGTAAGCGTAATCGATATCACTACGCCTCTATTGTTCAGGTGACTGAATTCAGGATTTATCGTAACGGAGGAAGCACACCAAAAGTTCGAGGGTATTTTTTGACTCGAATGTACTTACAATTAGTTTGAAATGTCGGAATAGCTGAAGCTATAGGGTCCAGTCTAGAAGGAAAGTAACAAAGTCTGTTGGAGATATGAATTTTTTGCGTTTAGGTTGGAAATATTCACTTATTTGGAAATGGATTATCGCCTAAAAACTGTTATTACAAAAAAGGAAATCAAGTTTGAATTTAGTTGGAGTTTATCCATGAGTGTGTCCATGCACCGAATCTATCCTCCGCTATTTGATTTCTTATTTCACGAGAATGTTGAATCCCTAGATTGTCACGTCGAAAGATGTTGAATCACTGAATCTTGCAGCTTACTCAATTATCTACTGTTCGGTGCAAACTTCCACGTATCCCTCGACTCAACAGAGGAGAGACGCTGCATCAAGTTCAGATGCAGGCAGAAGCCCGCGGCCACAACAACGTATGCATCATTATACGCTTTGCCCTTTGGTAACTACTTAATTAGGTCTTTGCTTTGTTCTGCGGATGCGTAACCTGTCGATCCTGGGCGCTTTGCCTAACGATAAGACAGACCAACTCCACCTTATTCGGTTCGTAAAAACATCAAACATCCCTTCACTCGCGTTCCCTTCGGCTACCACGCGACTCCGTGTCTTTGGAGGAAGAGGTAGAATGAAAGTAATATTATATTAGAAGCGATACTATACACAAGAACTGATATGTGTCCATCGGAGTTTGTTATTTGGAAATGATTAGGGCAACATGGAACGAATAGGAAACTAAACAGCAGGATAATTTAATCTTTCTCATTGCTGTAGACAGGGTCGTTGCCGGTGTCCTACACTTGTAGGTAAACAAGCATGAAGCATGTACCAACTATATGTGGCCGAAAAACTATCAAGTTTCCATCCCACATAAGGGGAATGCCATCAAAAACTATCGGTTGCCTCAGAAGTCGAGAAAGAGAGTGAAAAAGAATGACCACAGAAATGAAAATAAAGAATGGTAATAAAATAGAAAAGAATGAATCCCCTCTATACGAGCCCATGCTCCCAGCGCCGCCACAAGGGGTGGGGCAAGCGGGGCGGTCGCCCCGGGCGCTGCGTGTCGGGGGGGCGCCGTGAGGCGCCTCCCGCACGCTTTACGCATTACTGCATCATGAAATCGCACTGTTTTATACAGGGTGTTACAACTAACTATGTCACCCCGACGGGTGGTGATAGCTGGGGGGACCTTAACTAACATTTGTTATATAGGAACCCATCTCCGGAAAGTTGACACTACCTTGATGAGAGGAATTTAAAGTTTTCGGCGAACGCCTGCAATGCTTGCTCACAGGCGCAACGAAATCGTCGAAAATTTAGAAATAATCTAAGTCTAATTCAACTATTCATTACCAACGTAATGAATCTAACACAGTGTTTCAAATTTCACAGAAACTTTTTTTTTTTTTTCTTCCTTCGGCTTTTCGCGTAATCGCAGGTAGCCAGCAATCACAGAAACTAAGTATTTTCGTCGTTAATTACAACCAAAAACAACCAAATTGCTCTGGGTACCGACGCCGTGCTGCCACTGCATCGCCCTGAGTAAATCCATACGCTCAGTGCATATCGGCGACCTTACGCCAGGTGAATTGTTGCATTTTGCTACGAGTGATTCTCTTACAATTTCACGATAGATTTGACGACATGTGATTTCCACAGTTGAATTTTTTTACTGGAAACACTAATGTATTTACAATACTGAACTGTAAATAAACCAGTGTACACTGTCAAAATCTCAGTGTGCACAGGAAAAGTCGTCATTTTTTCAGGAAAGGACCTAAATTACTCTGTTGCGCTGTAAATTCAAACAGGTCGCTCTGTTTTTCATGCAGTTTACACTGTGATTTTCGCTGTTTCTTTTTTTCCGTGTGGGTTCCTATATCGGAAATGTTAGTCAAGGTCCCCCCCTATCACCACCCGTCGGGGTGACATAGTTAGTTGTAACACCTTGTATACATTTTTTATCCTACGAGTAATTGAAAAAAAAAAAATTTCACTAATACTTTTTTTTTCCAAATGAATGACAATAATTTTTTTTTTTTTTTCATTCGGCTGCGACGAACCCCTCACGTCGTGCTTCATACACCTCATGCTCATCCCATTACTACGTCATGGTATAATTGTAATGTATTATCATACAACATTGTAGGGAAGCTTACTCAACGCCACTTGTGCGAGTATACTAAACTACGACTATATTGTTTTTTCTTGTAATTCACCCATTTCAGACAAAATTAATGATTCAGTACTGTGGGCTCGGGGGAGGGGGGGCGGGGGAGCGCAAGTTTTTAAGCTGCCCCGGGCGCCGACTTACATTGTGGCGGCGCTGCATGCTCCGTCAATCCTCCTCCGGGCATAAGCAGTTGAAAGAAGCACATCCCCTGGAACGAAACAGCTCGTTTGGGATGTTATATACCTACCCGTGTTTAATTTGGTTGTGCTTTGGCTAATCGATATACTGGAGTATTAACGAGGAGTGGTGGTGGCGGGTGATTCGATCGAATCCACAGTAATTTGATTATTTTGATTACATGTATCAATTTGTTCAACAATTTGTTGGAAATGGTCTATAGTGGTGAACTGTCATCTCATTTGACAAATAGATGACGGAAAAACTACGATTTTACGTCTTATTATAAACAATACCGACATCTTACGAAGATGATACTTTGTATACCAACATAATCACGCGATTGAAGTGGCTCGCGTCGGAGTTCCCACGCGACTACCAAAGCCCTATAAGTGAAACTTCAACAAAAACCATAAATATTTCATCATGTCACGCCACTCGATAATTGTATCATCAATATACAGTCCGATCTCTCTATAAGCCCTCCCAAGCCGCCAAGGGGAAGAGTTTTTCCACGAAATGAGGTACCCCCACTCTGCCTTCTTCGCTAGTCGCACCAATGGTTTTCCGTCTCTCTCTTTCCTCGCTACGCTATGTCTTAATAGGCAGAGTGGGGGAACGCTTCGAGCGAGAAACTGGGGAAGCGGGTTTATAGAGAGAGGGTTTATTGAGAGATCGGACTGTAATTATAGCGTGACGTGTCTGATTTATAATATGATGAATGATTTTCATATCGGTCTATGTTCATTATCTAAATTTGGAAAAACTAAACATAGAAATTTTTGTAATGAAGAAAACTCAATAGGCGATAATAATTCGGTATATAATACCGAAGTAATGGTCATCATTTGATCGAACGTTTTCAATTGAGTTGAAGTTTTTTTTTTTTTTTTTTTTTTTTTTTGGCAACGAAAGATAGCAACACGAAAAATCTTGATGGAGAGATTCGCCATTTCGGAGCGAAGTTTATATACTCCCTCGCGCGGTTTTCCCTGCATACCTAATACTGCCCGAGTCGAAATTTAGCGCCTACATCTGACCCTACCAAGGTTTATTTAAACCTACTTTGGAGGAAACTGAACCTAGAGATCCTACATTGACCCTCGAACTCCTAAAAATCCTACATTGAACCTCGAACTCCTACAAATGTTAATTTCAACCCTACATTGAACCTCCAACACCTACAAATTTAGATTGAACTTATTTTCACGCTATACAACCTATGTATAACTCCTCCCCCATAGATATTATTACGGCGCCATTCAAGTGTTCACAATAAATCGTACGATTCCTAACCTATGAATTTATAACTGCACTAACCATTTTCAACGGAAACGTGAATTTTCAGACCTGTTGATCAAATTCGGATTGTCTGGCACGCGTATGTTTTCAAAAGTGACATGGATTGTCGGCGTAAGTAAGCGAAGACCGAATTTGGGCGGTTGCGAATGAAAAAATCTCGAGCTATTCGAAATGCGATGAGGAAACCCGTGTAGAAATTTGTTCGGTAAGGCCTTGACAACACAAAGGCCCATATCAGGACCAGTTGTGGATTCCACAATAATATATCTCAATATCTCAATCGGTTTACCGGATTTGTAAAATATATAGGTATACACTGTTAGAGAAAAAAAATGTTCCATGGGATCCACTAAAATTTTCACGGTCATTTCAACACTGTTCTTAGTTCATACTATAGAAGAATTCGCCACTTTGAGTAAATTTATGTTGTAATATCTGAAAAAAGTGTCGGAATAAACATGAAACTTTTAGTAGACCTCTTGGAACATTTTTTTTCTAACAAAATATCATATTTCATTCGGATAAACATATGACAGCTTAAACGAAAAATGCATGATATAATATTTAGTAATTAATCGTAATAATATATGCAAGGACTTCAATCTAGTCCAGCAAATGCAAAATTTTGATGATATTGAAATAGTTCAAGTAATAACTTGACACTTCGATAGGCCCTGAAGAAGTAGCAGAGTGTTGGGTCATATGTTATAAGGTAGCTTAGCGTAGTGGTTAGGGCGTGCGACTAGTAACCGAGCGGACGTGGGTTCAAGTCCCGGCGGGGACGAAAAATGCGGCGGTTTATTCAGTAGGTGTATACTGCAATTTCATCGATAGGACGCGTAGGCTGGATCAACCGACGACAAAATATGTCACATTTGGTATTGTTTTTTTCTTTTACTATTATTACCTTTTAATTTCATGGAAATGAATCAGGGACTCCGATATGAGGGCGGCCCGATTATGAGTTTAGCTAACCTGGCGCTCGAAGCGCCTGGTTGAAATATTTCTACTGAGGGAAGTTAAAGGAGGTTTTAAACAGACCCTACTTTGAGCCTAAACTTGGCAAATCGGGAAATTTCGGACACTTTTAACGTCAAAGTAGGGTCTACTATTGCATTGAAATAGAACCTACTTTACTATCTTTAACCCCTACGTAGGAGCTCCTACGTAGGTTGAAAGTAGGCGCTAAATTTCGACTCGGGTGTACCGTCGCGTTCGTACGAAATGCAGTCTGCTACAGTGTAACATGCGATAACTAAATTGCCTAACGTCATAACGTGACCCGCCCTCGTGCGTTACATGTCGATACACTGAGGTGGTCTGCAACGTTTTAATTACAACGTCGAAGCGCCAAGCGATGCATGAGCAGTCGCTAGGGTAGACGGAATTGCGAACGTGTAATAGATAGATACGTAGATAAATCGATACAGATTGCACTCTATGATGCCATAGCCTGACGCTAAGCTGACCCTGGTAAACGTGTTTATAGAGAACCGTGAGAAGCTCACGGAAATTATAACCGAATTTTACGGAATCTGGAAGCATTCTATTAGGTCCTATCCGCAAGAAGAAATTGATAATTCGATTTCCGTTAAAATGTATTTTAGTCTAAGAGCTGGCGACAGATTTCACCAAGCGTCTTCAGCATGGCTATAAAATCGTCAAACGCCAGGTACGGGGTTCGTATTGTTAAAATCGCGAGTCTTACATCGCACCCCCGCTGCGTTTGACCACCTGGTCCAGGTAAAAAAACGCGTTTCTCAAGTCATTTCAGCAAAGTCAATTCCAACTCAGATCTGATATACTATTCTGTGACAGAATAATTCAATGCGGCTTGCGTGCTCAAGATCGGATGAAATTAGCTGACTTTTCGCGTGCGTATACCTATAGATCCGCGTAGGACTTCTAGTAAGATTCACTCATATATAAAACCGAATGGATAACTCATACGGATGGAACCGTGCAGGTTCAGATCGCACTTTCATACCTTTGTGCTATAAAAATGTATAGGTACGCCCAGGCAGCATCAAACTGCAAAATATGTCCTATGGATGTCCTATGAACATACCGACGTCCCATGGATGTGCTATGGATATCTTTTGAACTTTGATGCTGTCTGGGCGAAACGGTCTCGATAAGTTACTATCTGCAGGTGCAGTGTTAAATACGCATAGTGAACGGATTCCGCTGTCATCTGTTTCCGACAAAATTTTCATCAGAGTAGGGTATAGGGTGTTAAATACGCATGGTGAACGGATTCCGCTCTCATCCGTTTCTGACAAAATTTTCATCAGAGTAGGGTAGGGTGCTAATTACGCTGACATCAAATATCGCTCCGCATAACACATCAGATACCGAAGTTAATCGAAAACTGAAAATTGATTCTGGCGACCAGAGCGTCAGTGCAGGTGGCTTGGTAAATAAAATTACATATAATTATCAATTCCGAATTACTTGTACTTCCGCGAGTTGTAGATTGAATCGGATTGATTCTAATTGTTCGCAGTATCAATAGATATTATAGATCTTTGCCCCAAGTCAAGATCCAGTCGATCTGGATGTCTATCACTGCAATTTAGTTCCTAATTCGCAAAAACTTCCTGCGGCAAGTATGTCACACGCTGAGTTGTCGACTTATGTCCCTAATATCAAGTCAACCGAAGAGCTGCTTTGTAGAAGTTGAAACCTCGGTCGCAGAAGATCTTCCGAATCCAAAGTCGTCCCCCTGCGATTTCCTCCGGATGAATCCTTTGTTATTCTTTATCCAAGGACCCCTTGCGCAGTATATTCTATATAATATACAGGGTGTCCCATCTGACAAATTACCCATTAGAATATCTCTGAAATGAGGACTGCTATCGAAAAATAGTTCAGATAAGAATATCAGAGTTTCGAGGGAGACACATATAATGATGATATCAGTTTGGTTGTAAGAAGTACTGCTTGTGAGATATTAGCATGAACATAGTTTGCTTAAACGGCAACCGATTTTTTTCCCAGGACCAACGTTGCACCCCACGCACAGTGGTTCCAAATCCCAAAAAGCTGGCCAAAACTAGAATATATTGTTGAATGTTAACGAAATTCGCTACTCGGGGGGTTCACAAGGCCGCTGATTACGAATTTGAGGTCAAATTTTCAAAAAACAAGATGGCGACCCAAAAACGAAGGACCACTTTCTTCAAAATTGAATCAATCTTAACGAAATCTGGTACTCGGGAGGTTTTCGAGGCTGCTGATTACGAATCTGATGTCAAATTCGAGCAAAAACAAAATGACGGCCAAAAATGGCGGATCACTTCCTTCAAAATTGAATCAATCTTAACGAAACTTGGTCTTCGGGGGGTTTTTGAGGCTGCTGATTACGAATCTGATGTCAAATTCGAGCAAAAACAAAATGGCGGCCAAAAATGGCTGATGAATTCCTTCAAAATTGAATCAATCTCTACGAAATTTCATACTTGCGGATTTTCGAAGTTGCCGATTACGAATCTATTATTAAGAACGAAGGAATGTATTATTACATATATGTGGGATATGGGAGTTTGGTAAAATATAGGAATAAATAATACAAATTCAAAGATAATGCTCATTTAATGAAAAATTAGAACAAATATTACATTATTTCAGCTTAGAAGGGGTACTCGCTATCTGTGGAATCGCTATCGTCATCATTATCACTGGAGTCAGTTGTTAAAATCACGTTTGTTTCGTTAGCAGTTGGCGAGTTCAACAACGCGACTGCTTCACGCGATAATGATTTACCTGACTTTACTGGCAGCTTACGCAAACTTGAAATGACAGGGTCAGACGAAATCAGGAGTCGTGAGAAAACATCCTTCATATTCTGTTTTCTACCACATTTTCGAGAGAAATCTTGTCTAAATGATTTTATATATTTATTACAAGATTCTTGGGCTTCTTCTGACATCTGTCCTATTGGCAGCATCGAAGATTCTATTATTTTTGGCGCGAGAATGAGAAGTTTGTGTATACGGTAGTAGGCATGTAATACCAAGGATATAATAGCACAAATTTTCTGGCCGTAGCTAAAGCGTATTCTTCGAATTTATTAACATTTATTTAAAAACCGCACGATATTACTTGCAAGATTATGTGAAATCTTTTGATTAGATCTTCATCCAGTCCCTTTATGGATGCGGAAATACTGGAATTTTGAAAGAAACAACGAGCAGTATTACCGTCATTTGTGCTACCAAGTCCTTGTTTCGGCTGATCAATCAAAAGTCCCAATTTCTCACGGAAACCTTTTTGTATGATCTTTTTACGACCTTCGATGTCTTCTTTACGTGCTTGCCATTTTATATTATTTATTATTTCAATGATTTCGTGGGCTTTGCTGGCATTGTCATTCGAATGGTTTACCAACAAATGAAATAATTCCTTCTGAGTAAAACCAGTCTCTTCACTGCTATTCGGAGAGCCTAAAAGAATGAATGTAATGGTGAGACAACAATATATAATTTTAAAGAATTAATAATTTCGTTATGAAAATGATAGTAGAATCCGATAGACTAAGAATGATATTGTAATCAACATTTTCCAGCAGACCAATCGAAAGAACCAATCGTTTGACGTCGCGTCGGTCGCACCCGCGCCGCGCGCTTGAGGTGAAGTCCTGCGTCTATTTATAAAAAAATTCACCAAAACTAAAATGGCAGTTTTAGGTAGCTAATTTTTGGATATGTTGTACTCAAGAGTGTAAAGAATCACGTGAAAGTCGACCGGTCGTAGAATTCCGTAGAATTATTAACTTTTACTCAATCTATACACAATTTTTTTTCGTCGCGGGCGTCTAAATTCACAGAAGGTATTTACATATGTGATTGCTCGGTGTGTCGTTGATATGAAAAGTTCTACTGATATAATAAATGTACTTACTTTCCGGTGGAAGTTCCATTTTGCAAAATCAAAATTGCTCAATTTCACTCACAGTTATTCAACTTTAAACACAGCGTAGTTTTCAGAGGCATAGTGCGTGATCGATACTACCTTCTCGAGGGTTCCGTTACGAATGACACCCCATGGGCTAAATGCGACATTTTCCACTACCTGACCCTTGAAAGGGACGTGGAATATACCCCTCTACCTGACTCAGTACTTAGAATTCCTAAAATAGAAACTTCATATTTTGAGTTTTGGCCGGCTATTTGGGATTTGGGACCACTGTGCCACGGTAAGACGAATTCGATTTCTTCATCCAATTGACGCTTTCGATCCAATAACATTTCGAGAAAATCTTCGGATGAAGTGAACTATTTCTATTGTATTCTATTCATTTCCCTACATTCGCTCTTGATCCTCATCCTATGTATACCTCCGTAAGTTCGAGTCTGCGTGCATCCGACTCTCGACGAGAAAAGCGATAACAGAGTGGAGGGGAGTGTTCGTATCGGTGGGGTAGGTCAGGGTCACTGTTGGAGGTGTTCTATCAACTAGAGCGCGGGAAGGACTCCAGTAGCTCATAATTCACTTGTCCGTTGCACCGCGGTTCTCATAGCCTGCACGGTCCTGTCAGCTGTACGATTTTCACTCACCCACCAAATTTCCGACTCCTTTTCGAAATGGATCGCGGTAAGTAGCTCCCGTCAGTTCTATTCGGTTTATTAAATTTTATGCATTCGTCAAATTTCCCCCCACTTCCCACGGCCTTCAAGCAAGTGAAATCTATCCATTTCATTCACTCATCTTCACAGGTGTCCTGGCTGATTTAGTCTTGAGTCTTGACCCCCTCGATGACGGACCTTCTCCGTTTATTGTACCGCTGCACTGGGAGTTGGGCATCGCAGAAGCTCGATCGTGGTCGGATAGGGAGGCCGAATTGTGGAGGAACTGTCACACCCGAAGCTTTTGCCATTTCGTGAAATTTCATCACGGCTCGGCGATAGAATGAGAGTATTGTGCAGAATGTATCGTATAGATACGATGGGCCCCTACTCGACATATGAACTTCATATTTTGCGTGGCTTGGATATGCCGGACGTTTATTCGTGTCGCGAGAGAATGCAGGGAATGTGTCACCACGTTCGAACAGTATGTGGAATTGGAAAGACGGATATGATATCCGGCTGATCGACTCAACAAGTGAATAAACGTATAGAATCTACGTTTCACACCGACTAGTATACGGATCACACCTTACGCCTACTCGTCGATCCTGCCCTTATTGACATTGCTTCACCAAAAGTTGAATAACTCGGTGAAAAAAAATCGTGCGACAAATTTCTAGAAACTGTTTTGAAGAGGAGATTCCAGGCTACAAAATGGCTGTCTCGAAAGTTTTCTGCGATTTTTTCAACGCCTCGTAGAGAACTTTGAAAAACTTGTTTTTTTTTCTGGCATTTCGCAACCCAGCACTCAAACCTACGCTTTGAAGTAAAAAATGGCTTTAGAAAGAATTTTCAAAAACCATCTTGAAGATGAAGTTTCAAGCTTTAAAATACTTTCCCGAACGATTATTTTTGACAATTTTTCATTGAGTTACAGCATTTTTAAAATCAGCATTATTTCGCCGAGTGCCGGCGAATATTTTGCGACGTTAGTTGTCGTGGATTCGGGCTACTTTTCAAGCCCTCGTACCTGTTATATAACAAAAGCGTTTCATCTTTATAATGTAGGAAAAAACAGATAAATCAGAATACGTGTACAAATATACAGTCGAACCTCAGGCACTGACAACTCGGGCACTGCTTTACCTCGGGTACTGACAGCGATCTTACCTCAGGCACTGACAGCTTTATAGCTTCTCGCTAGGGCCGTCACTGAATGGTGCGCTTCGTAGGGAGGCCTCAGTCTCGAGGCTACATAACCTCCAATCCAACTTGTCAACCGGCAACTGGCGCGTGTTAATCATTATGCCTCATTACGGGATCGTGCCGTTGTGCTTTACATATGTATGTAGTGAAGTTGGAAAATATTAGTACATGAAAACGGTTATCATCAAATCTTGGTGAACATTCTTCGGCGAGAAATTATTGTAGTAGGCAGAAAAAATAACATTAGGCCCCGATTCGTAATAACATGACTACGGCCCTGGCCCAACGACGCTATTGGTTCGCGGGAAAGTTAGGTTATTTTGTCAGTACCCGAGGGAATGTTTCCCGAGCTCTGTCAGTGCCTGAGGTTCGACTGTATGGAATAGTACAGCACCAGTGATGAGGCGATTCTCGTATGAAAGGAAGGTCCTGAAAGATGATGCGGCAGTATAATGTACATTGTACACCTTGTTTGTTATGTTCGTATCACCACTACACTTTCTTAATATTTTTTTCTAATGTGTCTGTACGATAGGTATAACTAGGACGGTAAAAGAAGAACACTATGAATAATATTAATAGGTTTTCTTCTACGTAAGAAGAAAAAATGATACGCAGAGTCGCGTGTTTAGTCGAACTATTATGCAGATTCTTTTCTACAACACGTACGTCTAGCTGAGGACTGTTATTCAGACTGACTTTGAGAGCGCGCACGTGTACGTGCTCTTACTTGAATGGATCATTTGACTCTGTTGCTCTCGGCGGAAGGCAGGGTGGTGGAGGTTTCAAGAACGCGCCGATTTGGCGCTGGCGTATATTGCTGAACTATATATACATGTATAATGTTGGAGATTAAAATTGCTGTCTTTTATTTCACACAATGGGTCTCGTGTTCTCTTAAAATCATTCAAGCTCACCAATCACGCCCTAACAGCACCGAGACGTTGCAGCAACGTTGCAGCAACATAACTTTGCAATATTGGCAATATTGCAGTTATATTGCGCAATGTTACTGCAATGCCCCTGCAATGTTGCTGCAATGTCTCTATGTCCGCTTTTCATTGCATAACATTGTAATATTCCTGCAACATTCCCTGCTTAAAAAAAATGATTCAAACCAACAGAAGGTTTTATATGGGTCGTAATCGGATTTCTGTTTAAGTTATTTCCTAATGAAAGGCCCTTTTCCAATTTACATTTCCAATTTGTTTGTATCGGTGTTACCCAATTAACTTTCTCATTTTGTATATAGGATTCTATCGGTTCCAATCGTTTCTTCTAGCACAAAAAAAAAACCAAAAAAACAAAAAACGGATTGAGATTTTTTCACCCACAACTGATTCTTTTTTGAGCGGTCGAGCACAGTGAATATTTCAGGGTGTTCGAAATTTTCTATTCGCAGACTAATCGTATTTATTCATGTGGGTCACCCATCCAAATTCTGGTCGCCGATGATATTGCTTAACTTCGTTGATCAACTGACGTCCGGTGTCGATCTGGATCTAACGTCGCCTGTTACAATATTTAACACTTTTAGACTCAATAGCTAAACTTTGATTCGTGAGGATTGACATCAATATGTATGTAACTATAACTGTTGACCCGTGGCGGGTTAATTTTTAGTGAAATAAAAATAAATGATAAAATCTAGTGATAAATTCTGTCACCATATGGCATTCAAGTTACAGTTAATTATGAGTGTCCGTTTTTGTCCGTAATTATTTTGTCCGTTTGATTGATACATGGAAAATTGAATTCTTGTGTTTTCACATGCGTGAATATATAAATATAACATAGTTGCATTGCAGCAACCTTGCGGCAACATTGCAATGCAATGTTGCAAATGTTATATTGCAGAGATCTTGCAGCAACATTGTAGTGCAATGCAATGAAAATGAAATTTAGCAATGTTGCTGAGACATTGCTGCAACGTTCTGTGCTGTTAGGGCGGCCTGCACTGCAGTTATACTCCACTGATGGTAAATGCATGTTACGTTCAGGCCCATCCCTAGTCGCCCACCTCCTTTTGGTCGAAATGTGTCACATTTCGATTATTATCCGAGCCCTGCAGACGTAAAAAACGCAAAAAAGGCAAACTTAGCGCAAATTCTATTTCAATTCCGAACACATACGTCCAAAAAAATGTTCGTTTCGTGGGAAAATAGAGTCTACAGATGGTTTTTACATTGTTCGCCGAGGAAATCGAATTCGAATAATTTTGTAACAATGTAAAAACCATCTGTAGTGTTATAATCAAATCATTGCTATTTAACGATAAATTCAAATACTAAAATTTTAGACAAGATCGGGATGTCTCGCCTTCTACCGAAGACAAAACATCGCGATACCAATAATTCTCCATTTCATTATTCTTATTAATCTTCAGTTTCTGCGAACTACAGTGGAGAGTAGTTCAAGATTATACACCTTGCCTTTTGCGCTCATGCCTTTGAGACACTTTAACGGCGTCCTATACGCCTATGCTAAAATACCTTGGGTGAGCATCTCGCTGACGATGGGTAGCAACGTAAGTTGCCACATTCGGACTTTACTCTTATTCTAAACGCCAAACAGCTTGTATCAATAATAAAGCTCATTCAAATTTGTCTTCAAAACCAATTAATTTGTTATAAACCCGTCCCCACACAACAGTGGTGTCAGAAGCGAGATATTGGATTGAAGACAATAATTAGAAAACAGAGGCCGTTGTAATAAATCAACGTTAACAAAAATCACTGTGCGTGGATTAACACATAATTCACCGTTGTACGAAATCAACGTTAACAAAACCCTATTCGTTAATCGTTGTTATACATCAACGCTAACAAAAATCACTGTGCGTGGATTAACACATAATACACCGTTGTACGAAATCAACGTTAACAAAACCCTATTCGTTGTTATACATCAACGTTAACAAAAATCACTGTGCGTGGATTAACACATAATTCACCGTTGTACGAAATCAACGTTACCAAAACCCTATTCGTTGTTATACATCAACGTTAACAAAATCACTGTCCGTGGATTGACATATAATTTACCGTTACACGAAATCAACGTTAACAAAACCCTGTGAAGTGACCAACAAACCAAAGTATACCGAAGTTACATTACGTGCCCTATATGAAGAGGCGCTCAAGAAACCTCAAGATCCGTCAAGACATAAACGCAAGAGGATTCCAGTAAACCAACACCAAAGCAACCAACTACGGATCCGACGGTACAGCGAACTCGAGCTTTCAACACTGATAACGTTATGTATTGGCTCACCCTACTGTTACTGTAAGTCTTACGAACTAGCAATAGTAATATTCGAAATTTGTAATTGAAATCCTAGAAAATGCCAGTATCAGCTGAAAAATTAGCCAAACTCCTACCCGTATTTACCTGAAAAGATATTAGCGTCAGAGAATTTATTGACAAATGCGATCGCGCGATCAAACAATGCATTACTACAGAATCAGAAGAACTTTACGAATATATACGTATCAAAATCACTGGTAAGGCATATGAAAGGATTCAAAATAGGGAAATTAAAGACTACGATACTCTGAAAAAGGAGTTACTACTGTTTTATGGAGCCAAGGGAACAAATAGACAATGGGAATTGGAACTAAGTATCTGTAGGCAACGCCCCGGGGAATCTGTCGATTCCTTCTATCAAAGAATAGAAAATCTGTGCATAAGAGTAGTAGAATCTGGTCCGGTAAGAACTAAGGAAGAGACTGTATTTTACGAGAAAAACATTACGACAAAAGCACGAGACTGTTTCATTTACGGACTTAACGAAAAACTACGTGACATCCTAAGATTAAAAAACCCTAAAGATTTACTTCAAGCTTACAATTGGGCCACAGAAGAAGAAAAATTGAGGGCAACCGAAAATCAAATAACTTATCTTGCAAGAACCGCTGCTACTAGTAGAACTGATCTCGTTTGCCAAAATTGCAATAAGATCGGGCACACAGCAAAAACCTGTTTTAAGAAACAAAGATCCGAACCAATAAATACCATTGAAGCAGGTTATAGTTCAGAATCCGATCAGTACGCAGACTTAGACCACCAATCAGAAAACAGCTGCTCACAAAACTGTTCCGAAATCATAAATGGCTATGACTCTATAACAGAAGAGATTACATGCGACGAATGCCAACGAATCTATCCTATCGATAGTTCCAGAATGAAGTGCTTCTTTTGTAAAAAGCCCGGCCATATAGAAAACAAGTGTTTCAAAAAGAAAGCTATGTTAGCCGCGAAAACTAATCAAAACCATGTAGGAACCTCGAATTTTGGGGAACGGACTGCGTCGACGAGCGGAACGAAGTCCGTAATAGAAAACCGCTCAACACAAACGGCGGAAAAATAGAAATACCAGAACATAAGATAAATTTAATCGGGTCACCAAATAACGTAATTTTGTCAATACCCGAGTTGAATCAACCTAAAACCTTGTTGATGTTAGACACTGGAGCCTACCCATGTTTGATCAAGAAGAAATTTATTATAAATTCATCACAGATAAACCCACAAGAGCGGATTAAATTAAAGGGTCTAGCTAGTGACTCACAAGCATATACATTAGGAACCATTGAACTTACACTCGATGGAGGAGACGAAGTTAGGCCGATCAAATTTCACGTAGTAGACGATTCCTTAGACATAACACAAGATGGTTTAATAGGCAACCACCTCTTAACCCAATTCAATAATGTGCTGATCAGTTATAGATGCAGAGGCATGGATAAGCCCGAGTTGCTATTAGGTAGTCTCAAATACAAATTGCAAAATCAAAAACAATTCACGATTCCCGCCAGGACAGAAATTTTAGCAGACATCCCAACCATCGCCGAAGATTCCTTAAAAGAAGGCTCAATATATAGGGTCGAGTTACAACCGGGAGTCGTAATAAGCGAAAGCTACGTGACAATTAGACCCGATAACACGGCTATCACAAGCATCATCAATCTAACAGACACGGACCATACTATCCATATCGAACCACAAAGAGTTTACAGAATTCTAGATTCTGAAACTGACGAGATACATTCAGTTAATTGTATAAACGAAAATACTTCAGCTGACAGAATCAAAAAATTAAAAGACGCATTAAGATTAGACCATTTAAATTTAGAAGAAAAGGAAAGTATAGTAGAAGCTTGTACCAAGTTTAACGAACTCTTCTATTTAGATGGGGACACATTGCCAGGTACGCAAGCCTGTACCCACAAAATTAAAACTACCGATGACACACCGGTCCATGTTAGACAATACCGGTACCCTGAAATCCACAAAACAGAAATAGATAAACAAATAGAAGATCTCCTAAATAAAGGAACAATTCGAAATTCAAATTCACCATGGAACTCACCCATCTGGGTGGTACCAAAGAAACTAGACTCATCAGGGATTAAGAAGTGGAGAATAGTCGTAGACTACCGAAAATTGAATGATAAAACAATAGGGGATGCTTACCCGCTACCGAATATAGTAGATATCCTAGACCAGTTAGGAAGCTCTAAATACTTCACCGTACTCGACATGGCCAGCGGGTTTCACCAGATTCCAATGAATCCCGACGATATGCATAAAACCGCGTTTTCCACCCATAAAGGACATTTCGAATTCGCATTCATGCCATTTGGGCTTAAAAACGCCCCAGCTACATTCCAGAGATTAGCGAATACCGTTCTATCGGGGTTACAAGGATTGAAATGTTTAGTGTACTTAGACGACCTGATAATTTACGCCGACTCACTTCAAACCCATACAGAAAAACTTTGGGGGTTATTACTGAAATTGAAAGAATATAACTTACGATTACAACCAAATAAATGTGAGTTCTTGAGAAAAGAGGTTGCTTACTTAGGACACATAATATCAAAAGACGGAGTTAAACCTGACCCAGACAAAGCCAGAGCAGTCAAGGAATTTCCTACACCCAACACACCTACGAAAATAAAATCATTTCTCGGGCTTGTAGGTTACTATAGACGTTTCATAAATAATTTCTCGATGATAGCTAAGCCATTGACAGAACTTTTACGGAAAAACGTACCATTCGAATGGACGTCATTACAGCAAAATTCTTTCGAAGAACTAAAGAATGCCCTAATATCCGACTCAGTCTTAATATACCCTGACTATACACAGACATTTAATCTAACGACAGATTCCAGTAACACTGCTCTAGGGGCCGTATTATCTCAAGGTGTCCCAGGTGACGATAGGCCTGTTGCATATGCCTCGCGAACTCTAAACAAAGCAGAAAGTAACTACTCCACAATCGAACGCGAGCTGCTGGCAATAGTATGGGCGACCCAACATTTCAGACCATACCTGTTCGGGAGGAAATTCAAGATATTTACCGATCATAGGCCCCTGACTTGGCTGTTTAACATCAAAGATCCAAATAGTAAATTAGTCAGATGGCAATTAAAAATCTCGGAATTCGACTACGAGATTTGTTTCAAACCCGGAATAAAAAATCAGAACGCAGATGCGCTTAGTAGAAATCCTATCGATCCACCAACTAATCATGTGTTCAAAATATGTCCTATCAGAGTGACGAGCTCTCTCCCATCGTACCCTGAATACCTTAAACTCATAAAAACAACGATAGTGCAAAACTCAAGCATCGTAGAAATCCACGATGACCTTTTCAATCGAATCGATAACTACGCACACACTGTTTCCACCGATCTGGAAATGAGTCAGGGAATAGCATTAGAATTCAAAACTAGATACGGCAATGTTGAGAACTTGAAGGAATCAGCTGAACTATACACGTCTGGTAAACTCACCTTACGAGACCGTAACGTTTATTACATAATGACAAAGAAAAACTTCTGGGATAAGCCTACATATGAGGATTTATACATAAGTTTGATAAAATTCAAAGAAAAATTAGAAATAGACTCGATCAAAACAGTTTCCATACCCAGGATCGGTTGCGGGATCGATAATTTAAAATGGCATAAGGTTCGGACGATGTTACGATTCATATTTAAAGGATCGGGAATTAAAATAACTGTTTGTACGAACATAAAAACCGATCTCAATCAAGACCACATTCAAGACGTTATCAAAGAATTTCACGACAGCCCTTCAGGTGGACACCAAGGGGTGAGTCGCGCTATGACGCGACTTAAAGAAAGATACCACTGGGATTCAATGAAAAACGATGTAAAAACATATATTCGTAATTGCACGACTTGCCAAAAGAATAAAACCGATCGACTAAAGACCAAAATGCCAATGAAGATTACGACCAGCAGTAGCAAACCATTTGAAAAGGTTTTCTTAGACATAGTTGGGCCCTTACCGACTACAAAGTCAGGTCATAGTTACATACTGACACTACAAGACGACCTAACAAAATATTCCCAAGCCTACCCACTCCGAGCTGCCACCGCTGAACATACCGCAGAAGCTTTCATACGAAATTTCATATCTAACTACGGAGTACCACTATCAATCCTCACAGACCAAGGCACAAATTTTATGAGTGACCTGTTCACCCAAGTCACAAAAATACTAAAAATAAAAAAGTTAAATAGTACTGCATACCACCCGCAAACCAACGGGGCGCTCGAACGCAGCCACGGCACGTTAAAAGATTACCTTAGGTGTATGTCTACTACAAACGACTGGAACGAAACACTCCCAATTTATATCCTCGCGTACAACACAACACCTCATACTACCACTAAAATATCACCTTACGAACTTATATTCGGACAGGTAGCCAGAGTACCTTGTAGTGTGCCTCACGATCCTAAGGACGAAACATATAAAGAATATGCTCAAAGACTCTCAGAAAAATTGATGAACAGCCAAGCCCTCGCGAAACAGAACATAGATAAATCCAAAGAAAAATCCAAGGCCTATTATGACCAAATTACTCGACCACAAAATTTCGAAATTGGGGACTTAGTACTGATGAGTAACGAAACTGCCGGACCATTAGACCCAAAATTTCTGGGGCCATACCCCATTACTGATCAAATTAATGAAGTGAACTATGAGGTAAAAATCAAAGGGAAGAACAAAATAGTGCATGCAAACAGATTGAAACCATACCACAAGTCAACTGATCCAATAGAACCGATTCAAATAGAATATGGATAGGGATCATAGAGAATAAACATACGTTACACACTCGAAGAAATTTACATGGAACTCAACAAAATATTGCTGTTCAACCATGGGAATTTCTTTCAGTGCACTCTATTCGTTCTTATTAGGAACAATTATGTGGCTATATAACAGCTGAGGAAAGCTTTGTAATCCTCACCTGGAATATTGATTTTTAATATTAAGAATAACTATATGTAATCAAATAAACGGCTGAGAAAAGCTTTTATAAATTCTCATCCGCACAAAATAATATTGTAAGCGTTCTCATTAAGAATAGTTATATGGCTATATAATAGCTGAGGAAAGGTTTGTAATCCTCACCTAGAATATTGATTTTTACCGATGAATATTTTGCTTCGCTTCACATTCATTCTTAAGGGGGAAGGTGTTATAATCAAATCATTGCTATTTAACGATAAATTCAAATACTAAAATTTTAGACAAGATCGGGATGTCTCGCCTTCTACCGAAGACAAAACATCGCGATACCAATAATTCTCCATTTCATTATTCTTATTAATCTTCAGTTTCTGCGAACTACAGTGGAGAGTAGTTCAAGATTATACACCTTGCCTTTTGCGCTCATGCCTTTGAGACACTTTGACGGCGTCCTATACGCCTATGCTAAAATACCTTGGGTCAGCATCTCGCTGACGATGGGTAGCAACGTAAGTTGCCACATTCGGACTTTACTCTTATTCTAAACGCCAAACAGCTTGTATCAATAATAAAGCTCATTCAAATTTGTCTTCAAAACCAATTAATTTGTTATAAACCCGTCCCCACACAACAGTAGACTCTATTTTCGCACGAAACGAACATTTTTTTGAACGTATGTGTTCGGAATTGAAATAGAATTTGTGCTAAGTTGGCCTTTTTTGCGTTTTTGACGCCTCAGCTCGGATAATAATCACAATGTGACACATTTCGCCAAAAGGAGTTGGGCGACTAGGGATGGGCCTTAACATCGTTCAATACTTTCATATTTCAAAATAACTGTCAACTTCTATCTCCGAAGCGAATCTGTATGTACTACTATACATTATATAAGTGTGACTTGCATTTCGTCCAATTAATGTAATAAAAGTGGAAATAAACATATGAACCATCTGTTCAAGATTGATTATTCACTTATTTGACTAGGATTGTCTCCCTTTTAGTCGATTTGTGACAGTTGATTAAAAACCCCTTTGAATGAGAAATATAATTATTTCAATGTTGCATAACTTATGCATACATACCGATATTGTCTTCGTGTATTCGGCCCATTATATTATCTTCTTGATGGAAATCAGAGCCGCAACAAAATTTGTCGTACAAGCTTACAATGAATTGATACTCCCTATTACGATAATAATATTGAGGATTTTGGAATGACGGGGTCATATTCATTTCAATCATATTTCACCCTTTCTTTCGCCCTTCCACGGGTCAAAATGACCCGAGCATAAACTTTGAAGGTAAATCCCGGTAAATCCGTGGCCGAAGAACGCAAAAAACATAAAAAATGGAAAAAAATTACAAATAAAAATCTTAAAATGCATTGACCTCTTTACGATTTGTTTTTCAACATGTCGCCATTTGAATGTGGATGTACCGGCTTTTGCTACATCTTCTAAAAAGTTCATAGAATTTTTCAATATTTTTTTGGTGCCGATCAAACTGATAGTTTTCACGCGGCAACCGTTCAAAAATGACTCGGGTCACTTTGACCCGGGTGTGACCAGCTTGATTGAAATCGGAAGTGCGACCACAAAGGGTTGAAACAAGCACATGCAGGTATAGGTATAATATAATCTCATATTGATTTTGACATTAAATTGCACCATATATGCCCTCTCATTGCCAATCTGACATTCACATACGACTCAATCATTTACTTCGTATTATAACGAACTGCTCAATATTTGCGACCATATTTTCATGGGCTGACCTGAGATCATGGTCAGGATCCGTTTAAATATTCCATTACATACGTATGAAGTACGTCCAATTAACAAATGGAATTTCTGTCAGTCCAACATTTTTCACCAATTTCACAAGGATTAAAGAAGACCGGTAAGTTTCAGCGCAAATCAAAGAAATTTTCCTCCAACATATCGCAGAAAATTTTAATCAGCATCCATCACTATTCTCGAGAGAGGTGAACAAGGTAGATGAGCGTTCGTTAGCGATTTCGATTCGCAATATTTAGCGCATTCTTCCAATCATGCATGCATGTATAATATCTTTCGTAAATGTGCCTAGGTAGACATTTAAAAAAAATGTGTCGAGGAAGGAATCTATGTATTGTTTCATCTTTTATCGTAAAGATGGTCTTAGGTGGCGGTGAAGACCGAGTGCCTTCTAAAATTTGCGTCTATGCTGTGACCTTTGTCCTGTAAAATCGAGCTTGATGCTTCTAGTACACAGAAAAAAGGGTCGACTTGAGCCAAAAAAATTATTCTTAATTCAAGATAATTTTGCGGTTTAGGAAGGAAGACCGAAATTCTCTGAGACGAAGTGAAAAATTTTCTTGGTTCGAGAAAATTTTTACTTCGCCAATGAGATTTTCTGTCTTCAAAATAATTTTTTTGGCTCAAGTTAACCTTTTTTTTCTGCGTACGATCAGCAGCTGATTCTGGGCGATATTTTACTGTTCTTGCAAAGCGGCGATGCAGTATAATTGTAATTCTGATATATCAGCAGACCCGTAAAGTTTGACGGGTGTATTTCACCGTGCGATAGGTGCTGACGAAGGCTGCATGCAGTCTATGTTTGAATACACATTACGTATAGCACTACCCCACTACCGGTCAGAGTCGACAGTGTAACATACAATGTAATATGCTTCACCAGAGGTGCGGATTAGGCTTTGTATATGAAACGCGTCAGTGCATTTATAGTTTATTAGCGGTTTCAATTACACCGTCGAGTCGAGAGGGTGTACCTATATGAATGTGCGGCCGCTAGGGAAAACGGAGTGTGAACGCGTATACCTACACTACACCGCTCGTTTGATGCAGGCTACAGAATTCAGTGACTTATTGTTTATACGCATATGGTTATCGCCCTTTTCATCAAACAGCAAACGGAAAGAAGTGTTCTTTTTATTTTGTTATCGTATTTGATTTTTTGTCTGCATCTTTGAAATTGAATTCGCTAAAAGTATTCGCAAATAATATTTCATGTATTCGAGTTTCAGACATAGAAATTTTTGCTTATAAAATATTTTTTCCAAAACGATGGAAAAAAGTCTTACAATCAAAAATTTCTATGTTTAAAACTTGAATTCGTGAAATATTATTGGTTTGCCCCTAAATTACATTCATACAGAATATTTCCTTCAAATTTGAAGAAATTTCATGCAACGCAGCAACCTGTACCCTACGACAACTACTTTTTCTTCGATGGACTAAATTTTTAAAAATATTGTTTTTCGCTCAAAACGATGTCAGGCAACCAAAAAATCGGCGATATCTGTCTTTCTCGGCTTATTTGAAAGAATGACTCATCCTCTAAACGATGATAGGTCGTTTTTCAAAACTAACATGTTAGTAGTTCAGTATGTTCCGAATGTTATTCCAAAAGATGAAAGCGATCTGACTTATAGTTTCTGTGAAATAAGCTGTGATAATGTACTCGGCGAGGGAAGGACTAGAGGCTCAGCAACGCTTCGTAGCGGTTTAGTCGTACACGCATATATGACACACGGAACGAGGAGAACAGTCATCCACTGAAAGTTTTCTCTAGAGAGGGTATATGTTCAGCGCGCTCAAACTTTTGGCTTGGACTGAGGGTAGTGAACTACCTTAACCCAGGCGTACCTTAATCTAGCCTTCACCTAACCTTAACCTTAAGGCCCATCCCTAGTCGCCCACCTCCTTTTGGTCGAAATATGTCACATTTCGATTATTATCCGAGCTCAGAAGTCAAAAACGCAAAAGAGGACGTTGTGCAATTCATACAATGACGCTCACAGAATTAAATTGAAATCGAATGAGAGGATAATATCATTTGTGTTGCATGTGGTCGGATTACATATGTTTGGCATCAGCAGTGCCGTAATTCAAATTAACAATGATTGTCGGCGATGCCACAGATTTATGCAGATGATCAAAAATATACGTATAGATATAGGTAGAGACATAACCACAGGGCATTTTACTTAATTGCAAATATATTCATCCCACATGCATGCGGAGAGGGGATACGAGCTGCCCATGGGAGAGACTGAATGATGGTTTAATAAAGTCAGTTTCAATTTCAATTTAACAAATTAAGCAACATTCCATGCGCGCATGATAATTAACTTTTGCAAATTCTGTATTCGCTCCGTGCACACCTATATACACTCTCACCAAAGTGAGAATGTGTATTCGTGTACATACATACATTTTTTCCAAAGAATGTGCCGATCCCTACTATATAGGCGTCGCAACTAGTATGGATGTACACGGAGAGAAATGTCAAGTAAATATTTCTATGCACCATGGTAACGGTTACCATGCTCTATATTGCTCTATAGTTTGTATACATACTAGTTTGTATACAAACTATAGAGCAGTAGAGAGCATGGTAACCGTTACCTTGCTGCATAGGAATATTTATTCGACATTTCTCTCCGTGTACGCGACTACACGTTCGCAATTTGGTGAGTGTGTATAGGTGTGCACGGTCCCAATACGGTTCGCTTCTACCGAAAATCTTTTAAAAATGTATTCATCAATTCGTTTCAGTTCGCCGCTCGGAGAGATGTGCTGTGTAATAATAATTGCTCCCAATATGGAAATAGGTAGCAAGAAACAATCAGGTTCAAGAAATTTGAGGAAAAAGATAAAAAACGACAAGTTTGAGATGTGCCGTCAAAATAATTTGACTGTCGCACCGATGCCACGCTGATGAAAACCTCGTGCATATAAACAGCCACCAAGGGCTTACTTTTCACGTCATCGGATGGGCAATCATTCCAATCAATTGCCTGGCTTCACCCTAGCTGACGGTATACACCGTTATTGGAGAATTCTCATCCAGTCCAGACGGTCGAGCCGCGCTATAGGGGCGTAGGAGAAGGGCTAGGGAGTCAATATTGCATGCGTTTGAACGCAATAGCGCGTAAAATATCATCTTCGCAATTCTTTTCCTAGGGTACTGCCAGACCAGAATATCCAAATTTTTCGGTCCAATGTTTAGAGACACCTGAGTCGACGGAGGATGAGTGGTGAAATTACGATAAAAATATGTTTGGTTCCGGAGTGCACGGATGTGCGCTTAAATAATTTCAGACATTAAGGGGAAATGAAAGCTGACATGGTGCCATCTATCGGATTGGAATTTTCGGGAGCCCGTTTCTCAGCTAAAACACATCCGATCGATGTGAAATTTATATCAATGAAGCAGAAGAAGTGCACGGAGGGCATGACGCTCTTGGATTTCCAAAAAACGAAAAGGAACGAGAACGAAAATTTCAATCCGATCGATGGCACCCTGTCGCGCAACAATCAGCTTTCATTTCCCCTTAACGGAACACTGCTACAGTAAACAATATCAATTTGCTTTGTTACATCGCTCCCGAAACTGCAGCACTATACGAACTGAGCATATGTCATAGAATTTCAAATTACATGAGTCATACGATTAGATCAAGTCGTGCTAGATTATTATGGAAGATATTATACTCGTACACAACTACATGTTATATTGAAAGATGCGCGTCGAATCTTGTCAATTGAGAGAATATTCGAGCAATGCTTGTCTACTCTGGCGGAAAATATGTATTTGAAAATATCTCACAATGTGTGCAGAGTTTTTCCGCTTTCAAAACGCTATGCACCGAGATCCTCGATGCAATTGCGTTGTGAATGTTTTCCTATAATATAACGGAGCGGATAGGTAATTGAGATGCGTATTATGTTTTTATTCGTTTCTCGAGCGGATTCATTGTCCGTCGAGGTGAAAGTTGGCAAGTTGGAAACTGGCGAAGGACGAATTATTTTCATCGAGGGCCTCGCAGAGGACGATACGTATGTAATGTATATACAGGGTGTTTCTTTCAACTCTGCACATACTGATAGGGTGTGTAGGGGCTGCCTAGACAAGCATTTTGAGGTAAGACACCCAAGGTCGGAAACTCATCCTAACGGCTGTGGAGGGCTTTGAAGGTTTTGGTACTGCGCGCTTTTCGTGGTGTAATGAGATCACTTTCGACCCAACATTTTATTTAGCCGTAGACAGCAGTACAAATGTTCTTGCGTGAAATCAACAAAACGATAAACTGGGCAATAAAAAAATAACAAAACGATTTTCGGTGTTTATAAACAGAATTTGAAAAAGTAATGGAAAACGAAAAGCTCAAGTGTGCAAAACCCCAATTCGTTTTCAATAACTTTTTCAAATTCTGTTCATAAGCACCGGAAATCGTTTTGTTATTTTTTATGGGCAAGTTTATCGTTTTGTTGATTACACGCAAAAACATTTGTACTGTTGTCTACGGCTGAATTAAATGTTGGGTCGAAAGTGATCACATCTGATCGAGCATCTGATTCATTACGCTACGAACAAGCGCGCGGTACCAAAACCTTCAGAGCCCCACAGCCCTTAGGATGAGTTTCCGACCTTGGGTGTCTTACCTCAAAATGCTTGTCTATAGGCAGCCCCTACACACCCTATCAGTATGTGCAGAGTTGAAAGAAACACCCTGTATATATGAATACCGGAGCCGCGAAGGAGAACTAAAGTAACGCACGTCAATTGAATTACTTGGTTCAATGCTCGATTCGATCACAAAGTAAAATATGATTTATTGATTTTATTGGAAGCGATATGTGTGGAAAAATATTCTTCGTCCAAGAATCGAGATTTGTTTAGAAAAATGGTGATTGCATAAACCTGTAAAGATCTAGATGAGTTGAATGATGATTATATAGATACGGACCATATATCCGCATCTGGAATCAGACGATTCGTTGATTATAGAAGACATATGAAGAAATCGTTTCAATTCACTCAAATAATTTGTGGAAGTTTTTGCAATTGTACGCAGAAATCCGTTCACATCTATAGCAAGTTCGCTAATTACCTGCAAAATTGTCTGAATTCTGGTCAGGTTATTTTATATACACGGAGAGAGAAAAAAGTACGTCTGAAGCAGTATTTTCTACCGTAAAATACGGGAAAATGAATTATTGACTTTCAAACATGATTTTGGCCGATTTTACGTGAAAGATATGAATAAAATAAACAAAGTGTGACATCTACATTTTCTGACACCTTTGAAATGACACAGCGACATTACCTTCACGATTTCATGAGATTAAATAATTCTTTTGACTGCAGCTGCAAATTTTGCTCTCATCGTATTACTCAAATAATTCTCACCTTTGGTCAAAAGTAAGGTCAACTTCTGAGCAAAGCACCACTTGAGTCGCAGTTCCTCATTTCTACTCCGTCGTTTCATCTAAAAGAATTACTATTTATGAGAAAAATAAAGAAAAAAAAAGCAAATTCGATGACCCTGAAGTAAAATCAGTTTGTTCTAGTTTGGAAATGACCCATTAACCCATATTATCCCGGGGTATGGTATGGTTGAGGTGGCAACGAGGGCGCGCAGTAGGTAGGGGAGAGTGGGGCACATTCGGACGTGGGGCACATTCGGACAATCGCGATTGACACAACACCTACTCGAAGTATTCGCACTGCCTGGATGAAAGTTGTCTTCTTGTGGAGTTCATAACGCACCCTAGAGATATCACCACTATACACACACTATAAATGCGAGTAATCGCGGATGTCCGAATGTGCCCCACGTCCGAATGTGCCCCACTCTCCCCTACGTTGCAGCACAGCATGAGTAGGTCACTTACTCCCTCATCGATGGTTCCCATGGCAAACAGCTACCGACGAGTATATCATTGGACTTGCGGGCCACTTTCTGCACTATACTGCACTCCTAGTTTACTTATGAGGCGTTTAGCGTCACTCCAGCCACTCAAAATTAGACAGTCCTCACATTTTTATAACAAATCGGGCTATATGATACGAACGAATTCTCGAGAGGTCAAATTTTTTGAAATTCATTTGGATGCAATATATGTTTGAGTTTTTTTCATTTAAACAGTCATAACTCGTAACGTCAATGTTGAAAAACAAAAATCTGTGGGTTCATAAGGCCTACAAGTTGAAAATCCAGCTAGATCCAACTGAGTAATTTCAACCCACAGTTTAGGGAAAAATCATTAAAAAAAAATTTTCCCAACGGACCGACGCTCGATACCATCACCCACATAATATCCTTAAATTCTCATGGGACTCAAATATTTATACGGGACCTTCAATTTTTTTATAAATTAGTAATAAATGTTGATAAGCAGCGGGCACATGCTATCAGCAATGCCTATTTTTCTTGTCATATTCTGGGTACATACCAGAATATTAGGGAAGTCCTATTCATGGAAATCGTATTGTCGGAAAATTATGTGCGGAGATACTTATCTTGAAAAAATTCGAAAAATTGAAGATCCCGCTAAGTACTCGGAGCCTGTGTACTAAGTACTGAAATCCAGTACTTTTTTTGGGTAAGGGGACTGTACATAGATCCCCCATAGAAAAAGCCCGCCAAGTGAGATAACTTCAAATTTTCAATAGATTTTTCTACTTACATTATTCAAATTTGTATTATTAGTTCTTCTCGTTGTATGTATACACTTTGCAAGTCGTGTTACCGAATTCGAGCTTGCCCATCTGTGTAAGATGTTATTCTATACCCATATCTTGGCAATGATGTTATCGCTCACAGCTCATTTTGTAGCAATAAGGTTTTTTCTGAATTTGAATTATATTTTATTTTGTTTTTCTTGTATGCGTAATAAAACTGATTTAAAAGGTAGGCAAGCGAAAAACGCCTAAATTGAGCAGATCAAACATCGATGATTGGGTTTCATTTCCCACGTAATAAATGAAACCCAATTATAATAATAAGGTTGGCATTCGAAGGGCAGCCAAACAGGGGCCAGTAAATTCTACCAGTCCGGGCCCCGATCAGTCGAGCGTGACGTTTTTGATCCAGGCCCTATTCAGTTTCGCTGACTAGCGCCCGAAAAGAGAATAGCCAAACTGGGCAGGGCCCGGCCGAGACCCGCATACAATTTCCACATGAGTACCTATCTTATTTTTTTATTTTTTTAAATCGTTTTCTATTCCAAAGAGGAATCGCCCTATGTAGGTTTGCAAGACTAATTGAGAGGCACCCTGTATAGTGAAGCATGCGCGAATATACGTGTTACGTAGTATTGAAATATTCATTCCAGAACTTTGTATCAATTTTTGCTGAATATTGTAGCTGGAATTAGTGTTGCGATTCATTAAGGCCCATCTCTAGTCGCCCAACTCCTTTTGGTCGAAATGTGTCACATTTCGATTATTATCTGAGCCCGTGCGTCAAAAACGCCAAAAAGGCCAACTTAGCGCAAATTCTATTTCAATTCCGAACACATACGTTCAAAAAAATGTTCGTTACGTCCGAAAATAGAGTCTACAGATGGTTTTTACATTGTTCGCCAAGGAAATCAAATTTGAATAATGTTACGTTTTGTTTTTCTTGTACGCATCTTTCTCTTGGCGTGTCTCAACTCGCACAAAGTATACACGGTAGTGACGTCATGTAATGCAATCCAACTGATTAAGGGGAAGTGTGCCAAGGTGCAAGTGTCAAAGATACGGGAGACGCACCTTTTGACAGCCATATTGGAAATTCGAATTTCATAACCTAGAAATCGCAGTCAACACAATGAGCAAGTCTATAGTACATTTATACCACGCCAGAGTGCAGAACACTCGAAAGTGTATACTCGATTAAAGCAGCTCAATTGTGAAAGGCGAATACGCCATGATCAAGGGTAAGGGTAAAGGCAAATGCACAAGGGTACTCGAAACGAATTGAGACACGGCATCTATCTCTCTCAAACCTTTTACCTACCTTTATTGCTTTTAAAAACGCGTCTTGTCGAGAGGATTGAAATCCTGCAGGATTCAGTACGCTTCTATATTCTGCTGGTAACCCGTCATAAAAGCCTTCCAGGGTCTCTTGATCGATTGCATTATTGAGCACAGGATTTATTGTTCCATACAAAATCTCCCTGGCGAAAATGAGATGTACAAAATATCGAGTCAAATGTAAATTGAAACAAAGAAGTGTGACCGGAGTGTGAATTTGTTTCAATTTACATTTCCTATACGCTTTCTCACGTTTCCTGTGCATCTCATTTTCGCCAGGGCCGTCTTACTCCTATTCCGTGATCGTGGTTTTCACATCTTCAACGCGGCTTATATAGTCGATGATATATACCTCCAGCTGATGAATGAATTCTGCTTTGTAAATGGAAAATAGAAAGACCCGTCATGAGATTGAATTACACACGATGGCATTTATATTTTGAAAAAAAGGAAACACCTCTTTGTAGTTCGAGGTGAATTCATCCGAAGGTCTGATACTAGCTCGATGTAAATTCAACCACAATGTATAGGACGAGCGCGGAGCGAGTGCAACATACACGGTACGTGCGTTGCCGAAGGTAATTTTACCTTGCACGACCCGTGTCATCAGTACACGAAGTTTATTAGCGGTTTTAATTGCACCATCAAAGGGAAACACAATGTAGGCACAGTATAGGCATGCAGCCGCTGCGGGTAACGTCGCCGTCGAGGCGTACCTTTGCTTGTTTGATGATTGAGACCATTTTATCGAGGGAAGAATTTAGTGGTAAAGCGGTCGAGCTTGAGCATGAGTGACCAGAAAACAGGCAGGAAGTCTGTACGATAACAGAATAACATTCAATATACGCATATAGGTTACATAGGCACTTCGGTAAGAGACGCGAACCTATTTCCTGCTTCGATTTTTGAACTGAGAACACATAAAAATTGGACCTCTGCAGTGTGCCTTTGGCGTTATGGAAACTCGTAATCATATGAGTTCGTTTCTAAAAATTACAATCTTTCAGCATTATTTTGAACAAAGCACGAAAGTTTGTTTATAGATTATGAAAATCGTTTGAGATAGAAAACGAGGATGTCGAATCGTGATCGACAAAATAGTTCTAGCTGTGCCGGAATGTAAGGAGCTCAGCAAGTACGAAACTGGTTGAATAAGATCGGTAACTCAAATTATAACAAATCGTCGTAAACCTAACCGATTCATACGTAATAAAAACATATCTGCAGGGCCTATCACACGGGTACGTTACTTTTCGGCGCCGGACGTTTCGGCGCCACCGTTTCGGCGCTTGGACGTTTCGGCGCTAAGACGTTTCAGCGCTAGGACGTTTCGGCGCTAGGACGTTTCGGCGCTAGGACGTTTCGGCGCCAGGCCTTTCGGCGCTGGGACGTTTCGGCGCGAGGCGTGATTCAAGTGCGGAATCGGTGAGGTGACCACTCATTCTATCCGCATGTGTGTGTGTGTGTGGGATGAGTGGGGTAGCCCAACCTATTCTAACCTGTCCTAATCTATTTGAACCTATTCTAACCTGTCCCAACCTATTCTAACCTATTCTAACCTATTCTAACCTTTTGGGAGCCACAGCCACCGTCTGGGTATTTCGCATGTGTGTGTGTGTGTGGGATCAGTAGGGTGGCCTAACCTATTTTAACCCATTCTAACCTATTTTAACCTATTCTAACCTATCTTAACCTATTCTAACCTATCTTACCCTATTCTAACCTATTCTAACCTATTCTAACCTTTTGGGAGCCACAACCACCGTCTGGGTATTTCGCATGTGTGTTTGTCCGTGTGTGAGAAGCGCGTAGACATTTGGAAGAAAACAATGTAGCGCTCGAATGACGCCTCGCGCCGAAACGTCCTCGCGCCGAAACGTCCCAGCGCCGAAAGGCCTCGCGCCGAAACGTCCCATCGCCGAAACGTCCCAGCGCCGAAACGTCCTAGCGCCGAAATGGCGGCGCCGAAACGTCCTGCTCCCCTATCACACAGCCGTTGCACATACAATTCCAATTGTACTTGCATGAGGCGCCGAAGTGGTAGCCCATCGACAAAACTGAGTGATGAATGGATTAGGTCAATTCATTGAAAATTGCGTGATAAAGCCAATCAATCAACATTTGTTTCACGAGCAAATTTATTATTTCAAATACGGTTTGGCTCATTTCATTCCAAAATCTCAAAATAATTTATTCCCCAATTCCTTTTAGCCTACATCGCAAGGTAAGAGCGAGATGGCTGTATTCGTTGCTACTATAATCTGAAAATGAATTGCCATATCGCTGCAAACCAAGCGAGTGCAAACATAAAGTCTTGTGTTAAAAATGTTTGTGTTGAAAATTTAACACTTTTTAGTGTCAATTTGATTGTATTGTGTTAAATTGACACTAAAAAGTGTCGAATATTTAACACAAAAATTTTTAACGTAAGCATTTATGTTAAAAATGACGCAAAAATTTTTACTGTGCAAGCTCAAAAATGTATCCGCACGAGTCATCAATTCCAACACCCGCGAGCCATTTGCAACGTATATACCTTCATGGAGAAAATTTTGCGGGCACCGCCGTCGCACGTATTAGTAGGGGGCCCAGAGTGCTAAATGAGGATTGACTTTGTCGTCGTGGAAACCTATTGGATTTGGAAGATTAGATGGTAGAAAGAAAAAAAGGTTATATAATGTTTACCCTTTCAGCGGTGGGGGAAAGTATAAAATATATATTAAAGTTTCGTATATTGCTTACAACTTCTGCTATTTCGAATACTTATATCTAGAATTCTTTTTACAAAACCTCTTATATTTATAGTTATCACTTTTTAACACTTTTACATTTCTAACAGTGAATATAGTACTTTTTCTAAACTTACTATACTAATTATTGCTCATAAATATTGGGATAATGCATACAAGAATATCATGCTTTCATATGATTGTAGGAGGGATTATCAGCGTGGCTCGATTATCCCTAAATTCTTATATTTTATGTTAACTTTTCATACGCAATCAAACAAATATTCATACTAACCCGAGTCGAAATTTTAGCCCTCCTTTGAATGCTCCTGAACCTATTTCTTTTGTATCGCGCAAGCCGCCACCCTCCGTTGAACCTACCAGGCCCTATTTGCAAAATTCAGTGTTGTCGGTGAACCTCCTTTCACTCCACTTCACCCTCCGATGGCCCTCCTAGACCTCTTTCAGATCGCAAATATCTCGCGGACATGAACCTACGTAGCCTTATTTGAATCCGAAGACCCCTGTCTTCACCCTACGTAGCCTCCTTTGGATCTAAAGTCTCCTACTCTGACCCTACATAGCCTACTTTGGATCCAATGCTGGCCAAGAACAATAGGACCAAAAACTTTGGATCCAAATGAGGCTATGTAGGGTCAAGGCAGGAGACTGAATTCAAAGGAGGTTACGTAGGGTCAATGCAGTAATCTGGATTCTGGGATATGTTTTTTTGTAACTCTACTAGTTCTTTCAACTCCGGTTCTTAGTTTATTATATCCATAACTCTGTGGTTCACACGAAAATACGTAATCCACAGATTCGTAAGCGTGCGCCCAACGCTCAAGCCTTGACAACTCAAAGGCCCCTATCAGGATCAGTTGTGGATCCCACAATAATAGGTGTCTATATCATTGCTCAATCGGTTCACCGGATTTGTAAAATATGGAATATATAGGTACAATGTCAGAGAAAAAAAATGTTCCAGGAGATCCACTAAAAGTTTTACGGTAATTTCAACACTGTTTTTAGTTCATACGACGGAAGTGGAATTTTCCAATTCAAGTAAATTTATGTTTTAAATAAAAAAAAGTGTCGAAATGAACATATACATTTTTGTGGACCTCCTGGACCATTTTTTTTTTTTTTTTAACGAATTGTCATATTTCATTCGGATAAACAGATAACCGCGTAAACGAAAAATGCATAATATAATATTTAGTAATTAATGGTAATAATATATGCAAGAACTTCAATCTAGTCAAATTTCAAATGCCACGACGGAAGTGGAATTTTCCACTTCAAGTAAATTCATGTTTTAAATAAAAAAAAGTGTCGAAATGAATATATACATTTTTGTGGACCTCCTGGACCATTTTTTTTTTTCTAACGAAATGTCATATTTCATTCGGATAAACAGATAACCGCGTAAACGAAAAATGCATAATATAATATTTAGTAATTAATGGTAATAATATATGCAAGAACTTCAATCTAGTCAAATTTCAAATGCCAATACTCAAATGCCAAATTTTGATAACATTGAAATATTTCGAGTTATAACTTGACACTTTGATGGGCCTCGAACAAGTAGTAGAGTATTGAATCTAATGCCATATGATAGTTTAGCGTAGTGGTTAGGGCGTGCGACTAGTAACCGAGCGGACGTGGGTTCAAATCCCGGCGGGGACGAAAAATGCGTCGATCTTTTCAGTGCGTGCATAATGCGATTTTAACAACATAATAATGCGTAGGTTGGGTCATCTGACAATAATAACCGTCAAATATCCTATTTTTGTTTTTTTTCTACTATTATTAATTAATAATTTTCTGCCTCGCTAGCGCCCGGTTGAAATTTCTGCTAAAGAAGGAGGGTCTGCAGGGTCTACGCCAGATTCGATTCAGGCCGAGAGGAGGCTCTGTAGGCCCTACGAGCGATTCGGTTCAGGCCGAAAGAAGGGTCTGTAGGGTCTACGCAAGATCGATTTAGGCCGAAAGCAGGGTCTGTAGGGCTGGTGTAACATCTGCAATAGGCCCAAAGGAGAGTCCGGAGGATTCGTTTGTATCCTCCATAACCTCCTTTGAATCCAAATGTTCAGTTTCTGCCACTTTTGTAGGTTCAAGTGGAGTCTAACATTAAACGTACCGAACCTCCTTTGACTCCTCGATACTCCCAAGATTTGACAACTCTCGACGAGACTACGAGGTTTAAAGGAGGTTCAAAGCAGGCCTAAAATTTAGACTCGGGATGCGTTATCAATATGTGTGGATTACGTATTTTTGTGTAAACTACAGAGTTATGGATATAATAAACTAAGACCTGACGTTGAAAGTAGTAGAGTTTCAAAAAAACATATCCCAGAATCCAGACTACTGCCTTGACCCTACGTAACCTCCTTTGAATCCAGTTTCCTGCCTTGACCCTACGTAACCTCCTTTGAATCCAGTCTCCTGCCTTGACCCTACATAGACCCTCCTTGGGATCCAAAGTTTTTGGTCCTGGTTGTTCTTGGCCAGCATTGGATCCAAAGTAGGCTATGGAGGGTCAGAGTAGGAGATTTCGGATCCAAAGGAGGTTACGTAGGGTGAAGTCAGGGGTCTTAGGATTCAAATGAGGCTACGTAGGTTCATGTCCGCGAGATATTTGCGATCTAAAAGAGGTCTAGGAGGGTCATCGGAGAGTGAAGTAGAGCGAAAGGAGGCCTAGTAGGTTCAACGGAGAGTGGCGGCCCATGCATTACAAAGAAAAATAGGTTCTAGTGCATTCAAAGGAGGGCTAAAATTTCGACTCGGGAAACGTTTCTCCGTGAAAGACTTCAACGACAGAGCAGAAGGAACTATGCGGCCGTGTCAAGGCAACCACAAGGCTGACAATTTTTTAAAAAATCTCGGGGCTTATTCGGTAACTTCATAACTGTAGAATAGCTGCAGAAAACAATGTCAATCCATGAAATAGGAGCAGCTTATTGGCAACCGGCTATTGTTTTTCATGATTTCAGTGCGCGCTATTTTGCCGTTATATCTAGATTTTTTCCATAAGATAATAACCTAATTCTTTTCATCTTCGCTGCTTTAAAACTCACTGTAGAATTGCGTTTCACCATATATAGGTAAGAACACGTTTTTTTTTTTTTCACTTTTTTAAAATAATTTTCTCGCTGCCACTCCTTCATCTTATATCAGATCCTTTTCTCCATATATGTGTCAGTCCACGTCAAGCGGGACGGATTTGGCCAAAAATTGACCTCGATGTTTCTGATTCTTTTGTAATTTTTTTGCCATATTCTCTGGGCAAAATAAATGAATGAAACATTTTTTTTTTTTTTTTTTTTTTTTCTTCAACTCGAAGGGCTTAGAATAGCTACAAGGGGATGAATTTCCGAAAAAAAAACCACCAAAAATCGGAATCGCGCTCTCCTTTAAACGTTGATATCTCCGGTTCCCTTTGTCGTACAGACATCACCAAAAACTCATTATGAAGCTCTTGAATCTCACTTTCATGTTATGAATTTTAAATTCATGTAAGAAACAATCTTCCATTTGTAATAAACAATTGTATTTTTTAAACGTGATTTCCGAGATGAATGCCCCCTTCGAATATTCTGAAAAAACTACAATCGTGATCCTCGATTCATTCTCTACAAAATCTGTAAATTTTAAAATGGAACTCCGAAGGAAGCTAATATTTAAGAAGCGATTGATCCGTGCGAGACGTCGCGCGCGGCCGTGTACGCGGGAGCGCTGGACCCGATACTTGAGTTCGCGTCACATGCAAAGAATATAGGGGGGCATACTATTATTTGTGTATATTGTTAAAATTCATCAAATCTATCAATTCATGACATTATTTTGTCCATTTCATGCTGTTACCGTGAATGGCCCAGTTTTCGGACATGTAAGAGTGAGCCGCAAGTCAGATATGAATATTTTCATGTTTTGGTAATAATTTTTGCATTTCATTGATGAAATATTATCTTTGAAGTTTTCTGAGCTAAAATAAGCAGAATTCTTATTTCGATGTATAAAAATAAAATAAATATTGATTATAATACGTGAACTGTCGCATGGCCTAGTTGTCGGACACCTAAATCGGACTTGTACCTGATTCCGGACATCAGAAGACCCACTTTCCGGACAGAATGGACAGAGAAAATAGCGTGGTAGAAAATCATAGAAAGCAAAGTAACTTGGTCATATTCGTAAGAAACAGCATTAGAATCAGATTCAGAATCTCTGATTACCTAATGCAACTTTTTCGGAATATGAATGTTCGAAACGAAAAATAAATCCAGGTTAGCTGTCAAAAAAATAGTGTGTCCGAAAACTACAACGCGACCTCAATTCACCCGTCCGAGTTCTCGGACACACGATTTTTCAACGTAGAAAATTATTTATTGTTTTTTTCATTTTTCTTAACATTCGGTGATCAATTATCTGTCGATGGAAGAAATTTCATTTCATTTTGCCCTTGTATTCTGATATTTTTTTCACTCTGACACGAAGCTCGATTCTAACCGCTGTGGACAAGAGAACGTCCCGAATGCGAAACGAAACGATGGATCACCACTTTAATCTCGATTTTTACCTTTTCACTTATTAGAGAGAAAATAATTTTTGTTGTAATCTCGCGGTATATTTATTTATGCAAAATCTAAAGGAATATTAGTGCATAAAACGAAAGGATTTATTTTTAATGAAGAGAAAATTGGTGACTGGTGTAGCGTTGCCCGGGAACTCCTACATGTCCGAAAACTGGGCCATTCACGGTATATCTTCCGGAGATGTTCGAAGTCCTTTCCCACCTGACAATTCGTAAAATTTTTTGAGAGTACGCGGTTTGCAAACGGAGTATATTGCAGAAATTCATATTCCAAACCCCTTTTCGAAATTTCAGATACGTTTTTAAACTGGCGAGATTAAAGATTTCGTGAAGACAAATTCCCGATCGAACGTGTTTAAACTCAAAAATTCCAAATCAGCTAGAAAAGAGATCAATATGACATAAGAGAATATTCAAAGATGAAAAGAACGTGCGCAAAGGATTGATCAATAACATAGGTTATTATACATATCGGCCGCAACGTTGAGAGTCTTTCGTTCAGCACCGAACAAATCATGAAAAATGGATACCTAAGCTTTGGATTTCAAAGGTTGGGGGCTGGGGGCTGGGGGCTGGGGCCCTGCTTGCACGTCACCTAAGTGCCGGATGAGTTCTTTATAAAAAATGGATATAGATACAGTGCACTGAGAAAAAAAAGTGGTTGAATATACTTAACCCAATTTGGTTGAAATATTCAGTTGCATTGAATGAGTTTCAGTCGATGCAACTGAAAATTTATTTGATTCAAGTTGTACTATTCGAAATGATCATATTTTTTATTGTTTCAACCACCGCGGCGGTCACGGGCAAGGAAACGCCGTTTTGGTTGAAACAATCAAAAATATGATCATTTCGAATAGTACAGGTTGAATCAAATAAATTTTCAGTTGCATCGACTGAAACTCATTCAATGCAACTGAATATTTCAACCAAATTGGGTTAGGTATATTCAACCACGTTTTTTTTCTCAGTGTAGCTACGCTCGGATTTATGCAACAGGTGTGTTTTGAAGGGAGTTCCGCCCGGTGGCGAACAGAGTAGAGTAGAGTAGGTAGAAATCGATAACCTGACATCAAGGCTCATAGAATGAACGTTGGGTTCTTATTACAGTCCGACCCCTCAATAGCTCCGGTCAAGTATGAAAGGATAGAGTTTTTCTACTCGACTCTTACACTCGCGTCTCGAAAGTTCCGACCGCTCGCGCAGTCACGCATTCGATTGTTGACATGGCCTGAGCCGGCGCATGGATTTTTTTTTTTTTTTTATGCCAATATACATACCTAACTGTTTTGATTACTTTGGACTCTAAGTACTTATCGCGCACTGTATTGGATTTTCAAACAAACTCTTATGTTAGATCGGTTTTTATGTACTATATACAGGGTGGTCCATTTAAGTTGGCACAGCAGGATATCTTGAGAACCACCCATTTTAAAGAAAGATGTTTGAAATAAAAATTTCTTGACATTGAAAGGGGCTGTTGGATTTCACCACACTGATGTGTGAGTGTATATACAAAAAGCAACCTCGCTTATCTTATAGTCTAAATAGATATATTGAGTCTAGAGATCTCTTGACGGTGAGTTGCACCGATACAGTTTATATTATACTGTTTATATTAGAGTAATAAGGATAAGTTTAAGGGATGCATTCTGTATACAGAATGCATACCCAAGACTCTTCTAAGAGTCAGTCCTGTTGCATGAGTAGAGCTAGACAGACGAGCCTTCCAAGTGCAAACCAAATAAAGTCTTTGTAAACTTTATATACAGGGTGTAAATCTTAACTCTGTACATACTTATAGGGTGTGTAGGGGCTGCCAATACAAGCATTTTGAGGTATGACACCCAAGATCGGAAACTCATCCTAATGGCTGTGGAGGGCTTTGAAGGTTCTGGTACCGCGCGCTTTTCGTAGTGTAATGAATCAGATGTGATCATTTTCGACCCAACATTTTATTCAGTGGTAGACAACAGTACAAATGTTCTTGCGTGAAATCAACAAAACGATAAACTGGGCAATAAAAAAATTACAAAACAATTTCCGGTGCTTATGAACAGAATTTGAAAAAGTTACACGGAGAGAAATTTATGCTCAATCCAACTAGAAAGTTCGTGTAGCTTTTCCAATAAAAATATAGTAGTTTGAAGACAGACCGAAAATACCGTAGGATTCACAATAACAGTATGAGAGCTTCTACTTGTAGTAACATCGGGAATACCGTTTAGTGCGTAGTGCTATATATTTTTGTCATCGCTCTCATACAGTATTGTAGGTTCAGCGCAACGTTGTTAGAGAACCAGAACTACCTTGTGTCGTAGAATTTACCGAACTCTGTTTCGGACATACTACTATAATTGTTGGTGGCTATGCTCAAACAGTATGGTAAATTAAGCGCGACTGCGTTTTAGATTGAAAAATATCTTGCATAGCAGTTCCTACTGTAATGCTTATTGAATTTACTTATACCTTTATAGCAAGTTCAAATAGTAGTATTGGAGCTTTCTCGATTTTCATTGGAGACTCCGCCATACAGTATCAAAGTTAGTATGATATGCATTGTTCTATTTATCACATCAGTATCAAGTATAATCTGCTAAATCTGCCTGCACATTACGATGAAAAATCTGATTGAATCACAGAAATCGTAATCGATGTATTCAATTACATATCATTAATTCAAACACAAGTGTTGTGAAGTTTTAATGACACGTTATTGAATACGTGAATTTCGATTTCTGTGATTCAATCGAATTTTCAACACAAGATATACTGGCAAATTCGAAAATTATACTTAATACTGATACATAAACAATAAGACAATGAATATCACATCAACTTCGATACCGTATAGCTGCTGAGTCTGTAAGGAGTAATGGTATGAAGAGTTAAAATCATGTTTGAGGAATTCAGTAATTCAATTATTAATTCAATATAAAAGTATGGAATACGTTACTATTTGGAAGGCACAATTTATATCACAGTTTTGAAGTTCTTTGCTTAATTATAAATATTTAGGTAAGCTTAAAAATAATATAATCAATAACTATAATGGGATAATGAACAAGATTCATGGTGTTACGCAGATTTCCCTTTATTTATAGTCTAGTATAAAAATAAGTAGTATATCACAGTATTATATCAGATCCATTTTTTGGTAATGTAATACAATCCGTCACCCAACTTATTACTATGTGTACATACTGCTGGCTCTAAATCTTCCTTAGACAAGCACTGCCAATCAAAACAATTCTCATCTAAAATTACGTATGCTTGATAATGCTCATCAAAGTAGCAGTCCAGCAGCTTTTTTGTGATAATTGTAAAATCTGACTGCCAACTAATCCAACATGTGGACTGCAATTATTATAGGTATCAGAATAATTCCACAGAGGTTCAACTCCTGGTGTTGGGGTATTGGCCAAATTTGATTGCTCTGGGTGCTGTGAATTACAATAACTTTAGAGATTCAATCGATATTCTATGAATCCTTATTTGGTCGAGAATATAATTTACCTACCCTGACGGCTTTTGACCAACGTATAACGTCGGTATATCAACCGTGAACACGTGGTATTGGTATAAACAGAGTAACCGCACCGTAGTAAAACTGTGTGTTGTAGGAATAAATACCGTATTTTTGAGCTCGGATGCATACCGTCTATACACCGTAGGTAATCACTAATAATACGGTATTGAAGCGGAATGTTCACAGTCGTAATGGCAGATGAGGTACGCACGAACAGAGTATGAGTCACGTATGTAAATCATATATAAACGGTGTTTTTTCTCGAAACATACGGTATGTATCAAGTTCCATGACGGTATTTTTACTCCAAAAATACCGTATGTATCCAGCTGTACGACGGTATTTTTTTACCAAAAATACGGTACTATGTACCTTAGTTATATGACGGTATTTCTGCTCACAAGTTATTTTTCCAAAGGATCTAGATATTTTTCGGATAATTCATAAACGTATAACACACCTAAGCGTATAAAGCGTATAACACTGTACACGCCATGGAATGAAATCCTGAACAATGTTGTAAAAAAAAATGTGGAAAATATTTTGGGTATATTGGGATTCTGTACTGCAATAATTTCAAACAGCAATTTGATTATCAGTATAAAAATAATATTTATTATGTGAAAATAACGTGAATGAAAATGAATAAATAATAATAAATTTATATCATATTATTTATATATATTATTTATATAAAAATCCTACTAATTCAGCGAAACAAAAGTATATGAAATTTATGACTCATGAAATACGTTAAAACCGTTATGGTAATTCTCCAGCAGGACGATAAGCGTCGCGGCGTTCGCTCCGCCATGCGTTGACCTGTCAAAGCGGTATACTCGTTCGCACGTATTGGCATAGTTACTCAGCTTTGTGTTGGAATCAGTCGTCAAAAAAATTGATGAAACTTCCTTGACTCTCGTGTGTATGTAGCGTTCATCTCTGACGTTACGTAAAGCCGTTGTACAATGCCTCGATATACCCGCGTTGGAATACGATGAAAAGTTAGAGACATAACCTAGAAAATAGTAGGTACATTCCGCAGCGTGTTAATAATTTTCAGAAGGTTGGTGACTACATCGAAGGAGTGTGTGCTGGAGACGAGCGATACAACGGGACATGTGGTGATCCCGGAAGAAAGCGTCAAAGTACCGAGCTCGTTCCAATCACCACGGAAGGTCTTATAACGTGTTCTGATGGATTATTAAATCTTAATATTATTGAAAATTGGGTGAAATCGTTTATTGAAATTAAGCAGGTACCATGGATGATGTGAGAGGGCAAATGTACTCGAAACGCACCGAGTATGCGGCTGCTGAATTATCGAGGCCGCCTCCGACGATATTACTTCGTCATGCGAGGCATGGAAGACCGTGATACTACGGACGGGAAAATGCAGTTGTTCCCAACTAGTGTTGCAACTCACCAATTACATTTTTAATTAAATTACTCATTAGCGAAGAAAGTGAATTATTGTAATTTCCTGTCATCAATAAATACCATGTACAGAATAGTCCGATATATGTCTTGCTCAGAAAAGAGCGACGCTTTGGTACGAAGGCAAACAGGGAATCTCCTTTAGAAATCATGCTATCCCGACGTTGGTTGAGATCTGCTGAAGAGCTCTATTTCTCAATGAAATTCGCTACATGTCTTCTGCCGCCAAGGCGTCGCTGTCTCGCACTTCCCGATTTTTTTTATTGAATTTTTTTTTCAGGTATGGATGCGGTTCGAATAGGGTATTGATGTGGTGTGAATGTGGTGAGAATACGGTATGAATGTGGTAAGAATACGGTATGAATGTGGTGAAAATACGGTATGGATGTGGTGAGAATACGGTATAGATATGGTGAGAATACGGTATGAATGTGGTGAGAATACGGTATCGAAACCGTCGAACTACGGTACACATACTGCGGTCAAACCTAATTTTTTGAAGGGACCAGGAAATTTGTCGGTTCACACAGGGTACGGTAACGGTGTTCATACCATATGAAAACTGTGTTCAGTACCCGTGAATACGGTAGAAGTGCCGGTAAAATACGGTATGCAGAAAGGCGCAAATATACTGTATTTCTGAAGTGATTACCCGTGGTAAATCCGGAAATATACGGTTTAATATCGGTATATAAACCTTCTCACAACCTTGCGCAAAAGTCGTCAGGGTATACGGAATATATTTGTACTATCTATTTTATTCAGTTTAATTTTACTTCGACCAAGTTAATGTGTAAAATATTTCGACCAACATATTTCCATCATGAACCGGCCTTACCGCCATGGGCATCTGTTCCCTCATATCTCTGTCTGTAGATTTATCATTCATAATAGACACTCTGAGCTTTGAAGCGTTCTAATTTTGTTAGCAACAGTTTAGCTGCAAATTTCAATGCCACCTGCATGCACGTGGGAGTTAAAAAGCATGGTTAGGAAAATTCGGGAACATTCTTTCAAATCAAATATGATCAGATTAATTGAAGCTGATTTTTTTCTTCAGATCAGGTGATTCAAAGAATAAAATTAAATGAATAAATACCGTACGTTGACGTCAGAAATTGATTCCGTATTTAAAAAAATAAAAATGAAAAAAAAATAAATAGAATAAAAAATGAAAATGTTATCTCGACATTGAAAATAATATTAAACCAAATAATACAAATCATAAGAAATTCTTGATTGGAAGTGTTATTTGCTAGCAGTTTGATGAAATACGTAAAAATATATTCAATTGGCATGGGCAAAGTTCCGTTGTAAAGATTCGATTAGTTAGTTTTAGGTCGCCACGTGCATTCAGTTACACATATTAAATCATGCGGTTCACGGTAACAAGGGAAATTTGTACAAAATGAAAATAATTGTAAAGACGATACTTACATGTGTGTATAACTAGAACATATTTCCTTCTTCTTTTTTCGCTCACTTCACTTTCTTTTTCTTTTTCGTTAATAAGCTCTTTGACTTTAACACCAATAACACGTGACAAGTCTCAACTGGTCTCAAAGGAACTAAGAGCGCTTAGAGTCTTTCCCCCTCCACCAGCCGTATGACGTACCGCTGTGCATATTCTCGTTCTACAATACTGGTATAAGAGCGCGAGAAATATAAGTTAGGAATACCTATCAGGAATTATGGAATAAAACCTATGTAGTATGATTAAAGTAAGAAAAGCATCTAGGTGAATACCAAATAATGTTTGGCACACGTCGCTGTTATTGATAACTACCATACTGGTATGGGAATGGCTACAAAAATGTTCTGTATATTCTAAAAGGCATTTTAGTAACAGAATACACACTCCTCTTGGAATGTTCTACCATGTTGCATCGTAGATTTTCCATATGGAGCTTCTACGATACAGTATTGTAACTTACAACAAATTTTCATGGCACCACTTACTATAAATATGGTGGATTTCTACATTTTTTCGTTCTGTCTTCAAACTACCATACTTTTCTGGTCGTTTTCACAATAAATTTCTCTCCGTGTATGGAAAACGAAAAGCCCAAGTGTACAAAACCCCAATTTGTTTTTCATAACTTTTTCAAATTCGGTTCATAAGCACCGGAAATTGTTTGGTTATTTTTTTAATGCGAAGTTTATTGTTTTGTTGATTTCACGCAAGAAAATTTATGTACTGTTCACTACGGCTGAATAAAATGTTGGGTCGAAAGTGATCACATCTGATTCATTACACTACGACCAAGCGTGCGGTACCATATCCTTCAAAGCCCTCCACAGTGGTTAGGATGAGTTTCCGACCATGGGTGTCATACCTCAAAATGCTTGTATTGGCAGCCCCTACATACCCTGTAAGTATGTACAGAGTTAAGATTTACACCCTGTATATAATTCTAGCGTATTATTATTTCACACCTCAAATCCCAATAGGGGCAAAACACTGTGCTATCGTACTTTTCATATGGTGGAGGTTTACAAGGTCATTTGGAGGTCAACATTGCTTTTTTCAATGGGAACGTATACTTTTTTTTCACAGATTCGCATTTTACACTGAATAATACAAAACTTTTGTCCCAAGTTTTTTTGTCTATGACATCAATTTTGTTAAAAAATTTTTATTTTTATTTTCTAATATCTGCAATACAACAGTAGATTTCAATTCAAAAATGAATTTATTTCAACAGCTGCTCAAAATTATGCCCATTCACTTCAATACATTCCTCAAAACGTTGTGAAAAATGGACAAAAAAAATTAGAAATAAAATAAAATTTGGAAAAATTAAAAAAAATTGATGTCATTGTAGTGTCTTATATTGGGGTCTTGCCCTGTTTTATATACAAACGTATAACTGAGGGATGTAGATGATTGGTAATTGAACAATTATATCAGTTAAGTAGTTGCTTTATTTAGATCCAATAGTATTAGGTTTATATGGTATGTATGTTTGGTTCTCTGGTAATTGGTTATATTTTAGGAGGCCCGGTTATGTTAGGTGTATACCGTAACAAGTATAGTGGAGAAGTGAGGCGAAGGAAGGATAGTCAAGTAGTTGTTAGAATAGTAAGGTAAAAGGTTTTAGCTGACTCGTTGCATTTGGCAGAGCCGTGTGCAACGAGCGTTTTCTAAAATGTAGAAAAGGAAGTCGCGGAGATCAGGTAGCAAGTAGATAAGAAGAGTAGAGACGTAGAGATGTAGAGGAGTAGAGATGCAGAGGGAAAAAGGGGGGAAGCGTGTGAAGAGTTAGAGGACAGGGTATGGGCGAACGTATGGGTGGTGATACCCAGACGTAACATCATAGAAAAAAAAACTTGGGATAAAAGTTTTGTATTATTCAGTGTAAAATGCGAATCTGTGAAAAAAAAAGTATACGTTTCCATTGAAAAAAAAAAAAGTTGACCTCTAAATGACCTGGTAAACCTCCACCATATTAAAAGTACGATAGCACAGTGTTTTGCCCTCTTCAAGTCAAGAAATTTTTGTTTCAAACATCTTTCTCTAAAATGGGTGGTTCTCAAGATATCCTGCTGTGCCAACTTAAATGGACCACCCTGTATACTGCCGTGCTTAGGTAGAAGGCAGTAAAGTGCAAAAAGTGAAATCAAAGAAAACTGTCATCTAAGTTTCTGATATTTTCAAACTAAATTAATGATATTATTTTTTCATAATAATCATTGAATGACTAATAATATATTACATGACATTATGAAAAGTCATTTAAGTGTGATTTCAGATCATAATTAATCAAAATGCCTAAAATAGGTGAGATACTGCCTTTAACTGTTGTAAATCGAAAAGCAGTAACATGTGATTTACTGCTTTTATACTCTGTAAAACAAAATTAATGCTTTTTTCACTATTTTTGTTCGTATATTATATTGTTTTGTCAGAGATAAAACGCAGTAATGCATAATGAAAATCTTATTTTATATTAATATCTTTTTTTTTTATCTTGTTTTTTTTTTTTTTTTTTTTTTAATCATTATTGTCTAATCACTATCGAATCACAAAATCTTAAATTCTGAATCAAATTTATTAATCTTTATTGAATATACAACGAATAATTAATCTTTAGAACATTTAATAACTAGAAACTGTTAATAAAATAATTATATTGAAAAAAAAAAAAAAAAAAAAAATGAAAAACTGTCTGCTTTCTCATTTATTTATTTATTTATTTATTTATTTATTTTTCTGGTAGGTTTTGCCAAAAAATCTTGTGATTTTCAGGAGAGGACAAATATTATTATTATTATTTATTATCATAGCAGATTATAAAAAGTAAAAAGGCAGTACTTCTATCTTTCAGTGTATAAAAGCAGTGCAGTTTGAAAACTACTGCTTTTTTAGTTTGAAAAATAGATTTACTGCTTTTATATTCAGGAAATGTAACCGATTTGAAATATTTGACGAACTTAAAACATGAATATCTTTCTGAAATAACATTCTTAATGATTCATACTATAATTGATATGTACAGAATCATTTAAAGAATATATTGGCATCAAAATTAATAAAAGGCAGTAAATGAAGTTTACTGCCTTTTACCTAAGCACGGCAGTATATGTACTTTCATAATTCGTATCTTTTGGAATGTACTATAAGATACTTGAATGGATGCAGATATTACAATTACAATTAAAACAGAACTTGGTGTGTTTAATTAACTTGATGAAAATCGATCATAAGTGTTGCTCTTATGCTGTATGCTTCGAAATATGCATGGAAAGAAGTTTCAGCTGACGGAACTATTAGAAGGTGCGGGGATACGAAATCCGACCGCGGCTGATCCTTCTTCTTCTTCTCCCTCAAATGACTTATCGCCTTGGTGTAGGCATGTAGTCAAACCGCGGCTGATCCTCTGTACAACTTTCTAACCGTTCCCTGTTCATCGGTACCGTAACGACATGGCCAGTGTTGTAAAAGGTACTTTATAAATAGTACCTAGGTACAGGTACAGGTACTTGCAGGAAAAAGTACCTAGGTACAGGTACAGGTACTATTTAAGAAATGTACCTAGGTACAGGTACAGGTACTCAGAATGTACCTATATATAGGTACTTAGGTACATTATTTACGTTGAGCATAAGAATGATACGAAGAAGGGTGAAAAAAATATACGAAAACCAAGTTAGTGATATACATACTGGTACAGTTATACGTACACGTGCATTTACCACATTTCACACGCCGAGATTCTTACATAAATGAAGTACCTTACATTTTACCTATAAATAGGTACAGGTATTCCTCAAATGTACCTAGGTACAGGTACAAGGTACTTGTTAGGAAAAGTACCTAGGTACAGGTATAGGTACTGAAAAATGTACCTAGGTACAAAAAAAGGTACTTGTACCTAGGTACTTTACAACACTGGACATGGCAGGTTCCGAGCCTATGTATAATTTGAAGAGATTCACGATCGCTTTTTAGAATCAGCTCATTTGTTTCCTGAACATGGAAGAGGTCTCATAAAAGTATCATTCAAAAGATGCCGCGTCACCCTGGTTATAATAATTCCATGCGAATTTCTACGATTAATTAGGAAAATTGAGATTTTTCGTAGTTTTTCGGAATAAATTTTTGGTCTTCTGGTTTGATCGACAAAAGTAACGAATTATGCTGAAGAACTACAAAGGTCCACAATTTTTTATGATAAACCATGGAATTTCGCCATTTTTTATGGAATACAATGAAATATTACAATTCTCTTAAAAATGCGTAGAAATTCGTACGAGTAGACATTTCTACCGAAGATCGGTTTCCTTTGAAAAAAAATCGAGGTGTACCGTGAATCGTGATGTGAGCTCGGCATCGCCACCAAAAGTCGAACCGACCCAGCTCATTTCCCCCACAAGAGCAGAAAACTTCTGTCCAAAACATTCTTCATTATTTTACTTTATTTTATGGTTATATATTCAGAAATATTACATTATATCCGCCCGGCCTAAAGTTTAGTATCCTATGTTTGTATGAATTTCATTCCTAAAATCCTAAGGTGTATGGGTACGCAGGTATGATATATGGTATGCATACTAGGCATCGAGTAAAGGTGGTCGTGATCGAGTGCAATGTGCATGCGCAATTCGCCCACCGACAGTTTCAGTGCTGCATCTACCTCGTGATTGGTTATCTCCAGGTATCGCAAACACCCCGCCTCAATCGGTCCCGGTGCAGGGCGCAAGTTGAAAATAAGCTCCGGGTGCATCCAAGCTCCAGCGCTCGTCAATCACATCTATCACACGGGTCCAGGAGGTTGTAGCGAACTTCTGCTGGTAAATAAAATAAATTGTGCCCTATAAATAATATAAGATTCTCATCGTCAGCGTGCTTCCAATACGATTTAATCGTCTGATATTTCTAATAAATAATTCTAATAAATAAATACTAAAGCTCCAATAAATGCTTTTCACAATTGTTATCCAGTCAATGCAGGCACTTCAAAACAATGAAGTATTTTTTGTTTGTCGGAAAAGTGTACTCGTTTCGGCCAGTCAAAAATCAAATCACATACAAACTTAATAGCTGAACTTTCTACATCGAAAAAATATCGGATTGTATAGGGAAACGAAACGATCAATGCGAATAAATATTTAAATCTTCGAATAATGCACTGTTAGTCAAAAATATCAAATCAAGGGGGTGTAATATACCCTTGGCCGTCAAGAAATCGGCCTTTTTTTCAACGTTAAGAATATCTCGGGAATGAATAATACAAATAATTAAAATTTTATACACATTATGCTGATTTTTTTTTCAAAAATCATTTGTTGTAGTTTTTAGTGAAAAATATTTATCCTCATATGAAATACAATGAATAATGTGAAACAGTGTCTTCCGCAGGTTCGGTTATGGTTTATACGTTTCCAACCTCGCGGGGGATCGGCAAAAAAAAAAAATATTGATACGGATTTCCAAACTAATAAAAAAGTGACTAAAATAGTGTTTCTTGCGTGTGTCGACATAGCGGAATTTGAAAATATATCGCGTTACTAATGCCATAAGGTCGTAAGCGACAATATACGACCTTTTGGTCTTCTTAAAACCAGAAGGTTGTAAATTTTTTTTTTTTTTTTATACCATTCGCCTAAAAATTCACAAATATGAATAAATCCATCAAAATTTTGAAAATCAAACATTTTTGTCCATATACGACCTTCTGGCTTTAGTTTTGAGAGAAAATCGGGAAGGATAGAGCCAGAAGGTCGTATCGACCAAAATTTTAATTTTTCCTGTTTTCTCGGTTACTATCACTTCTAATTGGTTATTCTCCGTGGAAAATGTGATTCCGAAGATTCTCAAAAATTAAAAGAAATGGAAATGGAAATTTTTATTCTTTAATCAAAAAAATGGCAATTTTTTTTTCCATTTTGAAAAGAGTTTATTTCATCAGATTGTTTTTTCGACCCCACTAATTCGTTTCTGTTCGTGAATAACGTGATTTCTGAAATTTTGGTCGATATGACCTTCCGGCTTTATTGTTTAGAGAAAATCAGGAAAGATAAAGCCACACAGTTGAAAGAAATCTGTTAATTTTTACATCTTTTACCTGTCCCAGAAAGTCCACATAAATTCTACTGTCAATTCAACAGATCTCATTAATATCACGCGTTTTTCGTAGTTTTTTGACAGAAACGGGTTCTGTTGAACTTACATTCCTACCTTGTTGTTTTTAACATAAAAACTAGTGACAGCAATTTTTTTCAACATTTACAGAAATTATTTTCAACTGTGCAGAAGATCGTAGGGGAGACTGGAGTCGGATGAAACACAAAAATTAATATTGTAGATAACTCACAATCCATCAACAGTGCTGTGCTGCAATTTTCAGAACATATTCTTCAGACTGTTCACAACATAGCACCAATAGTTAAATTTTTTCGAACAAACAGTTCTGGAGATAAAAATCATAAATGATGAGCAAGCGATATGTTGCAATTGACAGCTCACGGGGGTCAGTTGAAACACCACCTAGAGTCAATTGAAACAGCTTTGAAACGAGCGCAGTATAGTGTATTTGGAAAAGAATTTGGAACTTTCGTGTTGGATTTGTCGCGGCAAGATTGCGAGCGCTCGGAAAAATGACCGATGTTCAATTTTTTTTCTTCAATTTTTCTACGTCCTTGTGATTTATCATTGGATACGGTGTTCCAACTGACACCGTACGACACTGTTTCAATTGACGCCCGTGCCATAATTTTTATTCTCAACTATTTATCGAAATGGTTTTGATGTATGGATAAAATGCGAATGTTATATGTTAAACATCGCAGTCTAACGGACTCATCGATGTAGTGCACTTGTCATTAAACGTAATATTGACTATGCAATTAAGAAATATTCTGACGTGAACAAATTTACTTCGCGAAAATTCAGGAACGAATTTTTTTCAAATGAGCATAGCCAGGGCATTTCGTTGAACTTTAGTCTGAAATTTTGATCACACGTTTGTCGTGTGATGAAGTGACTGATTAGCAATAAAATTTCGATAAGTAATATTAAATAGTGAACTGAGAGGATGTGTTTCAATTGACTCCGTGTTTCATCCGACTCCAGTCTCCCCTATCGACCAAAATTTTAGTTTTTCCTGTTTTCCTCGGTTACGATCACTAATTCTCATTAGTTATTTTTCGGAGAAAATGTGCTTCCGAAGATTCTCAAAAATTAAAATGAAATAGAAATTTTTATTCTTTAATAAAAAAAATTGTAATACTTTTTTTGTCATTTTGAAAAAGTGTTTATTCCATCAGATATTTTTTTCACCACTATTGATTCGTTTCTGTTCGTGAATAACGCGATTTCTGAAATTTTGGTCGATACGACCTTCTGGCTTTATCTTTCCTGATTTTGTCTCAAAAATAATTCCAGAAGGTCGTATCGATCAAAATTTCGGAAATTACGTTACTCACGAACAGAAACGAATTAGTGGTGGTGAAAAAAAAATCTGATGAAATAAACACTTTTTCAGAATGAAAAAAAAATATTGCAATTTTTTTGATTGAAGAATAAAAATTTCAATTTCTATTTCATTTCAATTTTTGAGAATCTTCGGAATCACATTTTCTACGAAAAATAACCAATTAGACGCGATTGTAACCGAGAAAACAGGAAAAATTAAAATTTTGGTCGGTACGACCTTCTGGCTGTAATTTTCGTGATTTTTCCGTGAAACTAAAGCCAGAAGGTCGTATCCGCTAAAAATGGTTTTTTTGCGGGAATCTCGATGGATCTACGTGTTTCCATCGATTTCATGGCGAATCCGGGAAAGAAAAAAAAATGGTGGATACTACCTTCTAGCTTCAATTTTTCTGATTTTTTATGTACTCTATTTCAATCAATCTACACGTTGTTGTTAATTCCAAAGCGAATCCAGAAAAAAAAGAAATTATACGACCTTCTGGCACTTAAATCGAATTTTTGGCGCCTACGACCTTATGGCATTAGTAACGCGATATATTGGAACGTTTGTGAACTCTTTACGAGTCAATGATTCAATATTTTGTTTTTTCTTAAGGGGAGACTTCGGTGAAATTTTGAAAATCACTATTAGAGGTTGTATAAAAAAATCCTTCCAGCAGTTTTTGAATAATGTCAGTATAGACTGTGAAAAAAAATTTCAGCCTCCTGCGATGAAAATGTAAGCGCAAGGAACCTTGCGAAGAAGATCTTTCTCACCGCTGTCAAAAATTCCTTGCGCATACATTTTCATCGCAGGAGGCTGAAACTTTTTTTCACTATTCATACTGACATTATTCAAAAACTGCTGCAAGGATTTTTTTATACACGTCTTTTCAAAGTTTTAAGAATTAAAAAACCTGTTTTTGCCAAAAATTTCACCGAAGTCTCCCCTTAATTTATTGATGCTTGTCTATTTATCTTTGGGCCACTAAAGCAAACCGACACAAGTATTCGACTTCATTTTTTATTCATGAATATAATTTCTCCGTCTTTTTTTTTTTTTTTTTTTTTTAATACGCTGATTTTCCTATCCTTCGTCGAATATTTCTCAATACACAAGTGCAGATTTCATATCGTTGGTTAGTGCAGTGAATACTTTATCAATAACCCTCAATGCTATGAAATTTTAATATGATAACTTTCCATTAATTGCAACCTCAGAGTTTTCATTTTTGATTTCCGTAAAGGTTCATCTCTTGACGTTAACTTTTTCTATGATAGATTTCAGATTTATATTTGTAATTTGTGATTCCATGAATGAACTCGATTCTCTCTGTCACTCTCCTCTTGTACGCAGTCCCCCACTCTACAACTACTTATCTTTACGCAAACGCGTTTTTTTTTTTTTTTTCAAAACAACGTTTTTTCAAACTGGTCCCCAAAATATCTCGAAAACCACGGAACCGATTGACTTGAAGTTTTTTGTGGTCATTGTACACATGATTATCTAGTACTTGTCATAGGATTTTATTTTTCCGATTCTTATTTTTTGCAAAATACGAACGAATTTCTTCTTGAAAATTGCTACGTTGAGTTCAAGCATCCGCCATTTTGTCAAAAATCGAAATTTTTCCAATCAGCTATGACAAGTACAAGATAATAGTATCTATTTTAATATTCTATTTGATTTTTTTATTTCTGATGATTTTTGACGAAATGCCACTGCGGGGACCGCTATGGCAAATTTTTTTTACCGCACTCCGTAGATGACGCAAGTACTCCGCGAATTTGCAACATTTTTGAACGGAAAAAAATTCACAACATTCTTGAAAGTGTATATTTTTAACTAGAAAAAACCCCGAACCGATAATTCCCCGAAATAATAGTTTCCCCGAAAAAAATTCTCGAATGTTACATTTTTTTTTTTTTTTCGTTTCCAGGTGTATATTCCCCCTTAATTCTTATATATTATATAAGAATAAGATTCCTTATAGAATCATTTATCATTTTAATACAATTATTTATTTTTCAGCTTCGAGTTCAACTTTTACCGAGCAACGTTTCTGAAAAAAAAAATAAAATAAAATAAAATAAGCATTCTGTGAAGCTGATGGATGGGTGATCGTTGAAGGAGAAAAAATTTAGGTATGGAATGATTTTTTTTTCCAAATCAATACGTCAAAATATATATGTTCGGCGAAGTAGAAATCGAAAAATTGATTAATTAACAGTAAAAGGTCCGGCGAGTACCTACCAGCAAATAATGCCCGTTCGGTACTGACTTTATGAAAAAAATTACGTTTGCTAATGGTATTAGGTCGTACTCGCCGGGTGCCAATATTATACAACTTTTTGCCATCGGTTTATTCTTTTTCTAATTTCGATTGCGTTTTGAGTATTTTTGTGGCGGATGCCGCGAAAAAAAAACTATACACCCATTCACCACCAAAATCGCCGCTTTGTCACATACGACCTGGTACCATTGAACACACGATATATTCACAAGATCATTATTACAGTTGAACGAGGAATCTATTTCGTGTTCAACTATGATTTATTCGATTCAATGAAGTATTGTTCAATTGACTGGGTTTAGTTAAATTAACGGAAATTTTCTCTCTCATTGTCAGTATCTGTCACACGTATATTCAGCATAAGACGGCATTGCAGGCTCTAAGGGGCAAATAGAAGCGGACGATAAAAGAGGAGAGAAACTAGCAGGAGAAAAGAATCACAAAAGGAAGAGGAACGAGCAGAAGAAAGAATGGATCCGAGGAAGCCGGAAAGTTATCACCCGCGGACACACATAACAACCTCGACGGTTTCCACAACGAAGATCAACAAACGAACGTACGGAATTATCCTAGCTACAATAACCATTATTGCGCTGGTCGTTACGCTCTGCCGAAGGGTCTGGCGGCTGTGGAGACAGCGCCGCCGACCCATTCGGCCAATGTCCCCTCCGCCGTTATACAACATTCCCATGCATTGATGTACCCTAGGAAAAAAAAAAATTGATTGAATGTACACGGAGAAAAATGTATGGTAAAGGCACTCACACTGTATAGGAATTTCGATGTATTCCGCACTTTTGAGAACTAGGACTATAAGTATATTAACCATATCTTAAGATACGGTAACCATTGCCTCAATTATGAGAATGGTTACTATACTTATAGTCCTAGTTCTCAAAAGTGCGGAATACATCGAAATTCTTATACAGTATGAGAGCCCTTACCATAAATTTTTCTTCGTGTACCTAACCTAAAATTATTTGAAACAGGTTCGGCGAGCGTTGCGATGAAATTTTGTCTACATGTTAAATGTTAAATACGCGCACTCGCGACCTGTAGGGTAATGTTCATTAACCCTAGAACTACAAACCCATTTTTTCTACCTTTAAACTACAAACCGGGGTAAATATTTACCCCACGCGTTTCTTGTTTGTAAAACCGTTCTGAAAGCAGTAATGAGACTCGTAAGTACATGAATCTCTTCGTTTTTTCATCCAGAAGAAAATGGTGAAAAGCAAATTCAGATTCATTGAAGTTTAGTCGGTGAAAAATCGATTTAAATACCTGAAAATGCTAAGAAAACGGCCAAAACGTCATTTTTCAGAGTTCGCCTGGGGTAGATATCTACCCCGGTTCGTCGTTCTAGGGTTAACCCTTTGAGGGGCAGTGGGACGACATATGTCCCACCTGTTTCATTTGAGTTTAATCAAATTTTCTAATTCTTTATATGGACCTATGACTTTGAAAATTTGTTCAATAGAAAAATGTGCCCCTCAAAGGGTTAATGGGTTCGCAGTGGTTGTTTTTTCGGACTTTTTCGGATATAATTTAATAAAATAATATGATATTATTTTTATAAGGGTTTGTAATTATTATTATTATAATTTCAGCCATGAAAAAATACGACGACAATTGAGTCGCGTTTCCGAAAAAGTCAGAAAAAGAACCCATTAATGAACATTACTTGTACTTCTTATACCTGTGCTGTATCTATATGTGATATTTCTGTTGTGAATGGCCGCAACAAACTCCATGGAATAAATAAATAAATGATTGTATAAATGTTCAAATAATTGACTATATATTTATTCGACATTCAAATTAGTGGGTGAGTGGGGTTCTACACTCAGAAAATGGTCTTGTTGACACAACCAAAATTTGGGTTATAAAAGGCACAATCACATTTTTTGTTCAGTCAACCAAAAATTTTGGTTGTCCCAACAAAATTTGGTTTTCCCAACAAAATTTTGGTTATCCGAACGAAATTTTTGGTTGACTGAACAAAAAATTTGATTGACTGAACAAGAAATGTGATTCTGCCTTTTATAACCCAAATTTTGGTTGTGTCAACAAGACCTTTTTCTGAGTGTACAGGTCCTTGTCCAGATCCTTATATTAAGTTTAGGTCGAAGTTATTTCTCCCAAATCGATAGAAGTCAATTATTACAATTATTGAAAAACTAGTTTTGTACAAGGTTACACACAGAAAAACGTAAGCCTAAATCACGATTGAAAAATCGTAATTCACGGTTTTCATAAGCGTAATCTACGTTTTTAGAGACAACGTGAATCATGCTCTATATTGCCGTAAAATAGGATCGAATTGTCCTTGACGTACGATTTTGTATTCGTACATAGAGAAAAACCTGAACGTACTATAGTAAAACGTGATTTACGTTAAAGTTTTCCTTAGTTTTTGTATCTATATTTTGTTCCTATAGTTTTTGTATCAGAAAACAGTCGCTGAATAATGGATCATCTCCTATGTATATTGAAACAGAAAAATGTTTTTGGAAGAATTGTGATTTTTTTTTAATTTGAATTAAAGACAAAAAACCAAGAAATTTGATGGGTAGACTTTACATTTTGGGGGCAGCGCGACATGGAGAAATATAATTTTGGAAACTTATACTGATCAATATTCACTGATAGTTATAATAATTCATCCTATACGATATATCTATATGTATACCCCCAGAACATTGATGAACATAAATATTCTATTCGCCTTTTACTAGAAATTTCATGAAAGTTCGTAGAAATGTTTGACATTTTTCTGGAATTTAGTTCACTGATTCATTGTTTACATATTTCTCCACAATTTCAATGATTAGTACACGAAGTTTGCATCAAAGTACGAGTTGCCTATAGCGATGCTTACAGAATTAAATTGCGATCAAAGAGGAGGAGATGATAATAACATTAGTGTTTGATGGAGAGATTACGTACATAATCGCCATTATGACCGCGATCCAAATTACTAATAACTGTCGTCAATACAATCGAGTCGTGCACAAATGTCGTAGTACAACTACGTGATTAAATGTGCTCGGAGGGCCTTTTATGCAAATTACGAAGATAATCCCTACACTGAAAAAAAATTACAGTCCTGACACCTGGAATTCTGGTTCCGAGAGCCGTAACGTAGTCTGTGCTAACACTAGCACCAACTTCAGGTTATAGGAACTGAACATTTATGTCTTACTAGGGGCTCTGCCCCTGCGCGCTTCGCGCGCCAACCCCGCTCGTCGCTCGTTTATGTCTTATAATACGGTATCGCTGTAGGAGCTGAATTTAGAATAACTTATGCAGCGGTCGGTGCTTTCCGTTTTGACTACAGATCATATAGGCATACAGGCATCATATCGCACCCCTAGAACAATGTTGTAACAAGCCGAAATATTCGAATTTTCATTTTATTACGGAATATCACTCGTCGAATGATGAAGCAATTGGGCAAAAAAGAGTGGAATTTTTTCAGGCCAATATAACTGTTGAAAACCGGATATTATAGTATTGCGATGCGAGACAAAATTGAAACCGCTGGAAGCAATACTGTAACAACTCAAAACTGGCATGAGATTCTGGTGCAATAGTGTAACATTTCGAAAAAAATTGTTTTTCCTGGTGCAATACTGTAACATCTAGAAAAAATCAAAATTTCTTGGTGCAATACTGTAACAACTCAAAAAAAATTTCGAAAAATTCTAAAAAAAATTGGGCAATTTCACCAATTATCAACCAATGTTTGGGCCCTCGAAAAATCGATTTGCCTGAAGTTTCAACCCAATAGGACGTAGTACTCTCCACGAGAAATACGACATCCAATTTTTAGGACAACATTTTTATAAGCATTTTTATTGTATCTTCAGCGTCACAATGTAAATTCGAACAAATACGTTTTCCATGTGAAAAACTCTCAGCTTTTGGAATTCATTTTTTATTTGTCATCAACTCTACTGAAACCCTCTCCGAAACACTTTTTTAACAAAAAATTGCGATTTCTTCGTCTGCTCAATGTTTTATCAATCGTTTGATTTTTTATTGTGAAAGCTGAGATTCTTCAGCGATAAACCTAAATTTTCAGAATGGCCGCTCTGGTCTGAAAATTTGAGTGTATCACTGAAAAAACCTTGGTTGATAATTGGTCGAATGGCCCGAATAAAAATCGGGGTTGATTCACGGTGTAATGAATAATAGACTGTTAATCTTCAAATTCAACTCGTATATTTATTATTAAAAAACGCAACAATAATAAACTATTTCAATCGAACGGAAAATAACTCGTTGAAGTAACGTGTCCACGGCTCGTGAAATAATTAGAAATAACCGACAAAATAACTGAAATAACGAGAAATGAATTAAATAATGAATGAATAAGGTACACATAAAATAATGAGAAATAACCGTATAGAAATCACTGAAATAATTAAAACTTTAAAATAACCATGGAAATAACTGGAATAACCGACAAAATATAACTGAAGTAATACAAAAAAAATTGATAAAAAAAAAAAAAAAAAAAAACATAAAAAAAAAAAATAAGTTGCATAATTTATTAGGAATGGATTACACTTTTGCTTATATTGGTTAATGAATATTAGTTGAAAATACAAGTGTAGACATTTTATGAATAAATGAACAATATTTATCCGAAACATTGTGATATCTTGAAATAATTGACTGTTATCAGTGCAATAGCGTAATATCTAAGAAAAACTGAATTTTCGTGGTGCAATACTGTAATAAATTGAAAAATAATAATTTTCTTCGTGCAATAGTATAACATCTCTAAACGTCGGGAAATTTATCATTATTTTACGATTTTTCTGTCTGACTTGGTGCAATAATGTAATATCTCAAAATCTTTGAAATCATTTTGTAGTATCTCAAAATCGAATGGGGCGATCTATTTCGATGCAATACTGTAATAACTCGAAAAAAATTCAATAAATTGATGCAATACAGTAACAAGTCGGGAAATAAACATAATTCTTTGTGCAATACTGTAACAACTCGAAAAAAAATATATCCCTGGTGCAATACTGTAACATCTCAAAATTACCATCAGAAAATATTTTTTGACTTATTACAGTATTGCTCCACGGTTTGAGATTTTTTTTTAAGTGTTACGGTATTGCACCAGGAGGATAATTAAAATTTAATTTAATATCTCGAAAAAATGGCGTAATTTAATCGCAGCAGCCAGATATCAATATAATATTACTTTTTTATCATCTGGTACATTTCAGCGGATTATTTCGTTTATTTAAAAAATGTGTCCCCAATGAAAATATGTGGTCACGTTGATTTATAATTAATTTTACTTCAAACGCGATTGTCTCGGATCGAGATTTTTTTAAATGTTACAACATTGATCTAGGGGTGCGATATAGGCACTACGTGAGACTATACACATAGGTTATACAATATGCATCGTAGCATGTATATAATTATATGAAACTTTGAAATGACATGTTTTTTTTTTTTTTTTTTTTTGTAATTTTTTTTTTTTTATTTTTTTTATACAGACAACATTATTTCAGAGGACTCATAATAAATTGCAGGACAAATGAATATTTAGGAATATGTTTATTATAAAACAGAACTTGAAGAATACATCAAATTTTTTGTTGAAAGTGATTCATAGGGGGTATTCCACGTGAACCGGGTTGGTTTTTGGCAAAAAAAAAAGTAAAAAACGGGAGACTGGAAATTTTATCACTTCTTTGTGACACTTTGAAGTAATTTCGGTGAAAATTTCAGGGCAATTGGTGTGACCCTTCGGTAGAAGAACAAAGAAATTGCATATTTTCAAAGTTTTACATGTTTAAGAAGTTTTACATGTTTAAGAATTCCAAAAATAATTGAAGTGCTACATATTTCGAAGGAGCTCATTTATGCGCGTAGAATTCACTATGGGAAGTTATGATTTTGTTCATGCATGGCTGAGATAAGTAGTGTTGAAAATGTGGTAATTAAATTTTTGGCATAATTATGACAGCGATATAAATTGAACCAATTATTTTCAAGCTCTGTAACTGTTGGGGGCAGCGCCGGATAAAGGGGGGGGGCGAAGGGGGCGCCGGCCCCGGGCGCGATAGGCAGGGGGCGCCGTATGCATATCCGATTCCTCCAAAACAGTCATATTGCAACAACTTTGTTGCGGGCGCGGGCGCGGGCGGCAAATCAAAATAAAGCTTTGATTATCAAGCAAGTATTGAGGCACTAGTTGGAAAAAAAATTGACAGGCGACAAGCGGCACTCTATCAAAGAGTATTGTGCACTGATATATGACCAGCGGTGGCATTATGTTATTTCTTCCAGCGCATAACTATGAATACACATTGACATTGACATTGACATAGTCTTTACTTTATGTTAAGGTGGTTCTTTACCTACTTCCCACCAAACTTGGATTTCAGAGAAGATTTTGGATACTTCTAGATGGGCAAAAAATCTGAAAAAAATCAAGCATGTAGAAGATCCTCGAGAGATTGATTTTGTATAATAATAATTCAAAAAAGTTATTAACAAATTGATGGAAAAAAAAACTGTTCAAGAAATTAGCCGATGACCCAACTTTTTTTTTAGGTGAGAATTAATTTTTAATTTTTCTGAATACGTATGATTTTTTTCAGAATTTTGTTAAATCTTTCAAAATCGCGTTTTGTCAGGTATGAAAAACCCAATTTTCAAAGATTTAACAAAATTCTGAAAAAAATCATACGTATTCAGAAAAATTAAAAAATAATTTTCACCTAAAAAAAAAGTTGGGTCATCGGCTAATTTCTTGAACAGTTTTTTTTTCCATCTATTTGTTAATAACTTTTTTGAATTATTATTATGCAAAATCAATCTCTCGAGGATCTTCTACATGCTTGATTTTTTTCAGATTTTTCCCCCACCGAGAAGTATTCAAAATCTGCTCTGAAACCCACATTTGGTGGGAAGTAGGTAAAGAACCACCTTAAGAACAATCTGTTTTTCTTACGTGGTTTTACTTAATATGTGTGTAAAAAATATGATTCTGCCGTTTATTTCTTTTATTAATAAAATATATGTGACTTATATTTTAGTGGACTGCATTGTATTATTTGACAATTTGGACGGGGGGGGGGGGGGGGGGGGGGGGGGGGGGGGAAGATTACACACGGTTAGCCCCGGGCGCAATATTGTCTTTGTCCGGCGCTGGTTGGGGGCATCTGATGTAGTAACAAGGAATCTGAATCTGCATTGGTGTCAAATTCGATGACCTCAGGCCAAAAACTGATCCGGTTCACGTGGAATACCACATAGGTTATACTTTAGGACGATGAAACATTTGTCCAAATTTCTCGTCAAACTTAGAGGGCGAGAAGAAAACAAATTATCATATGTCACTATATGGCACCTGCTGGATATACTGAAAACCTCATAGGCATGAATGTGACTATTGAAAAAAAAAAAAATAAAAAATAAAAAAATTAAAAATCAAAAAATCGAAGAGTGGGATCTAAGCGCCGACATAAACCGCTTGTCTTCGGTTTCCACTGAACTCTATAATATACTGGAACGTGCGCAGGCCTATGATTCGTGTAGCGACCGGCGGTGAGAAAGAGATAGTTGTTGACGGGGTGGGTTGCACTTGTCTAATGTACAAGAACTATCTCGCATGAAAACATTGACCGTTAGAGAAGAAACTGGTGTGTTTAGTACACTGAACTCGATGTTTGTGGCTCAGGCAGTAGATATGCGTGCGACACGAGCGAACACACCCCGTCATCAACTATCTCTTTCTCACCGGCCCCCACTCCCATTGCGCGCGTTCCAGTATATTATAGAGTTCAGTGACGGTTTCGCGCTTGCATCGGCATGCATAGCTGCTGGAGCTATACCATAATAGTTCCTGCAGCGCTTTAAAACCTTCTTTCCGATAACTGACAGTATCGTGCTTGGAACTTGACATATTTTTATAATATCGGAAGTATGCAAAGTTAGATGATATGATTGATGCAGCTATTTGTATCGCTCATTTGATAATGTTTATTGTCATAGTAACGTAATGCTCTCAACGATATTTTGGATCGCGGCAGAACGGATACTTTTTTTTCAGTGTATACATGCTCAAGGCGCAGAGATATTTATACCTGTGTTAGAGGTTTGGCCCAACGGCGTAACCAACAATGAGCCAATACAATCAATATTGTGGTCCTTTGAGGCCCTTCAATCGTACACTGAAAAAGGGCTTTTCATTTCAATGAAAATTTTCGAATCTGAATTCGAGAAACTTTCTGAATTACTTTTATTCAAATTTCATCCGTATATTCCGATATTAATGGGATTTATGCGCATGGGACTTGGAGCGTAGCGAAGGTCAGCGCTTGGAGATGACTTTCAAACTTATCAAACCACTTACCGCTTCAATAATATGAAGACACATATCTCAGCTCTCCGCACATCGATTGTATTGTTGTTTGGCTTGAATTGAAACTTTTTGACATTAATCGTCGATCCCCAGGATATTAACCGTACAGTAGAATATTACGTGTGAAACATTATCCCCTTAATCCTCCAGAATTCGGTCGCTGCGGCGGAGGACCGAATTATAAAATCCGTATCTGGCGTAGGTCACAAGTAACGGCGAGTAGAAAGTTCGTGTTGTTCTTTTTTGAATGACTTCACTCGAATGTGAGATGTCGCAATGAAATAATTTGGTATGGTCAGATGGCGTCACATGACGAAATTCAATATGATATCAGCTGAAAGAAAAAAAAATCCAAAAACAATTGTAAGAAACGGAGAAAAAACAAAAGCAAGTAGCAAGCTTGGTGTTTGCTTCCCAGTTTTTTCTGAACATGAAATAATCGCACATGATGCTTTTCAATGTAAGTCGGTAATATTAGAATTGGGAATCAGTTTGAAGAAAGATATAGGTACGATGAATGAATGAATAATCAATCATCCGTACATGGTTTATGTTTATTATCATTTTTATCACATACAATGGGGTAAGACACATTTAAGGGAGTACGCCATCTTGCGTGGTAGACCGATGTAACGGCTAATTTTCAGTAAATACCTATATAGGTATATTCGACGTAGCACGTGTCATGTGTATACGTGTACAGATTTGCTTCAGAGGCAGAAATTGTTAGTTTCTTTACAGCATATAAGCATGCATCATAATTAGAACACATATTGGCTATCAATCATCGACGAAGTGCAGGCTGTAGTGCTCCGCGTAGACCGTGGACTCCTCGTATTCGGTGGCTAGCTGAAAGGTGGCATCGGATGATTTTGAGAGAACAATAGTCCATAGTCTGAAACAGAAAAGCAGCAGTTTGAGTCTCTTATACACATTCGTCACATGATAATAGGACATTGTACAACAAGGGGGGGGGGGGGGGGGGGGGAGGTCATTTCTAAATCCCCCCCCCCCCCTCCCCCCCTTGTTGCACACCGTAATTTTTTCAACGAGTGCATGTATAGGCCCTTTTTCGAGCATGTACGACGAAAATTTTGGAAATTTTGGAAAGTTTGGAAATTTTAGGAAATTTATGGAAATTTTCTGAAATTTTCAAAATGTCGAAATATTTGAAAGCCTTCGAAACCGTCTCTTGGAAAGTAGCAATACATCCATTACCCCACTATAAGGGAGGTAATGAAGTCCACGCTAGAAAAAGGGCCTATTACATGCACATGTTGAAAAAAATGTTTTTCATAATACGTGTATGAAATGGGCCTTCTTTCATGCTTGTCGGGCGTGGGGAAAATCGCTTGTGTCGAACTACGACGAGAGCGGGAGGGAAAGTACTTTTCCTCCCGCTGTAGCGGGGAGAAAGGTACTTTTCCTCCCGCCCATATCGTGTCACTAATGCCATAAGGTCGTAAGCGCCAAAAAAAAAAATTTCGTGTTTTTGGTGGCAAAATCTTTTTCGTGCCATATAACATCGTTTGGGCATATGGGCATATCTCACAAACCTTCAACTTTCATGTAACTTGACTTACGGATTGCGAAAGTTAACTTGCAGGCAAAGAATTGGGTATTCATGCATGTAGCGAATTATTTTTGAGATACACGAAGCATAATCAATGTAAAAGAAATTATTTACTGTATCTACAAACTTCTTGTCCCTAATTGAAATGCAGGAATAAGCAACGTTGCATTGTGTAACTATGACTTTAACAAAACTTCGTACGGGATTTGCATTGATACGAAACTTTAGAAAAATTTGAAAAAAATAATTGGCTACGAGCAAGGTAGTATGAACATAATGTACGTAATTTTAGTCACCAAAATTCGTCTGCGATACTAGGGACACAGTACGAAGTGCTGTCACTCGGTTTCGACATCGCACCTGACACCCAATGTTTCACGATTAAAAAACATCAGCACAAGCTAATTGGATGTATTTATCTACATGCACATGAAAGTGGAACTATCACGGATCGAAGGAACTAAAATTTACGTCGGAGAGTCAATTTCTTTTCTCGCAGTGTTCTGATCAATGGATACATATTGACGCGTGGAGAATAAATGTCAGGAATGTCTCGTCGTTACCCTGATAATCTGGTCAAGTAAGATGCTTATATTTGATATGAGTATATTGCTCATATCACGAATTATATCTTCAAAGATGTGCGCGATTATTTTATCAAAAATGACTTTTCTCTGGGTTAAAACGTATTGAAATGTCAGATTCGGGAATGTCAGATTCATAAATTCGGAACATAAATTTGCAACTATTCATTTTTTCAAGTGATCTAAATTATTTTCTGAGTCAGTAACCTTTGTAGCAGTTACCGTTTAACTTTTCTGTATACGATTAAAGTGAATTAATTTGAATAATAATAAAAATAATAAAAATTAATAAATTTTTTTAATTTGAATAATACATATAAAATAATTTTTTTTTTTTTTTTTTCTAGTTTGAAAATAGTACTCTAGTACTGCAGAACAAAGATACAGATAGTTCTGACATCAAACCTACAGAAAATGAATAATTGTGAATATAAAATGGCAGTATTATTTTTTATGCGCGCACCCAGTATAATATGAATTGTACATGAATAGATATTGCTTTATGGAGGTCTTGTGATGCGAGAAAAAAATTGGCGACACTGTGTTCCTCAAATTAGATTTTTTTTTTTTGAGCTGCGAAAGTTAAAGGTTTGTGAGATATGCCCATATCCGCAAAAAAAATAATTTTTTGGCGCTTACGACCTTATGGCATTAGTGACGTGATATATATATATATTGTTACGTTTCGGTTCTTGAGCGTTACCTCAGGTAACGCGAACCGAGTGTAATTGTGAGTTCTTTGCTGGATTTTATATGTTCTAGACCTTTATATCAATAATTTAATGTTCCCTATTACGGACTTGAGTCGCCGAGCAACTAAAGCCGCCTCCCCACAGACCTGAGCACGTAAACGCGCTAAGGCTGCACTTTACCCACCTAACCTTTTGATTTTAGTTATGATAAAGTTACCCACACGGCACGAAATATTTCAGAAATATTTAGAAATGTTACAACATTTCAGATTCATAACATAACTTCAGGAATATGTCTGAAGCGTTTCAGCAACATTCCAAATGACGTATATCATTTTCGACATTTCTGAAACGTTTCAGAAATATATCGATTGCAGTATAACATTTCAATATTCCCGTAATATTTCCGAAATACGTCGATTGCAATATATCATTTTCGATATTTCTGAAACGTTTCCGAAATGTGTCAATTGCAATATAAAACTTTCGATATTTTCGAAATATTTCTGGAATATGTCAATTGCAATACAACATGTTCAACATTTCCGAAATATGTCAATTGCAATACAACATTTCCAGAATTCTCGAAATGTTTCAGCAACATTCCAAATGACGTATCGCGTTTTCAATATTTCAGGAACGGTTCCGAAATATGTCAATTGCAACATATCATTTCCAGATTTTTTTATATGTCACAGCAACATTTCAGTTCATCCATCCATCATTTTCTCAAGACAATGTTAAGGGAGCTTTCCAGTGTGAAATTTTCAAAAAATCGATTCAGCTCGTCGGACTGAACAATCCATTGAGCACGATCTTTTCGGAGAAGCAGAAGGGATATTGTATGGACCTGGCATCGCTGATTGACCGTAAGTAAACGATTTACCTAAAATTTCCTCACTTGAAACTTTGAACGCGTTTTTCTCGAAACAGCATTTTTCAAAACGGTGTCCAACTTGGAGGGCAGAGTTTTAAAGCTATCGAGTTGAATTTTTTACACAATATTCTTAACGTCATTGTTTATCGTGCTATGGAAGCTTTTTTTTTTTTTTGACATCTTCCTATTTTTTTGTAAAAAAAACTGCCAAAAAAAAATGCTAAAATCGATACTTTTTGTTCAAACCGGCGCCATTTTTGCAAAAAAAAAAAAAAAAAAAAGCCTCCATAGCACGAAAGCCAATTATATACCGATCAATAATCTTTTTGTGTTTTTTGTTTCAGATCAAAATTGTGACCCCCAACGTGGACACCACATCCAAGTGCATTTTCTGCAACAATTGTTTCATCATTTTTATAGATATTAATTAATAAATAAATCGATCTTTAAAAAATTGTTTTGTATTCTTCAATACCCAATTAATATACAAAAAAAAAAAACCAGACCGATTACATTATTTTCTCTTTAAAAAAAAAAAAATCGCGAAAAACAGCGATTTTTCGGGCTGTCACACTGGAAAGCTCCCTTAAGGTGAAGTGAAACGTTTCAAGGCCACGGCCGGGTGCCTTGCACCGCGGTAAAACAGAACTACCGAACGTTTGGTACCTCTGCCCACCGCTAGATTATTTGCAAGTAAACTGGCTGCAATTTCGGTACAGGCTGTGATCTCGCCTAAATGTCGATACGGGTTGTGATCTCAACTGAATGTCGGTTTTTTAGTTATGAGTAACGGAGAATCGTCAATTCTCACCCATTTTTCCATCAAATGACACGGGATTAGGCTCAAAGTGTGTGGTTCTTCATTGTGGAGTGGCTAATTATCGGGAAAATGCGATTATCTACGTCAACAGTGAATAATCTTGCGATTTATGTGGTCGGTACGTCAATCTGTGAAAATTTTTGTCAAATTTTGGAAAAGTGAAATAATCAGCCACTTTCTGCCACAATGATGTGTAATCCCTCAAAGTTTCATCGCGATTGATTCAGTAGTTCCGGAGAATTCACGATTCCCGTTTTCGAGGTTCTGACAAACGTTTCACTTCACCTTAATGTCTAACTTTCTGCAGAACTTTGTGAAAAATATATGATACTTCAACTCAATTTCTTCATTGTTCTGGAAGAAATAATATATAGGAAAAATTTGCAATACATGCTAAGTGGCGGTCTAGCGTAGTGGTTAAGGCGTGAGATTCATAATGCGAACACCGGTAAGCGTCCCGGTTCAAACCCCGGTCAGGATTTAGAAATTGGAGCACCGTCGAAATGCGTTTTTCTTCATATAGGTGATTTAATATAGATACAATTATCCTATAACAGTGATATCTGACAACGGAGATATGGAAAATGGTATTTTTTTTTTTCAATTTTCATTTCTCATTTCTAGTGTTCATCCACGCGATATCCACATATTACTGAAAGATTTCTGATATATTACTGGAAGATTTATGGTATATATTTCTGAAATATTACCACATATTACTGAAAGATTTCTGGTATATTACTGAAAGATTTCTGGTATACATTTCTGAAATATTACTAAAATATTTCTGATATGTAACCGACATATTTCTGAAATATTTCTGATACATGTTAGCTATGTAACGTTAGTTATATATGCGGACATGGACATATTTCTGACATATTTCTGAAATGTCACAATGAAATATGTCATGTACCGAATGAAACATTTATGAAACATTTCTGAAATATTTCGTGCCGTGTGGGTCAGTTTATCCCCAAATTCTCTAAACAATAAAACCTGCTGTGCCAGACCTGAGTGTGTCAGAGACTCACTAAGGCTGTATCTAGCTTTGGTTGGTTATACGGATGAAGAAGAACCTGGAAATGGCGGATAAGGGATCTGCATAGATTAACTTACTTTTAGATAATCAAGAAATTCGATTTATTTTTATTTTAACTTAAACTTGCGGTTGCAACCAATACTTATCCTATATTTACAATGTTGCCTTATTTTCCTATAGTTTCAAATGACGTGCTATATCGATTATATCTTTGATAATTTTGCTAAACGAGGTTATTTAATATTTGACTTTGTTTGCTTTTATTTTATTTCTAATAACTTGTCTAAATAGAATATCTTTTTCTATGTTAATTTCTTTTATGATCTTTTAGAATCTATTGATTTTCTGTTGACTTGCCAATAGAAGAAATTAGAATTATATCAAAGTGAAGCTACTAGTACGCAAGGCGCTGTGCCTATTGCGACTGATGAGTATGAGTGTTGCGAGTCAACCCGGTGCTATACCGTAGAATTGCTGCTGCTGAGAGCGGTGTCTCGATTTATATACCCTTTGTGACGTCATGCGACTTGTCGCTCTCATCGAACCTTCTGGACTGTTCGATGTGCGCAACGGTTGATCTTTGAATTGTTAACGGTCAGGCCTAGGTCGCCTGATCCGTTACAATATATATATATATATATATATAAATATATATATATATATATATATGGGGAATTCCACGCCAACTTGACCAATGAATTTCCCTCACCATTTTCGATTTGCTTCAAAAAAATTTCTACAATTGTTCAAGTACTAAAACGGTCCCCTGAATTTTTTTAGATTTTTCGATCGACCCGTTTTTTTTTAATGATTTTTCAATCTACCAAATAGATCGATACTTTTTAAAAATCTCAAAAAATTCTCAAAAATCTCTTTTTCCACTACGAACATCACGCTACCAAGGCCATGATGGTGCAAATTTTCCTTCTATTTTTTTTTCAACGTTTCTCATACAAACATGACTAACACGACCAATGATTTCCCCACACCATTTCCGATCGACTTCAAAATGTTTTCTACAATTTTCCCAACTCCAAAACGGTCTGCTGAATTGTTCCCAATTTTTAGATTGACCCGTTATTTTTTTATGAATTTTCGAACTACCAAATATTTCCACCTTTTTTGAAAATCTCAAAAAATTCTCAAGAATTATAGGATTCACTACAAACATTACGTCACTAATCCCATGATGGTGCGATTTTTTCCTTCTTTTTTCAACGTTTCTAACATTTTTATCAACGGGAATGTGTTCAACATTCCGAATCCTCGAACATATCTCAATCGATTTTAAATCTATAACAAACATGTTAGAATGATGTAAAAGGTGAAATGAATTTTCTCACCACTCTTCATCGCAATTAGAATATATTTTTATTGATTGAATAAATGTATTACATCACGAAAATTTCCATGCAGTCAACCGAATGTTCATTTTTTCTTTTATTAAAAATCGCGTGGATTCTGAAACATGTTTTAACACAATATGGGGATAAAAGAAACTTATGTTTTTTTTTAGAATTTTAAATTACCTTTTCTCATCAGAAGAAGATACCGTTTTTACAAAAACTACGCCGTCGGTGTGAGGGATTATACAATGCAACTTTTGCGTTGCAGGTATTCTTTTCGCCGTTTCGTAACGGGGTGTCAAAAATTCTTTCGCTATTTCATAGTCATGTTGTGACAAAAATCTAACTGCAATATTCGGCAAGTTATTTAATTGTGAAGCCCATTCAAAAAGTTCCTGCGGCGTTGTAATTTGACGGTCGGGTGGTAGTTGAACATTTGTATCAACACGGTTTTTCGTTCATCCGCAATGTCGAACAAGGTAATAGAAGAGGTAGGAGATAAACGTTTCATAATCGGGTCGGTTGCGAATTGATGGGGATGAAAAATAAACCGACTAAGATATTTGTGGATAGTTTCAGAACGTTCGAACACAGTCCCGTTGATAAAAATGTTAGAAACGTTGAAAAAAAAAGGGAAAAATCGCACCATCATGGGATTAGTGACGTAATGTTTGTAGTGAATCCTATAATTTTTGAGAATTTTTTTGAGATTTTTAAAAAAGGTGGAAATATTTGGTAGTTCGAAAATTCATAAAAAAATAACGGGTCAATCCAAAAATTGGGAAAAATTCAGCAGACCGTTTTGGAGTTGGGAAAATTGTAGAAAACATTTTGAAGTCGATCGAAAATAGTGTGGGGAAATCATTGGTCGTGTTAGTCATGTTTGTATGAGAAACGTTGAAAAAAAAATAGAAGGAAAATTTGCACCATCATGGCCTTGGTAGCGTGATGTTAATAGTGGAAAAAGAGATTTTTGAGAATTTTTTGAGATTTTTAAAAAGTATCGATCTATTTGGTAGATTGAAAAATCATTAAAAAAAAAAACGGGTCGATCGAAAAATCTGAAAAAATTCGGGGGACCGTTTTAGTACTTGAACAATTGTAGAAATTTTTTTGAAGCAAATCGAAAATGGTGAGGGAAATTCATTGGTCAAGTTGGCGTGGAATTCCCCGTATATAATATATATTATATATATATGTAAAGTGCATAGTTTGGGACACCATCATTTTATAATGCAAAAATATGTAAAAACTTCTCCCTAGCATCAGGCAATTAGTCAATTTTAATATATGGCAATAATTGGATAATTGGAACGGTTTTAATATACAATGCATGATTTCAGGTCAGTTATATATAAAGCATCATTTGGAGTAATTTCCTCAAACCATACTTTATTCACATTCTACGGAAATTTTCTCGAATTGAATCAGGCCTCAAACTATGCGCTTTCTATGCATACATATGATGGATTCCACGCGGAGCGGACCAAAAAAAGACCTCAATGTCCCATTCCAAAACAAACGTGATTCGATAGGAAATTTGCCGAGCTTTTCGAAAAAAAATACGAGAAAGATCTTAAAAATGACATAAGTGGATAAAAATAGAGTTTTGTATTGGAAAACGATTTTTCGACATGTCGAAAAATCAACGCAGCATCAATGCAGTCGTGTCCCATTCCGAAACAAACGTGATTTGATGGGAAATTTTCCGAGCTTTTCGAAAAAAAATACGAGAAAAATCCTAAAAATGACATAAGTGGATAAAAATGGAGTTTTGGTTTGGAAAATGATTTTTCGACATGTTTTTCGATAGTCACGGGCAAGATCATGGGCTGAGGTGAAGAAGAGTGAAGAATACTACAAATCACCACCCCATTACTTTTTACATATGACATACCGTTTCTAAGATATTTGCCTCCAAAGACATCAAGAGCGTAAGAAATGAAAAACTGAAACAGCTCGTACACCATAGGCAACAAAAGCTACATATGTCGTACATACATAAAAAATGCTAATTCTGAGGGTACTAAAGGTCATTCAAAAATGAGAAAAATCCGTGACATCTAGGTCTTTTTTGGTCCGCTCCGCGTGGAATTCATCATATATGGTTATATCAAGCGCATGGTTTGAGCCCTCATCTTTTTAAAGCATCAAGATTCGCGGCAGCGAATCGCCGCCAAGTACCCGTAGGCAGGCGAGAGCTAGCCGGGACTCTATTTTCTCGGATCGGAGGAACTCTTTATACCTCCCTAGTAACCAAATATTGTAAGAAATTTCGACAATCCTCGTTCGCAAGCATCTTTCGGCAGATTTGCCGTAGACTTGTGAATGAATATTGTAAGAAACTTAGACAATCTTCTTTCGCACGCATCTTTCGGCAGATTTGCAGCAGACTTGTGGATGAATATTGCAAGAAACTCGGACATATCCTCTTTCGCAAGCATCTTTCGGCAGATTTGCAGCAGACTTTTGTATGATCATTTCAAAAGACTTGGAATCATCAACATCTTGCGCAAGTTCATAGCATGCATGCGGAAACAGACTACTAGTGGTTCATATGTAAGCATCTTGCAAGAGATGGTTACTAGGGCTGTAAGCACGAGGTCATAACTTCGGAACGCGTGGATATTTTTCGATAAAATTTACACAACAGCTATTCCCCCACCACACGACTTCGCTGTATAAATTAGATTGAAATCGGTACACTGGTTTCCGACATATTAGTCACCAAAGTTGATGAAAAAGCATCTTCTTCTTCTTCCTGGTCATCATCAGGTTTTCGCAGACTTGCCACACATTTCTGAACGAACGGCAACACGGATCGACTTGAACTTTGAAACGTCGTTTCATGCCATTGAAATCTCGCCCCCTATTGATTTTGGCATGAATCTGAATCCGCACTCGGTCGGTATGTGATAATGAAGTTACTAAGTGAGCTACAAAACGTCGACGAAATTAAAATGGCCGTCGGATGGCTGTCGGATCCCGCTATTGACAGTTAAAAAGTTAGAATATTCATAATATATATAAAAAACATATGATATAGTTATATATTTATGTTATATATAATTATATAATGTGTTATCGGCCGTGCTAATGGTTTTATATCAGTGAATCAGTGAATCAGTGAATAATTAAGAGTGAAATAGTTCGACGACCGTGGTTTCATGCCGATGACTATTATATTTATTTTGACATCTGCATGATGGCGTCTTGTAATTGCACGAAATAGATCCTCTGAGCTGGGTTCAGATATAGAGAATAAACCAACGAACTTGGCAAAATATTATTTTTTTTTACACATGAACGCAAAGGCCGATTTTGCTACCTGTTTTCGGGGAGCAAAGTGCGGTTTTACCGACCGGGAAGTCTTTTCTCCCGTGACGTCTTGCTGCCCTGGTCTTTCTTCCCGCAAAGTCTTTCCTCCCGCAAAATCTTTCCTCCCGCAAATTCTTTCTTACCTGGAAGTAGTTCCCCCCAGTGCCACTCGGTCAGCAGCGCCACGTCTGAGTCTACTGTTTGATCAATCATTTTTCAGTTATTTGTGTGATCTTCTCCATTATGAATTAATTAATAATAATATTATTTTGAATAATTAACTTTAATTGAATAATTGAAAATTAATCGGGAAGACTCCCCGAAAACAGGCAGCAAAATCGGCCTCCGTTCATGTGTAAAAAAGAATAGCGTGTGAACCACGGGAGCAAACGTCTTCGCTCCCTCGGTGTAGCTTGCCGCCCGCGCCCTCGCGTTCGGCTCGACTCGGCGAGCCTTCGGCTCCCCGAGTCCTCGCTCCGCTCGGGCGGCAAGCTACACACTCGGGAGCAAAAACGTTGTTTGCTCCCTTGGTGCACAATATACTATTACTACTAACCAGAGCAAGTGAAGAAAAGGTTATACGATGACCCACATCAAACGGTATGTACGTATACATCTCACTAGATTTTACAGTTGTTCGCACAATAATAGATGAATAGAATAGCCGCGACCTGTTTATTTCCACTAACTGCATGACTCGTTATTTGTCTATTGATTTGTATTCCTACCATCACTTGAAGTGCGATTTTCTGGATCTCTTGGCGTTAACATACCGCCGACGTTAACTTTGAGTGCTCGTGTTTCCCTGCTACACCCGTTCATCTCCGCAGGCCCCTATATGTATTGACAATCAACAATTGGATACGAGGAAATCCTGAATCTATGATAACGCAACCTACCGATCAGGCACTACTTCCAAGAGTTTTTAGCGCCCACGGTGATGCCAGCTATTCGTTTTGGGCTAAGGCTGTGATTCCGTTTGCTAGTTAGCGTCATTACCGCATGGCATTTTACCTGAATTCAGTTGTTGATTGTTGATGATGAACGTTCAAGTTGGTTAGTGACCTGTACTTCCCACCCGAAAACAAAGCATATCAGCGGTAGCGGACGTGAAAGAGGACTCTCGGGGAAGCACAACGATAATATGGGCGCTAAAAATTAACGTTGAGCGCTATGTTAACGTTCAAGATCCAGAATGGTCCCTCGCGATGACACATGCTAGAAAAATTAGTAGTAATATTCTGAAATCTTTTCTTCAATTCTTTGTTATTTTAAATCTTTTACAGTCACCTGGATCATTCCTATCCTATCATAAATCCATTGGAATAGACGAAGATAACACTTTGACAAAACGACGTCCTAAAACGAAGGTTCCGATTATCAATCCGTTGAGATAGACGAACATAACACTTCGGCAATACAGCGTTCCAAAACAAAGGTAACCCACAGCCCATAGCTCCAAAATGATAACAATGCACAGTGGGGAATTTTCACGAAAACGTGGCCATAATCCAGGGGATCATGGGAATTTTTCGAAATTTGATATACTGATGTTTTTGGGGTCGCTGATTACGAATCTGGTATCCAAATTTGGAAAAAAAAATGGCGGCTCCAATATGGCCGATGGAGACATCAATTTCGTGAAAAACACGATTGATTATGCACTTTACCGATGTTTTTGGGGTCGCTGATTACGAATCTGATATTCAAATTTGGAAAAACAAAATGGCGGACTTAATATGGCCGACTTGGACATGAATTTCATAGAAAACACGATTGATTATACACTTTACTGATGTTTTCGGGGTTGCTGATTACGAATCCGATATTCAAATTCGGAAAAATAAAACGGCGTACCTCAAATATATGTGCTATACTAAATTAGACAATAGATTCGGAAATTTCGGGGAAAATAATTATTCTCTTGCAATATAGTAAACAAAGTCTCTATTTCCAGAAATTAAAAGTCATAAGTCAATCCGAAGCCGGATAGAGATCTTCATGTGCGATAGTTGGGCTCGCTAATAGTGGAATAATGGTTTCTGGCGAAAACTGCTCCCTTTTTTATTGAAAGGATTTCCCTTCGCTTGAAGGTGATAGGAGAAGTTGCAGAACCTAGATAGAAAGAATAGTACAGTGCGACCTCCTAATAAGAAACCAAAAGCCCCCAAGGGGAAGAGTTTTTGCTATATATCGCATACCCCCACCAGGCGCGCGCTCCACGCTCACTACCTCTGTCTGTCTCTCTCACTCTTTTGCTTGGAATGGAAGAGTGGGGGAAGCGCTCGAGTGCGAAACTGGGGAAAGTTTCTTATTGCCGGGTTTCTTATTGGGAGGTTGGACTGTATTTCGTATTAATTATAAATGGCATTGTAATCCGAATGAGTATAAGAGATACGCCTTTGTGCATTTAGTAGCATTTCATTAGAATGCGGATTTGGCGTTTCGAATACAATAACAAATTTCGAATAAATCCCTTCGCCTCTCGGAAAGAAATTGTACGTATGATAAATCAGGTATCAGAATTTTCATTAACAATATATTAATATTTCGAATCCATTGTTAGAGTAAACCAGTCGACCGAGTCCGCTTAGGGTGAGAAAGTTCCAAGTAAGCGAGCTACCTGCCCAGCTCGGCTGACTACGCAGCTGAACTGGCATGGAACGCGGCGCGCCGACCGAGCGCCGCTGCGCCGGGGGCCTTCTCGGAACGCGCATACGTTCACTAAAAATGCTCTGGATCAGCCCGCGCAGGTTTGCGCAGTCTGATCCACACTTCATTCGAAAGCTGATATTCTAAGCTAAAATTTAAAAAAAAAAACGAAGGCGGGATGTCGTGGGACTCTCAACTAAAAGTCTACGCAAAGTCAATATTTATTTCCGAACGAAGGCACTTTTCGGGATTATCGTTAGACTACGTAAACATGGACAATAAAGACTATTTTTTAATTGTAGGATGAGCAAAATTTTCTACATACCTTGAGGAAGATCGTCCATTTTGTCGAAATTGATTATCACTTTACACTGTTAAGGTGCTTTCCTAGGCAATTCTACCAGTCCTGAAAACATCGTGAAAAAATGTGATATTAAACGAAATATCTCTGCCTGGGCACCGAAATCAATGAAACAAAATACGTCGCGCAATTCTATGTGCGACTCCGAACATGTACAGCCCAAAAAATGTTCGTTTTGCGCGAAAATAGAGAAGATATCCATGAAAAACGGTTTTAGAAACGTTTTTCATGGATATCTTCTCTATTTTCGCGCAAAACGAACATTTTTTGGGCTGTACATGTTCGGAGTCGCACATAGAATTGCGCGACGTATTTTGTTTCATTGATTTCGGCGCCCAGGCAGAGATATTCCGTTTAATATCACATTTTTTTACGATGTTTTCAGGACTGGTGGAATTGCCTAGGAAAGCACCTTAAGTTATGAGTGTTCAAAGTTAGGGGCCGTTCAGAAATCACGTGAGACGTTTTGGAATAGTGCGTGCACGGCGTTCCCTATACTACATTGTAGCATTTTGTCTCACGTGATTTCTGAACGGCCCCTTAGAGCGGATATGAAAGCGAAATTCAGGTACGTGACTGTCACGGACGAGGGTCAACTTTGAACTGAAATATCTAAGAGACTATAAGGGTTAAAGGGTCGGGCTAGCCGGGAGGTTACGCAGAAATTAGTTCTTAACCAATCCCCCCGGTCGTTATACCTGCATAGGAAAGTTCGTTTTTTGACTTTTGGCCACGTTTTCGTGAAAATTCCCCACTGTGCAATGCTAGGAAAATTAGTAGTAATAACTGGAACCTCTCCTTCAATTCTTTGTCATCTTGTGTGTTTTACAGTCACCTGAACCATTCCTATCCTATCATCAATCCATTGTAATAGAGAAGATAACACTTCGACACAACGACGTTCCGCAATAAAAGTTCCGATTATCAACCCGTTGAGATAGACGAACATAACACTTCAGCGAAACAGCGTCCCAAGACAAAGGTAGCGCAAAGCCCATAGCTCCAAGATGATAACAATGCTAGGACAATTAGTAGTAATATACTGAAATCTCTTCTTCAATTCTTTGTTATTTTATATCTTTTACAGTTATCTGGACCATTCCTATCCTATTATAAATCCATTGGAATAGACGAAGATAACACTTTGACAAAACGACGTCCTAAAACGAAGGTTCTGATTATCAAGCCGATGAAATAGACGAAGATAACACTTCGGCAAAACAGCGTTCCAAGCCAAGGTAGCACAGAGCCCATAGCTCCAAAATGATAACAATGCTAGGACAATTAGTAGCAATATTCTGAAATCTCTCCTTCAATTCTTTGTTATTTCATATCTTTCACAGTTACCTGGAAATTCCTATCCTATTATCAACCATTGGAATAGACAAAGATAACATTTCGGCAAGACGATGTTCCAAAACAGAGGTAGCCCACAGCTACTTTAAAGTTATAACACTTTACGTATCTTCTTCAAATGAACCACTTCTACCAGCCTACCAACTACTTACTTCACCTACCTATACATCAGCACCGCAAACAGATTACCAAACAGACTAATATACTCATTTGAAATTGCTGATCATTGAAAGTGTTATAATAGTACAGTACGATACAAGTACGCACACATGTGTCGTAAACTATTTTTTTAAACTCAATGTGTGAAATTCTTGACTTGTAAAGAACTCTAGAAAATAGGGAAGAGTATATGTATTACGACACAAGTGCGAGAGGCAGGGTGTGGACGGAGTCCAGGGGCAGAGCCCCTGGTAGGGGTGCAGGGGGCAAAGCCCCTGCTGGGGGTGCAGGGGGCGAAGCCCCCGCTGGGGGGTTGGGGGGGCAAAGCCCCTTCATTAAAAACAAAATACTTTCAAATTTTCAAAAGCATAAAATTTTATTAGTCTTCGAAACTAAAGAAATGAGGAAATCACAGACAAAAAAACCCGTTTTTTTTTTAAATTTAGACTTCTATATATCCCTTTTCGTAGTGTATCGATGAAAACGCAAGTTCCAGATACAAGTTATATTATTTTTCACATAATTTCATTATTTATAAAAAATATGTGATGTTAATTTGACATATTGCTAACGTGATTATTTAATCAGTAAATATGTATGTGTCAACACAACTTGACACAAAACTGAGAAAGTTAAATAGAAGAAAAATATTTTGGAAATTATCATTTTCAAACGAAGAGAACTTAATTATTTTTACATATGGAAGTGTGTAAATCGGGCACTTCGCGCACTACCAGCAGGCATAAGAAATCAAGTATCACACACTGAGTTGAAGATAGTACAGTACGATATAAGAACGGTGAAACTTTTTCTGACGAGTGTGAGGTTGCAGCACGAGCCGAAGGCGAGTGTTGCAATCACACAAGATCAGAAGAAGTTTTTCCGTCGAGTATTATACAAAATTTTACTTCATGATGTGTGATAATGGGGGTATCACACACGCCAAGCGTGCGTAGAACGTCCATCATCATACTGAGTGAAGTAATGGTACATTATGATGCAGGTGCGGTAAAACTTTTTCTGACTAGTGTCAGTTGGCAACACGAGCCGAAGGCGAGTGTGCAATCACACGAAATCAAAAAAAGTTTTTCTATTGGATATTATACAAAATTTTACTTCATAAGGAGTGAAAACGTGGGTTCTATCCATGCTTCGCATGGTCTATAAAATGAGTTGGAACATTCAATATCTTTAAAAATCTAGTTAAATCGTTTGATACCTTGAAGTATGCTACAAATTAGATTATTAGTGAAATGACATGAATTCTTTGAAATCATTTGAAATTATGTAGCACCTTTCGAATTTCCGGAAAATTAACTGCGGTATTTAACCATCTAGGCAATTATGAGATATTAAAAGCCCATATATATACTCTATAAATAATAAGTTGGTGACCTATAACTTCAAACTGTACACACTCGCCTGTATCTGTATGAAAAAACCTCCACTGTAAATCCAATCACTGACTCAATCTACCTATTCCATACTACATGTAATTCCTTGTTGGTCTAATATGCTAATCAACTGTGATTATTTAAGTCGACCTGTTAATGCTGATACTAATGCTTTCTAAACTAAAACTATACATTACGTGTATAATGGATTATTAATAAACTATTGTATTTATGCATATATTCATGAGCAAAGCTGTGTATAAATCCCTTGTTAGTTCGATCCTAGTCGTGGATTTCGTAACAACTACCTAATACAACAAATCATAATCATGCAGAGTGAAAAAATTCGAAAATAGCGATGTTAGAACATTCTAAAATTGAATACAAAATCTGTTCTGCAAAACAATGGATTCATTAAGATCTGATTAGTAATTGATAACAAACTATATATTCACTGATTGCACGTAAATGCCACGTTGGATAATTTATTGTAGAAATAATATTCACACACAAGCCCTTGACACTTGATTGCAAATTTCGAGTAACTGGATCACCAATTCAGAATCAAAGTAAATAGAATGAAGTTAAATTTCAATTTTAATGTAATAAAATGACCATGTGACATTATAGACTGAATTCTAATTCAATCATCATATAATAATAAATACCTGGCCATGGAAATGGTAAAATAATAAAAGAAGAATTCAACATAAAGGAGATATACAACTTAGCCTGGTAGAATTGGCTACAATATGCATGGTAATCGCCTGCATCCAACTATGCATATAAAAACCATTTATGTTACCAAAAAGAACCTGCGAATGATCGGGAATAGGGGATTAAATTTTTCCTGATCCTTTTTTCTTTATTTTTCAGGAAATATACTAATACACTAATGCCCGGTTTTATAAACGTGGGTTTCCCCATGGGTTTAAATAACCCGTAGGTGACCCCGCAGATACTATCCGTTCAACCTTTTTTCATCTGACAGCTGTCATGAATTGCTGTTAACCTATTTATCAGAATTATATATGATTCAAATGGGTCTTTTTTTTTTTTTACCAAAGGGTCCCTTTATTTGAAAATCCATCACTTTTGCTCTGATTTCTGAGTTTAGAGTTTAGAGATATCTGGTGATTTCTGAGACAAGATATGGGGATTTTTGTATTTCAATAGATGGCAACCTTGGGAATAGTCATTGTGGAAGCATACAAAATCTCCGAACGTTTCATCACGTAATCACACGTTATTATAAAGAGAATCCCAATTATTTGTATAACAAAAAGAAAGCAGAAAACAAAACAAATGCTTTCGAAGCATTATGACAATTAGTCCTCAAACTATGCGTTTTATAGGAATCATTCATGTATTGTTTGCAGCATATTTCAAAGTGATGCGCGTGTAACTAGTCCTCAAACTATGCGATTTACTAGAATCCTTCATGTATCGTTTGTATTATTTGAGGACACATACGTTCTGAATGTTATTTTTGATAGAAAATTTGTAAACTGAAAGCATTGATAATAATTGTTAAATAGGTACTATGCGTGTAATATACAATTTCTTTACTATACTTGCAGTGCCGTCTTTATCGACCTCGGGGCTCTAGGCCTGATGGGCCGGGGCGGGGCCCTCTTAAGGCGGCGAAAATCTCATGAAATGAATATGTAATGTAAATTTTTACGAAACGATGGCTTAATTTTAACTCTAGTTTTTTAGTTAGTTTGAATCAAAGAGAACATTTCCGATATTCGATTTCTCTGTAGATATATTGAAAATTATTTTTGTATTCAATACAGTTTTCGGAATTTTTTTTCGAAATTTTTATATCTTTCTCAAAATTTTAGCAAGTACTCCTTGGCAGGGGGCCCTTGGGGATGCCTGGGGCCCTAGGCCCGGGCCTTTCAGGCCTGTGCATAAAGACGGCACTGTATACTTGTAAAGCGAAAGGGTGATTCGGCGTCACATTATTTTCAAACTGTGTACATTATATTGTTCACAATAATAAGTGTACGCACTTTTTTCATTTCTAATGACTCCGATGAATGGTCTTAAACCATGCGCGTATTATGATAATTAGTCCTCAAACTATGCGTTTTATTAGAATCATTCATGTATTGTTTGCAGCATATTTCAAAGTGATGCGCGTGTAACTAGTCCTCAAACTATGCGATTTATTGGAATCCTTCATGTATCGTTTGCATTATTTGAGGACACATACATTTTGAATGTTATTTTTGATAGAAAATTTGTAAACTAAAGCATTGGTGATAGTTTTCAAATAACATGCGTGTAATACACAATTTCCTTAGTATACTCTCTTAAAATGAATCAGTGGAATTTCACTGATTCAACCAGTGAGTAGAAAGTTTACTGGTAAATCAGTGAACTTCCAAGTTTTTCACTGGTTCAACCAGTGGAATTCACTGGTTGAATCAGTGAATTATCCCCACTTCCAAGTTCTTCACTGGTTCAATCAGTGGAATTCACTGGTTGAATCAGTGAATTATCCTACTTCTATGTTTACTGGTTGAATCAGTGAGATTTCACTGGTAAATCAGTGAAATTCCACTGATTCATTTTAAGAGAGTACTTGTAGATGAAAATTATAATTCGACGTCACACTATTTTTAAACTATATCATATTCTGTTAGCCTATGAGGAAATTCGAGTTTTTCATTCAAACATATGTATAAATAACTTGCAACTCAAGAAATTTCTTAAGTTACCGAAACGACCCTTTGAATGATCGGGAGTGGAGGACTAATTTTTTCCTGACCCTTTTCTTCTTTATTTTTCAGGCAATATGAATGACTTCAAAGTAAATATGTGGACTCAGTGCTGGTTTTTTATGGTTTTTATCAAATACGAGAAAAGTTTACGCATGTTGAAGTTCCGTTCAAACTACTACATTGCATGGTTTAAAACCATTCATCGGAGTCATTAGAAATGAAAAAAGTGCGTATACTTATTATTTTGAACAATATAATGTACACAGTTTGAAAATAATGTGACGCCGAATCATCCTTTCGATTTACAAGTATAATAAAGAAATTGTATATTACACGCATAGTATTCAAAAATTATCATCAATACTTGTCGTTTACAAATTTTCTATCAATTCCATTAATTGGAACATTAAGAACGTATATGTCCTCAAATAATGCGAACGATACATGAATGATTCCATAATAAAACGCATAGTTTGAGGACTAGTTACACGCGCATCACTTTAAAATATGCTGCAAACGATGCATGAATGATTCTAATAAAACGCATAGTTTGAGGACTAATTATCATAATACGTGCATCAACTGCAAATCATCCGTTGGAAATTGATGTGAAATTTAGTATGAAAATTTTCCAGCACCAAGGCAACCTTGGAACGTTTCCGTATTCCGTTATTTATCATTATCAGAAGTAAAACAGCGACCAACAACTGTTATGTGTTTTCAAAAATTTGTCCAAAATCCGTAGCACTTATCGGTCGCTGCTATGCACCAGAGGCGCCCACTTTCTGAGGCGTCGAGTAATTGTTACACGGTACAAGAATAAGGAATCACTAACAGAAAATTGAACACTAGCAAAAAATAGATAAATTACTATATCTGCTGTCGTGTGGGTACGTCATTTCTAAAATACTAAAAAGAAAGGATATATCCAGGATTTGTACGTGCCAAGAATATATGTATATATATGATGATCTATCTCACAATCAATATAGACTATAACCATGCATGACAAAGTGATGCGCGTATTATTATAATTAGTCCTCAAACTATGCGTTTTATTGGAATCATTCATGCATCGTTTGCAGCATATTTTAAAGTGATGCGCGTGTAACTAGTCCTCAAACTATGCGATTTATTGAAATCCTTCATGTATCGTTTGCATTATTTGAGGACATACGTTCTGAATGTTGTAATTAATAGAATTGATAGAAAATTTGTAAGCTACAAGCATTGAAGATAATTTTCAGATAATATGCATATAATATACATTTTTCCTGCATGCCTGTATTAACTCAAAAATTATCCTATATTCCCCGGTAGAAATACAACCATTTTTATTGAACAATTAAGATTTGCACTAGATTTTCACCAGAATGCAGATGATTGAAAATTTTGCAATTGCCGTTGTAGTCATATTATTCTCTTGTAAATTGTATTCGATACTATGGCAAATTTAAGGTATTGTGATATATTCCAAAGATATTTGCCATATATTGCTCACATATCATCTACACCGTATCGCCATTATTTGGTAGAAATGTTTGATAAATATTGCTCATATATTTGCCCCAGTATATTGGATTCGTATGGGATACAGAGTGTATATTGTCCCTTAGCAACCGTTCAACCATATATGGGAAACCTACGGGTAAGAAGTTTCCAATGCATGACCAGTTAGACAATCCCATATACTTGCAATATAATGCCCACGCAATTTATTTTTACGCGGGATATAATATACATTTTTCCTACTATACTTGTAAAGGGAAAGAATGATTCGTCATCATATTATTTTTGAACCATGTATATTATATTGTTCAAAGTAATGAATATATCGACTTTCTCCCATTTCCAATGACTCCGATTAATGGTCTCAAACCATGCAATGTACGGTAGAGCGTAGTTTATCAGAATCAATTGGGACCGGGCACGTTTTTCGGATAATGGAAGAGCAATCCCTAACGACTTTTTCGCAAGGTTGAGAGACGGTTCATGTACCGATGTTGAACGGTATATTTCAGGATTTACCACGGGTAATCACTTCAGAAATACGGTATATTTGCGCCTTTCTGCGTACCGTGTTTTACCGGCACTTGCACCGTATTCATGGTATGAACACAGTTACCATACCCTGCCTAAACCGTCAAATTTTCTGGCCAGCTCAAGCAATTGGGTTTGACCGCAGTATGTGTACCGTAGTTCCACAGTTTTGAAACCGTATTCTCACCACATTCATACCGTATTCTTACCACATTCATACCGTATTGACATACGTGTCTCATACCCTGTTGCGTACTTCATCTGCCATCACGACTGAGAAAATTCCGCTTCAATACCGTATTATTAGTGATTAGCTACGGTGTATAGACGGTATGCATCCGAGCTCAAAAATACGGTATTTATTCCTACAACACACAGTTTTACTACGGTGCGTTTACTCTGTTAATACTAATACCACGTGTTCACGGTTGATATACCGATGTTATACGTTGGTCAAAAGTCGTTAGGGATATTCCGTTGAAAAAAACGTTGATTTCTTTAATATGATGCAATATATGTTATATATATTTAAAAATACGATCAGCATTAATATCTGAATCTCATGAGTACATTGTTGGTGCTCTGATTGCTCAGAGATATATAATATATATATATTATACCGAACGTAGCTAATGTATACGACGTAATTGTTTGAATAACCGAACCTTCGGATCAATTATTATTCAGATAATTGACTTTTTGCACAACCCAAAGCGCCATTCGGATAATTGACGTTACGGATAATCGACGCTTTACTGTATATTTGAAAATGTCCTTGAACCATCGCTTTAATATATTTATGGGTGGCAGGCTAAATGCTAAGAATAAGTGGTCTCAAACCATGCATTTAATTTATATCCACAAATGTCTCCAAAACATCGCTTTAATATATTTATAGAATGTGTGGTCTCAAACCACGCATTTAATATATACATTTAATATATATATTTGAAAATATATATATTTTCAAATGTCCTCAAAGCATCGCTTTAATATATTTATAGGTGGCTGGTTGGAAACTGAGAATAAGTGGTTTCAAATCATGCATTTGATATATATTTGCGAATGACCTTAAACTATCGCTTTAATATATGGATACTTTGAGTCCTGTCCTCAAAGGATACAAATGTCTCTAAAGTATTCGTACGCTCGAAAATCTGTTCCCAAAACATACACGCTGCATATATATAATAATATATATATCCCTTTTCCGATCGACGCGCATCAAAGAAGGCCTATCTCGTGCCCTTATTATGAAAAATACAGTGTGCAACTAGGGGGGGGGGGGGGGGGGGGGGATGGCCATTTCCCCCCCTAGTTGCACAATATACTATTTCTCGTTGGTTTTGGTCAATTTATTGTTGTCGACGTTTCGGCTGGGCCCTGCCAACCATCTTCAGGCTAATTAGAAAATGTTTTTCTGTAAGATTCATTTTGATTCTTATATTAACTAAAAATTGAGTTCAACCTAATGACCACGCGTGTGTCGACTCGTGTCATTTCAGGTTAAGTTGTAGCGACTATTTCCCACTGTACTCTGAACAAGCTTATAACTTCTACGATGACATTGAAGCTTGCATCGTTGGAACGCAACGAAATTCGACAAAAATTGGAAAAAAAAATATACACCGACTGAAAATGATACTGCTAGGTAAAATAATGTTTTCAAGTTATTTTTAGTCGCTTTCACCTCTCAAACCTAGCACCCATCATTTTTGGTGAATTGATATATTTTCTTTCAATTTTCGTCGAAATTCGTTGCGTTCCAACGATGCAAACTTCAATGTCATCTTCTACGAAAGACCCCTCTAAATGTACCGAGAAGGGAATATCAAGTCTCTCAACCCTCCAGCGATGGTTTTACCACCTTGGCTCCCCTAAAAAAATCTTTCTAACAAAAAAATGGCCAGACGAACTTGTGGGTGGATAGTTGGTAAAAGATTTGCATGAAGCTGCAAAACGTAGTGCATCATTTACGTTATAATAACGAGGCTCAGATTCAAATATGTTTTTCATCACATTATCAGTGTACTATGTTCAAAAAGCCAGATCGATATCGCGTGGAAATTCACACCCTGATAGATCATAAAGAAGGTCGCCGTGAGCAGCACGTGAGAATTTTAATGTCAAATCTCTCAATCATCTTGAAAAAGAAAAACGCTTTATAAACGGTTGGCTCAGCTAGTCGTCACTATCACAAAGAAGATCTGGACAGTGAGAAAAAAGTTAGCCCAAGCAAATGACCGAAAGGTTTTTCTTCTCAAATACACACAAAAGGAATAATACCTAAATTTTCATATTTGACATCAAGATCTCTGATTCATCTTGAAAAAGAGAAAAGCTTCATAAACGCATTACGCTTTCTGCAATGAAAAACTTTCTCGTCAGAAATGAGCAATAGCTACCCGATGGAAAAAGTTTTTGCCAAATCATATACTATAATCATGCATGATCATATATGAATCCATACATGGGAATCTATATATATAAATCTATCTATAATTGAACGTGAACTCGGTAAACGTTTGGCCCCGACACCTTCCGATCCGGGCGATGATTTTTTATGTTATTGTACCTGATCGAAGAGACGCTCCGAATTTTTTTCAGATTTTTTCGAAATGCCGCAATTTTTTTAAAAATGCACAACACGCCAACATAAGAGCCCCAATTTAGAAATCTGAAAAGCTAAGACTCATGAACAGCATTGCAAGAGAAATGTGGTAAACCAGAAAACGCTGGAGCAAATTCGCGATTACTTTACAACTTGGGGTGGTGATTCAACTATTTCTACTGTGATATTGTTGTCGGTGAAATAAGTGCTCGGTGCACGTCGAGTGCAAGAAATCATTATATCGCCAATATTTGATGGCACTCGTCTCACGCGGCAGCCACGTTTACTGTGTCAGTGTGTTGTATCCACGAGAATATCTGCATACCAACATTTTATCAGAACTTCAGGCTCATTTGTGCCTAACCTCCAATATCTCACCCAAAACAATTCTAATCAAGGCACACTTCGAACAGGTCAGATTCTCGAAGTAATTCTTCATACTCGAGAATTTAGGGGAGAAATTCACTCGTAGTTGTGTACGTGTGTATAGGCCCCGTTACCCTCATGATGGGACCCTATCGGACAGCCAGACAGCCTTAACATGACTCTGCCTTTGTACTCCTTCTGAGGGGAAGAGACAATAATCCACAATAATGACAAATAACCATGCACTGTGGGCCTCGCAACTAAAATCGAATACTATTCGGTAATAAATTTCTGAAACAATTTCCCATCAAATTACTCTACCAAGACAGTCCTACCCAAATTATCACGAGCATTCTTTTTTCAATCAATATAATGCGAGTGAAATATAAGGAACGGGTACGTATATAGTCGAGAACTAGTTATAGGATTTTATTGTGTTTTCACATTCCGCAAAACAAGTTATTCCAAATCAAATTCAGATGCATCAGTGTTTGAAATTCCTTCTAGTAACCATAGTTCTGGTATAGCGATATTGTTTGACCGAATACGAAACTCGAGAGAAAAGGAAACAGTGTTGAATCATTCTCTGCGAGAGAAGGTATGAGCTGCGATTCGATCATTCGGCATTTTTTCTATGACTTCAATCGGCGAAATTATTCAACTTTTTGTATGAAAGTTTAACTTTTAGAAAAAATTCCGTAGCCTGAAAACTAATGTGATTACAAAAAAATTGTCAGGCTTCTACGTTCGTATCCTGGAAAAATTCTATTAGCGTTTGAAAAGAACCATCTTAATCGCGACGAACAACCAAATTCAAAAGCCTTCGATAATCGACGAAAAAGTTGCGAAACCATCTGAAAAGGAGGGAATTGAAACTTGTTTTTCCCCTAAATTTTTCCGTGATTTTTTCTCGCCGAGATGCCGAACTTTTGGTTCAGTACAGTAAAAGGTGATCTCTCAAGATATTACAAGAATATTGCAGGATTTATGAAATTGAATGAATTCATGAAATATCACCACGAAATATTACTCCGATATTGAATATCGCAATGTGATATATTATATTCCTGCTATGTTGCAGCAATGTACAGTGCTGTGTGGGTAATCGCATGGGTAATCGCCGGGTTCGACTGAGAATTGGATTATCTGAATCGGGTAAAGTGAACAATCGCTTACCGTCTTTTAGCCACCTCACGAACAAAAGTGCCTCGCGACGATAATCCATCTCGACAGAATCACTCCACTTAAGATAGCTCATCAGATACCGCTAAAGTCGTCGAGTGTATAAAAATCAAACAATTCCTAAAAATTATTGTTTTTATTTCTTAATTAATAAATTATTAGTATGAATTATAGAGGTCATCAATATAAGAATTATAAGATTTTCCAGTAACAGCTGATCGTGCTGACGTTGCCATGTTGATTTCGGTTCCCGTTTCTCTTCAATTTTTACTGATTATTGTTAATATGAACAAAACTGTACCGTGATTCGTCATGAAATAAGTGTCGATATTTTTTATTATTTTTTTCATATTTTGAGTCAAAAATTCAGATTTTAATCTTTATTCACAACAAAGTTACGGACGTAATGAAAAATCACTGTCATTTTTACATTTTCAGACATTTTACACAAATCCTATTTGACAGGGAAGCTGGACTATTAATCTAAAAGTAAATAATTCATTTATTGATGACAGATCACCTACATTTCTGGACAGTGAATATCTGCGTCAAAACGCAGAAATGTGTATCTAGACAATTTATCCACTTACACTCAGGTGATGAGATACGTCAGTCACAATTTGACCGAAACTTGTTCAAAATATTGACTGTGCACAGCTTGGATAGTTGATGAATGAACGTTTTCTACCCTTTAGCTGTGTAAAAAAAAAACTTTGATCTTGACTTCGATTTGAAGCATATAGTCCATACACAGTAAAAAAGAATGATTTGGGCCAAGCTTTTTTTTTTTTGAACAACCGATAATCTCTCGAGCGAAGTTAAAATTCTCTGGAACCAAGAAAATTTTCATGATTCAAGAAAGATTTTACTTGGTCTCAGAGAATTTCACTTCGCTCGAGAGATTGTCGGTTGTTCCAAAAAAATGCTTCCTCCCAAGTTATTCTTTTTTACTGTGTACCATATGTAGCCCCTTAATAGTATATGGGGTGAATTCCTAACAAATGTCATCGGATAAAGAATGTATAAAAAAAATTTGTCGCGTCGCGTCTGTATATTCTGGCCTTATACAAAGAGCAAGTATCAGTCCGCTCACTTTACTGGCGTATTTTTCCTTCGGTTAAATAATTACAGTCGACAAAGGAACGTTGACAGCTATGTCACCTCCAGTGGACGCATACCTACCTATATGTAATGTTATACCTACATCGCGTTGACTTTGATATTGTACGACGCGGGTCGTACAGAGTAAAATCACGTTCGGCAATGCATGTGACTATATTCGCTCGACCTGTATATTCTGGCTTTACAAAGAGCAAGTATCAGTCCTACGGATATATTTAGCTGGAACATTCAAGGGTGTTTCGCTTGCGCCGAAATATCGAGACCGTCATGTGCAATTCAATTCAATGGGACACTTTTCTTTCCATTCGCAATCCATCATATCAGCGCAGTTTGATGAGTGTGATGCGGTGTCGAACGGCAGATATGGTGAAGACTATTCACTTTCATTGTCGACAGAACAAGTTTCAATGATACGGGCTTATAGAGCAAAGTATGAACGGATTATTCCAGAGCACTTGCAGTGAAGTACCGATTTACATATTGTTATTATCATTCCTTACAGGTAGTATATATGCCGCCGCCATCCCACTAACCAAATATCGATTATTGAATAAAGAACATTGTTCCAAACTCGTCGCTTTCAACAGAATCCAATTTCACTTTGTATGCGATTCGAAAATAAAATCAAGTAACTGTGTGGACACCTGTTACTTTTGTATTCCGTCTCGGCTCTGGTATGCATATACGTACCTACTGCCAAGCCCTCGATGAAAATGATCTCCATCAGACGTAAGATTAATATTTTATCCTTCGCCAGTTCTGTACTTGTAAACTTTTACCTTGACTGAGACTGCAAATTCGCTCGAGAAACAATACAACAGCAATTTTCATATCAACTACCTCTCTGTTTCGTTGGGAAAACTTTCAAAACGTAATTGCATCAAGGATCTCCTTGCACGGCGTTCTGAGAACAAGAAACCTCTGAGGATTTTATTAGGTATTTTCAAATACATATTTTCCACCGGAGTGAACAAGCATTCATCCAAATAATATGTCTCATGTCAATTGACAAGATTCAAAGCGTATTCCTCAATATTACATGCATGGTGCATGTGTATTTAGATTGTGTGCGGATGTAATATCTAGTTTGATAAGTGTATTTTCGGGTAACTCTTCATGTTTGGTGAAAAAAAAAAACAAAAAAACGTTATCAAAATTCTGAAGAAATCTACGAAATCTGACGACAGACAAATGTGAAATCGATCTCAATCGAAACAAATAATTATACCCGGGTTTTGTTCCGACACTCCTCTAATTATTGCACATCAAATATCCTGTATGATTACGTACATCTGTTCAGTTGGATCACAAGTGGTGGTCGTGAGGAAAGCGCGATATTTACCGTATTCTCAATAGGAATCATTGGTATAATGAGTAAAGGTCGACAATCGCGTTGTAGCTACATAAAGGCCGTTCAGCCCGTATGACGAATCAACGAACTGTGTTGTGAAATACTCGCATCGAAAATAGTTATCCGACGTAACTTTGCGACATATGATTGCATTCCGAGAATACGATGGAAACTTGGAGCTTGTATAAATAGCTACAGCTACGGGGTAAAACGAGACTCAAATCACCTTTCATACTCCCATCGATCATCGCGTTAAGGCTATTCGAAAATAAAATTACCGTTTCAGGTTTCAGATCAATCCTCTACGACAAACGCGTCCCTTGAAACAGATCTCCCTTAGTCGATGAGAAAGCTATGTAGTGTACGTGCGACGTTAATAAAAGTGTACTATTTCGCAATTTATTTCTTTTGCGCACTTCAAAGCTGGCATAAGCGGCGTGGATAGCGCTCTTCTCAGTGACTCTTCCGTAGTGCGAAAGCTAATATATGGTACATCGTCAAATGCACTTTCTGTCGATCGGTGCAGTCTGTAACTCCAGAGCTGCTGGAGTATTTGCGCCTGCTACAAAGTGGATACCCCGCAACCGTCGTCCCGGCCTCCTGAAACGGGCAGTTCTCTGAATTGAAATGTACCAATTTGCTTTTTTGACGCGTATTTTTAAGAGGCGCCCATGTCTGACGCAATAATTTGGCCAACAAAGGAACAGGGTCGGATGATATATTGAAAGGGAAGATTGAATCTTGCGGGGACAGGTATACTGAACGAGCGCTTGTCTAAACTCAATTTATTGAAGATACGTAGGATAGCCTCGGAGAATCCGCATATACTGTATTATATTTCACCGAAGATATATGCGTCGAGTTCTGCAAATGAAAGCATTGATCGAAACAACGCACTGGTCCACCCTGGTAGAAAATATTTATTATCGAAACGTGTTCCTAGATTTGCGGAGATTCTCGTTTGCTGGATTCAACCCTCAACTTGATTGATCATATTATAAAGTATGCCCGAGTCGAAATTTAACGCCTCATTAGAACCTCAAAATTTTACCGTTGGGAGGTTTTTGAGGGTCTAGAGAGGTTTATTTTGTATGGGAATTGAAACCCTCTTTAGCGCCTAAAACTCGTAGTTACCAGACAAATGCAGCATTTTAGGGTCAAATTAGGATCTCACGAGAACCTCGCAAAACCCTCACTGCGCCCTGCCGCGTAGCGGTGCACGGCTGCATGGTGATCGGACTTTATGAGTATCAAAATAGGCGCTAAATTATTATTACGGATTGAAAAGAGGTTCATTTGTGCGCTATGAGTACTCAAGCGGGCGCTGAATTTCGACTACAGAGTTGTAGATTGATAATAGGAGTTTGAGGTCTAAACAGGATCTGTAGAGACCTTATGAGTTGGATGCCATGAGTATCAAAGCAGGCGCTAAATTTCGACTACGGAGGACTTGTAGGTTCAAAATAGGAGTTTGAGGTCTAAATAAGATCTAGAAACGTTGAGTTGGATGCTATGAGTATCAAAGTAGGCGCTAAATTTCGACTCTTGAGGACTTGTAGGTTCAAAATAAGAGTTTGAGGTCTAAATAGGATCTAGAGAGGTTGAGTTGGATGCTATGAGTATTAAAGTAGGCGCTAAATTTCGACTCGGGTGGCCAATTATTTTGTGTAGGGTGGTGGTAATAGCTATAATAAGTGACTATAGTTCGGAACACTAATCTTTGTCCAAGAATCGATAGCGAACTTGAGAAATCCGGCTACTTGTAAATTAACTCTTGAGGTTGAATTGGTAATAACAAGTTCGATGATTCAGCGACACGTACTCGAATTGAGTGACGTAACAAGAACATCACAGTTTTTTTCACAAAAATGTCACGATTCTTCTCTGAAGAATATTGAAAATAGTAAAAAATAGTGAAAAATTTTGACTCGATTGTTGAGCAGAAATCGTGAAGAAATTTCTCTGATTTTCTCTGTAACTTGCTGATCCTGCTTCAATTTTCGAAAATTAGTAGCAATGTTGGCAATCGTTTCCTTCCGTTTTCTGTCATTTTTTTAGCATGAAAAAAGAGCTTGTGCACCTACTCCACCGATAAAATTATTTTCATACTTTTTTTTTATACTTTTTTTATTTTCATACTATGGCGGGTGAGTCGATGTCAGTATGGGCGTCGGGGTTGTACTGCTTGGCAGATAACCATATTCAATATTGTATGATTACTTGTGCTAATATTGGAATAGCATTAAACTTTATTTGATTAAAAAATAGGTAATGTTTGAATTATATTCTTTGAATATTTATTGTCCATAAATATTATAAGATTCAACCCAATATTTATAAATAAAATTATATATGAAAACAGAATATTAATATTTAATCATAAGTCATTATTGACATTAATTATTTTCGGTGTTGAGTACACATTTCTTTTATATTTCACCTTTTTACATGAATCGGTTGCAATCGGATAATAATAAAGAAATCAAAATATAATTTTCCGATTGAAAACTCTGAATGGGATTCAATAAGAAATAAAATATCATAAAAATGTTATTAAATATATTTAAATGTTTTTAATAATAGAAATATTTATCTTCATTTGGCTGGTTCCATTGAAAGTCGTCCAGGACCTTCTGGGTGACCATCACAGATTAATTCCGGAATACATTTTTCTCATTTTTCGCACAATTTGAGGGGATACCGTGTTTCGGGATTTGTCCAGAGAAAATTACCGGCACTCTGCACATAAATTTCAATTTTAATCGTAAAAAGTCATTTTTAAAAGATTTTATTTTTGTCATTTTTTTCAAATCGCTTTAACTTCGGAACCGTTCAACCGATTTTGACCATTTTCTTTTCAAAATCTGTAAAATTTTGTACGCTTTTCGAAAATTCCAAGTTTGTTCCGATTAGTACATTTTTGGTAAAGTTATGAACTGTAATGTAAAAAAAAATTAATCTTTTCAAGCGCATTTTACTCAAAGTGCATATATTTCGATTTTATTTTTCCGGATATATGATATTCTTGATCACGAATGTCAACTTTCCTGAGAATCCCAGATCATCAAAATTCGTTCGAAAGGAGTTATGCACGTTGGAAAATTACGATTTTTTCACTTCTTAAACATTTCGATTACTTTAGAATACTGCACTCGAGTAGCCGTATCTTATTGATCAATTGCAGAAACATAATTCCCTTCGGTAACAAGCATAAGTTCAAAATAACTTGGAAAAAAAAAAAAAAAAAAAACAAGTATTATCCTCATCCACCTCTATGCGAAGGCTTTATTTATTATTTTCAGCATTAGATAGTATGTTAGTAAATGTAGTTCATTTTTCTGAGGATATTACAATTTTATTTCATCGCTTTCTGCAATCTGTACGTAATACTTTTTGTTAAATACAAGCTCTAATGTATATTACAACTTAAATTTTCGAAAAGCGTACAAAATTTTACAGATTTTGAAAAGAAAATGGTCAAAATCGGTTGAACGGTTCCGAAGTTAAAGCAATTTGAAAAAAATGACAAAAATAAAATCTTTTGAAAATGACTTTTTACGATTAAAATTGAAACTTATGTGCAGAGTGCCGGTAATTTTCTCTGGACAAATCCCAAAACACGTATCCCCTCAAATTGTGCGAGAAATGAGAAAAATGTATTCCAGAATTAATCTGTGATGGTCACCCAGAAGGTCCTGGACGATTTTCAATGGAACCAGCCATTTATTAATTTTTATTTTTATTTTATCTATACAATATTGATGGTAATCCGATAGTGTATTGGTTGCCGCGCAAAAATCTATTGTGGCACACCTTATAGTGACATTGCCGTACTTTCAATGTAGTATGGCACTCAAGCCTATACTGTCTAGTCAAACCTGCTATACACACATGTCAAAAATGCAAAATTGTCAGTATCCTATTCAGTATAGTAAATAACGCCATACTTATTGGGACTTGTTGCGATAGTGTATAGGAATATCTCGGATACTGTTTTAGTATCTGCGTCAATACCATACCAGTATGTTGATAAACGCCATAAATTTTTTTCCGTGTACAACTTTGAAAGCTTTTAACCGAAAGTCATGGTGTTACGGCAAACGTTGCAAAATTTTTGAATTAAAAAAAAATGCATCAGCAAATCCATGCCTAGAAATGATAAAACTTTTTGTGAAAAGCGTGGTAAATTTTTTTGTAACGACGCGTCACTCTAAATTCTATAATGGCACTTCACCCTACATGCCGGTCGAACGAACGCAGTCTGCAGTATAAAATGCGAGAAGTAAATTACGTGATTCTCCTTTGTGCGCTACGTATCGATACACCGAGGTTACCAGCAACGTTTTAATTATAATGTCGAAGCCAAAGCGGTGCATAGGTTGTTGCTGGGCAATGAGGGGGGAGGGGAGCAAGGTCGTGGACGCGTAATTGATAAAATGATACCTGCATATAGAGTACTGTCTATCCTGCCATAGCCTGATGCTGGGCCGATCAAGGTGCTACGTCAACATCAAATATCGATTCAGTGAGAGTTCTGCATAACCGATCCTCATCGTCAGATGAAATTTGATTATGTTGCTACAAAGGGCACAAAATCATAATCTCTCGGTATAAGATAGTGCCCAAAATGTGTGGCTTGCCACCACTGAGTACCGATGTATTTCAAAAGTGCAATAAATCGAGTGCAACTGTGAATAATTTCACAATTCCTCTGATCATACCTGAATTGGTGAAGAGAAATTGAAAATTTCAAAAGAACGAAATACTCAGGCACTTCCTACTGCCAAAATGAAGCAGTCATCTCCAAAGTTCAACTCCAATCGGTTGTGTGGTAGAGAAAGAACTACGAATCGCGTTTCAGAGGTGATCAGAGCGTGTATCAAAGCCCCTTGATTCCGAATCACTTATTCCTACTTCCGCGAATCGGAGATTCAATCAGATTTATTCTCATTGTTTCCTCTGTCAATAGATATTGGATCTTTGCCACTAGTTGAGATCCAATCGTACTGCTGTGGGGCCATTCAACAAATACGTTCGCTTTTTTGGACGATTTGAGACCCCCCCCTCCCCTATGTAACAATGGTTCGTTTGACTAGACCCCCCCCCCAAAATAATACGTCACAAATCTCGACCCCCCCCCCCCCCCCCCCCCCCCCCCCGCCTTTATTGCCTTTTTTGGTCTATCGATCCATAATTCGATCTATTTCTAAGATTTGCCTTTCGATGTCACTTGGCATTAAATAGAGATAAAAGAGATATTTAAAAGCAGTCCTTTATTTCTCACTTCACTTTAACAAAATTCTCGTGCCAAAACACGAATTCTATACATAAAAACCGAACGTCACATTTTGCCCCCCCCCCCCCCCCCCCCCCCCCCCCGTGACTTGTAACGTCACATCAACCTCGACCCCCCCCCCCCCCCCCAAAAGCGAACGTATTTGTTGAATGGCCCCTGTGTGAAACTTGAAAGCTCAGTCAGTCGCAGAAAGTCATCCAGACCCGGAGTCGCTTTCCTACAATTCTCTCTAGAATCTCTCCGGCTCTACCGGTGAATCGTTGATTTTTCTATATCTAAGGAACTTCCGTGCAGTATATTCGATATTAATGTAATATCTCCGCGGGACTAGAAAGGACAGCATCTATCAACTGGTTGACGGTCATCATACATAGGAAATGAAAAGTCACTGCAAGTGTCACAAGCAGGTTTAAGGATGTTATGGCGAGATTTTTGAAGCTCGAAAAATGCAGAGATTTTGATCTTGATTTTTTTATATATACTTTGATTTATTTAGAAGCCGTGGGTGGAGTTTCACATTTTTTTATCGATGAAAATGCAATTATATCAATTTTCTTAAAAGAGGTATTTAACACACGTTCTTATGGGAATTCAAAAAATTCAAAAAAAAATTGAGATCGATGAAAAAAATGCAGCCATTGAAGAGAAACTTTGCTCACGTGTAGAGTATCGATAGAGGAACATGTTAAAAAAATTTCGACATTTGTCGTCGACATTATTAATGAAAAATCATGAAAAAAGTTCATAAATGTCGAATTCCTGCGTGCGCAGCATTGAAACTTGACAAGATCGCAGAAACGAATGGAGGAGGGGTAAACGCGGTGAATTGTTTTCGGACTGATGGACTGATCAACTGAGTTTGAGGTTACTTCAACTGAGGGGATACTCCTGGACATTAATCACCCACCGTGAAAAATTTAACTGTGAATGGGCAACAGGAACTTGAGACACATCGATTATCACTCACACTTTCACCAGAATTTCACATAAATTAATTATATTGATGATAAACTTTCATAGTTGACAGATCGCGTTCAAAACCGCCGCCTCCTTATTTACTGCCATTGTGTGCGTCAGGGCTGCCAACCCCTCCCGACAAAATAATTTTTATGGCCGCGACCATGGAGACTAGAGCTAAGGAGCACGAACTGCGGTTCGGAAAGTGACTCGAAATAATTCACCGCAGCGGCGCTAGTGTGTCAGGGGGTCCGCAGTTTCGCAGTATAATAATATGATAATAACGTTACCAGAACGCCACCCGAGGCTACCTGACGTTACCGACATACGCGATACTAGCCTAAAACTTAACAGCTGTATCCAATTTCGAGTCGGGGATCACGAGTCACAGTATTAAAAATTCTCAAATGCCTTATCTTCTAATTGAAAGTAAGGAGAATATTAGTTATTATTAGTTATATTAGGTATTATTTATATCAGTTATTATTCGTTGATTTTGCTTAAAATTAATGATTAACATAACATAACATAACATAACATAACATAACATAACATAACATAAAATAACAACATTTCAAGGACCTAAAGAGTGATGTTGAACAAATTTTGCAACCGTAGATCACATTGATTTATACTACGTAACTTGTGTTATTCGTCGTCTGGTCTGTGTATTTTACCGTAGGCATTTTCACAAGCGTTGATATGTTATTTATTTATAACAAGAAAAAAAAAAAAAGAATAACAAAAACGCTACATTTGCTTATTTACCGCCGAGCATTTTCGAATTGCCGCGCCCTCGCCGGTACCCGCCGGTCGCCCCACGACCTCGCCAGACTGCGGACCTCTGAGCGACTCAGCGCCACCGCGGCGCTGTTTAACGGGCCTCAGTTGGCCGTATATTTGATTAGCAGTTTGTGCTCCTTAGCTCTAGTCTCCATGGCCGCGACGCTGTCACTTTTTCCTCTCATATAAACTATTGACGGCAAATGATAAAACGAAGTGGAAAAATCATCGCATGTTTACGAAAAAAAGATAAAAATTAGAAAAGTCATTTAAAAAAAATTCCGACGATAAAAGTCATCAAATAAGGTCGGAATATTTATGTTAAAAGTAATTTTTTTTTTTGTTCAGGGATGGTTTTTGCAGAAGAACAATAGGTTTCCCTGCGTCTCACCTTCTACAAGCTCTTCTCGCCATAACATCCTTAATAGGAGAACAACCTTTATTCTACGAGCCGCTTTGATGTCAGGATATTGATTTCCATCCAGGGTCTACTCTACTTTACTCCATCCGACGAGAACCGATGAAACTCCTTTCAAAGTTTACTTGTTGCATGAATTCGCGTGTGACGACTATATCCAAATGTTTGATGCAAAGTATCCAACCCTTAGAATACAAAAATATATTTATTCTTTACCATTTGTTCGTGTCTGATTGAGTGAGAAATGTTTGACAATAAATAGAAATAATAATATCAGCATAAACAATTATCGGTTTATAGATGCTGTTGTGCAGGCGAATCATATTAATGCATTGAAAGATTTTTGGATAGACTAAATCTCAACTTGGAGAAAGGATTCAATATTTTGATCTATTATATTGCTGCTGAACGTATATTGATGATATGAACAATGGGAATTATCTGATTTGCGGCAGCAATGATTTAAAATGCAGAATTTAACTTTTATTTACCATTCGAGAGTTCAACTTTTATTCACTCGTGAAATAGTTGGGACAGTTAGCTATAAAATGGTATGGAATTATCTTGAAATTATTGTGAAATGGGTTGAAATGGTTTGAAATGGTCTGAAATGGTTTGGAATGACTGTGAAGTGGTATGAAATGCTTGTGAAATGCCTCTGAAATGGTATGAAATGTTTGTGAAATGATCGCGAAATAGTGTGAAGTGGTATGCAATGGTATGTTTAGGTATGAAATAGTATGCTTGTGAAATGGTATGGAATGATCGCGAAATGGTATGAAATGGTATGGAATGGTATGGAATGCTTGTGAAATGGTATGAAATGCTTGTGAAATGGTATGAAATGGTATGCAATGGTATGCTTGTGAAGTGGTATAAAATTCTTGTGAAATAATCACGAAATGGTATGAAATGCTTGCGAAATGCCTGTGAAATGCTACGAAATAGTTGTGAAATCATATCAAATGATTTTGAAATGTGAAATAGATGGGACACACAAGTTTGAAGTGGTTACCCCCTCGCTCTGTTGTCAGTCTAGTATCGACCAGCCGATACTCTGCATTTCATAGTGGAGATTCGTCCCTCGATAAAATTGCGAGAGTCATTAAACAAGCGCAGGACCTTCACCTTGTAACTCCCCAGCTACTACCGGCTATGCACCGAACCGTTTTGGCTTTGACATTGTAATTAAAACTGAACTGATAAGCTCGGTGTATCAGCGCTTAGCACACAAGGGTGAATCAACAAAGGCAACGTACTTGTTGCATATTTTACTGCAGATTGAACTCGCTCGTGCGTTTACATGGATCGGCAATTTTAAAACATTTCTTCTCAATGTTTCGATGCTCCAATATGGAAAATTTCCCCATGGCAATTTCTGTCCGCTGTTCAGTCAAAAAATGTTCCATAATTTTGTAAAAACAAGACGATAATATGGATCAGGTTGGATAGTGAATATAACGAATGTCTGAGGACTCTGCAAGCTTGAATTTTGAACATCGCTTGAGTTGTCGGAATGCTGTAACTTTGGAGTAATTATCTTTTCTTGAGTCTTTTCTCTCTAGTAGGTACGTTGCACCGAATAATAATAATATTCGCAACGCACGCCTCGATGTTCTTATTTATTTTTTTCCATCACCAACAATAAATCGTAATAAAACATTCGTGAATTTCTCCATGAACTGTTGTTTAGAATAAACAGCTTCGACTTATTTTCCCTTGAACGTAATTCATGTTATGATAAAGCGACGGTAATACAAAAAGACTAGCGAAGTTCCGTAATAAAAGTAGTTGTTTATAAAAGAATTTGAACTTGCGACAGTCTTTCAACCCGCATTTCAACAGTATATGTTGTAGATGTACCCCCTCAAGTTAGACGACCATAGGTAACATATTAGATATTGCGGATCAGTTCTGCTTGAACAAACGTGCTGTGCGGGCTACTCAAAGATTACCTCCGATAGCTCTGACAGATATACCTTGTGAAACTATACAGCAAGATTCGCTCACCTGTACTATTGTGACACGCGCGTGGCGGAGTCATGAGTATTTTTACGGAAAGGACTAGACCGTTGGATGGGTGGGTTACCATGGATACCTCGAGAAAACGGAAAAGATTGAAAGAGACGTAAACATCAAGAATACCTAGTCGGAAACCGATAATCAATTTGATGTTTCAAAGCAAAGAAGCAGAAGCAGAAAATCTTATCGACACTTGAAACAGCACATCGAAAGAATATATTGAGCTAACAACAAAAAATACTCCAAATTTAGCATCGAAGAATCTGCTACAGAAAACCGCTGACTATATCATCTAGTGCCTCAGAGGCCAAGACTTCGGGAATGTGGCAAAAGATTGCTGAAAAAAAAAAAAAAAAAAAAACAATGTGTTGAACACACCGTCGAACAAATAATAGAAAAGATCTCCCGTAGGTGAACTGTGGACTATATCATCTTAAAAGTTACAAACAAAAATGTTTTGAAAAGTTTATCGAGCATGGCCTGGTTCCGATCACCTATGTGATTAAAGATGTGATAACTAAAATCAGATGAAGTTGAAGTTCGTAACGTTAACGTAACACAATTGTTGGAAAAAAATCACTATTTCATGACTTAAACGTTGTTAGAGTTGCCAAATAGGCGAGATAAGTGTGTTTTATTCAATTCGGGAAATTTTGTACCGTATTTTTCTGTTTTTGAACCATTCAAGTAATTGTGAAATCAAGAAATTTTCTCAATTCTTTTGTTGCGTTAACGTTACGAACTTCAACCTCATAAAATTAGAGCCAAGAAAGATGATTTCTTCGAGCTTAAACTTTCATTGTCGGACCTGCAGTGATCGAATAGCTGAAATAATGTCTCCTTGAATAAGATTTTAAACGTCGTAACTCAAAACGCAAATTCCATAAGAATCAAACTACGGGAGTTCCAAGCTATTCAACAGCATAAATTTGATGTAGTCGGAATCAGTGAAGCACGAATAGACTGAATGGACAAGAATGTCAAGTGGAAAATTCTTGGATACCAGGTGTATAATAGGACAGAATACGATAGCGCCGGGGGTCGGGGTAGCTCTCTTGGTATGTAATAAAATAAGGCTAAACAAAGTTATATTCGAAAATCTAGGAGCTCTACAGAGGCGGTAGCGTCAGACATCAAAATTTCCGCAAAAAAAAAGAAAAAAAAAAGTGATGGTACAATTTTGAGTGAGGTGAAAAAAAAGAAACAATATTGAAAAGAATCGCATGTGCACAACGAAATTTAAAAAGGTAAGGACGTTCGAGTCTGTTTCAGTTAAAGAAGAATACCTCATATGAGTTAGTCCACGTCAAGCGGGACGGATTTGGCCAAAAATATTCGTCGATGTTTCGGATTCTTTTGTAAATTTTTTTTTACATATCCTCTGGGTAAAATGAATGGGTGAAACATATATATATATATTTTTTTTTTTACTCGAAAGGCTTAGTAGCTACAAGGGGATGAATTTTCGAAAATACCACCAAAAATCGGAATCACGCTCTCCTTCAAACGTTACACGCTCTCGAAGAAAATAGTGTACATCACCATGTCACACAGTAATAGAATTACTCACTCAGTTACATGTTATTAATAAATAAGCAAATGGCATAAATCGCAATGTGAAACATTGGAGAGCGCATTGCAAACTGCCAAACTTCGAAGATCCAATATGCGTGGTGTTGAATACACATTTCCTCTGGCAGGATCGCGATGTGCCATCAGTAGAGAAAAAAAACCTTTCAGATCTTGCTGATGTTACAACATTGCCAGTGCCGAACTTAGCAGTAGGCTGAGTAGGCGCCAGCCTACAGGCCCCCACCAAATAAAGGCCCCCACCAAATTATATTAATTCACGTTTCAAATAGAAATCTATCATTCATAACCATAATAATCACTCCGTACTGCATTAGGGTGGTCCTTATTTGGGGTGTTTTTTAAATCTTCTGCGGACATGGCAGAAAAAGTTTGCAAATGAATTTAATAAAAAGTACGCTAAAGTTGAAGTCTTTGTAGGTCAACTCAAAGTACTGCCCACAGGGCAGTGCATTTTTCCATTTGAATTACATAAGAACTCCGGCTCAATGGATTGTTTTTTTTTTCTCTGCTTTAATAGTGCTTCAAAAAATCTAAAATTTGGCATACGTCCACCCGATAATCATAGGTACTCCACAAAAAATTAGGCGATTTTCAGCGATAAAAGTTTCGAAGTTCCAGAACGTCAAACTTGTGTTTCAAAGTCGAAAATCACAATTTTTACGTCCTAGAACTTCGAAACTTTTATCGCTTAAAATCGCCCAATTTTTTGTGGAATACCTATATATGATTATAGGGTAGACTTACTATGCCAAATTTCAGATTTTTCGAAGCGCTATCAAGGCAGTGAAAAAAAAAAAAAAAATAACGCATGCAGCCCGAGTTCCTATGTGAATTAAATGGGAAAATTCACTGACCTGTGGGCAGTACTTTGAGTTGACCTACAGACTTCAACTTTTGCGTACTTTTTTTTAAATTTATTTGCAAACTTTTTCGGCCTTGTCCGCAGAAAATTGGAAAAACACCCCAAGTAAGGACCACCATAGTACTGCATAATAATTCAAATACATCGCACCTTGGCGACGAAGGTGACACGACTCAAAAAATCTGATCAACATTTTTTTTTTTTTTTAATAATTTTTTTATTCACCTCATTATGGCATCAACTCGAAAACGCCATATTTTGAGTTGTGTCACCTTCGTCGCCAAGGTGCGACATGTATCGACTATAGAACTGAGTACGCATAGTCCCGAATTGGTCAAAGAGCTGAGGTTCGAGTGTATGTACACCCAGATAGGATTATAGGAATCGTACCACGTGACATCACGAGATCGTCATAATTCGTATTTTCCCTTGGAATGGGCGTGGCTTTGAAACATGCAGCCTTGTTAGAACAGTTCTATTTTTCGTCACTAGTTGGCGTATCGAGGTTCTAAGGTTCCCAATACGAATTACTTTTGAGATTAAAAAAATTAAAAATTAAATTAAATTAAATTAAATTAAATTAAAATGAAAGAAAAATATACTTTTCGCGTAATAGTAACCGTAAAAAAAGCTTTCGATGTAATTCGATTGTAATAATCGACGTATTCTTATTATATTAAATAAGCTATAAAAAAATGATTCCACAATCTACATATTCATTTCAGATTTTTCTTCCCCACTAGTAGGCTCCCACCATTTTACTGCCTACAAGCCCTCACCAGTCATAGTTCGGCACTGAACATTGCATAGTAGTATTAACCCTAGAACGACAAACCCATTTTTTCTACCTTTAAACTACAAACCGGGGTAAATATTTACCCCACGCGTTTCTTGTTTGTAAAACAGTTCTGAAAGCAGTAATGAGACTCGCAAGCACATGAATCTCTTCGTTTTTTCATGCAGAAGAGAATGGTGAAAAGCAAATTTAATTTCATTGAAGTTTAGCCGGTGAAAAATCGATTTAAATACCTGAAAGTGCTAAGAAAACGGCCAAAACGTCATTTTTCAGAGTTCGCCTGGGGTAGATATCTACCCCGGTTTGTCGTTCTAGGGTTAACTATAAACACTCGATTACAGTAACTAGGTGCGTAGGTGAAGAAATCAACGATTCGCCATACCGATTGTTACCTAGGTACATGGCTTGAAGTTTCAATTTAGTGAAACAGAGGGAGCAATGTAAGATTGCAAACTTTGAAGATACAATATAAATGGTGTTTATTACATATTTTCTCAGCAGAATTACAATATCTCATCAGTGGAACAAGGAATATTATTAGGTTTAGCTAACATCGCTGCATTGCGTTGCACTATGAACTCCGAAATGTCAATTTTCATAACAGTGTATTAGTGATAAATTTGGCAGTTTGCATTGTCAATTATTCCCTGGTGATATTGTTTAAGGGGGGAGCCTGCTTTAGAAGCTTCAAAAAATCGATTTTTTCGAGGATTTTTTTGGGAAGGAAAGAAATATCCGATTGAAACGAAACTTTCAGGGTTTATTGTTATATATTTCAACAGTCTTCTCAATTTTTTTCATTACGAAACATGTCATATTATGCCTGGTACAAGCATTTCGCTCAGGCGCCTCGAGTGTGCAATTGTCGTGCGGCGGGAAAGATGCAGGTCGCAATTTCCATCTGAAACAAAGAACCCAAAAAAAAATGTTATTTTTCAATAGTATAGCTTCTAGTTAAACCAAGAAAATTCAACAAAAAGTGAAAAATTGAACAATTCTTCGCAAAATCGAAAAAAAATTCACTTTAGTTTGTTTAAAAAGTGGGTTAATCTCAACTTTCTCAAGGTTTTTTAGGTTCAACTAGAAGAGCATTTTATTCCGAATACAATCCATTTTGTCTCGTTTCGATAGGACGTTTAATTTTTTCCCTATCTTTCCCGCCAATTAGTAAAAACCGTAAAAATGAAAAACCGAGAAATCGCGCGTCAAAGTTTTCGTATATAAAAAATCGTAATTCTCTTGAACTTACCGCATTAATATGCTAATCAGCGATTCCTGGTCCATAGAGTTGCCCTTCAGACTCTTCAAAAAACTGGTTTTCGCCGAGATGTTCGAGTCTGCGGGCTGTCCTGGCTTCTTTACTTGAAAATGAAGCGCGCTTGTTTTCTCGGGTGACGCGCTCCTTGTCGGCTCTCTCGGTGAAATTGTTGCATTGCTGTCCAATTTTCAAATCTAGTAACTGCATGGTTTTCAATGCTGCACTGTAGCCTTCATTGAACATTCCTCCAGCGATGTAAGCAGCTATCTCGACGATTTTAATGCCTGAGTGAAGGTGTTTAGGTGTCATGCGCCACACAGTGGAATTGAACGACTCGTTCGCATTTTGTGTGTGTCCAACACACAAAAACACACAAACACCTATTTACGGATAAATTATAACATCGTCCGTAGTCGCTGACTTCCCGATAATTTTGAAGGGTATTATATGACCAAATAATACCCTTCAAAATTATCGGGTATTTCCCTCAAGGTTCGTTGCAAACAAATGAAGGAGTCAAGTTTTTCAGTTTACAAAATCACGAGCGCGAACCGCGAGTGATTTTTCTGAAAAACTTGACGAGTTCGTTTGATTGCAGGGAACCTGGAGGGAAATACCCGATTAATTTTGAAGCTCGAGTGGTATTCGGGGGATTATTTTTCCATCCGAATTTCGGCCCATAGAATTGCATCATGAGACAAAATCCACAGTTAAAAATCAAAATTTAAAGGTCACAGAATCATAATTATAATTTAATCTGTCAGATTCGATGGAGCGTTAACTGTTTTGGAAAATCTTTTGTTTTTTATATGAAGCTAACATGAAAAATTACCGCGGTGAAAGCACACGTGAAATTGTCAGTGGAATTGTCAAAATTATCAGTTAAATATCGTGTAGGCTATGCAAAATAACGGCGAATGGTGCAATTCTATTGGCTGAAATTTGGATGGGAGAAATAATCAACGTAATATCTCGAAATAGATACTCATTAGTAGACGCATATTATATGCTACCCAGCACACCTTTCACAGTCTCAAAGTGCGTGCACCAAGATAAATCAATATGGTCTAGTTAAATGTGAGCGAAACTAAATTGTTAGTAACCACCAATACATTATATTGGAAATAACAAATAAAAATGATTAACTTCAGAAAATTTTTATTGGAAAGACGCCGGCATACTTTTTGTCTATAATTTCAGAATATCTAAATCGGAGTAGCCTTGTGATACTCTGAGCATATTACACAGGTCGACAAAAAAAAAAAAACTTTTTTTCTGTCTTTCTGTTTTAATGCGTAAATTCTGATGCTAGGCATCGAAAAGGACCAAAATATCCATTCTTGGCTTTTAAAGTTTGCTTTTGTCGGTTTCACGTCGATAAAAAGTTTTGAAGATTTTGATTGATTTTACGAGTAGCAGGTGGTAGCAGGTGGTGGTATAAAAGCAAACTTTGATCAAAAAAAATATTTTTTCCTTAATTCGTAACGTAGAAGAAACCAAAATTTGACATTCAGTAGTCAGACCCAAAAATCGTGTCGACCGGTGTTATCAATTACAGTATTTTTCTGATCATAACATAACAAGCAATGATTGAATAAGAATTTTAGTGTGCTACCAATACAGCGAACTGTAGCTTGAAAACAGATATAGCGTGTTCTCAACGACACATTATGAATTTATGTCGTTCGTCAATGAACGCAATGCACATATTGTCTCATTTGCCATCTCAGATTGTAACGTTTACAATCTAAGAGTGGGAAATGCCCACCAAGAATGCAGCAGAGGCGTTTTTCATGGAGACAAAAAATCAGGGGGTTGGTGACTACTGAAACAGGAGTGAATCGCGCATGGACATTGCACTCGCGACCACCCCCACTTCACTATTAGTACCTATGTGTACTATACCTTAATACCTCTGTATGGATTGACTACCCGTGCGTTAAAAATTCATCCTGTATAGGTGATTCTAACTGGTATACTATACTACAGTAAACAGTTACACATCATAGGGTGTGTCGAAAGTGAGAATGTTCTTAGTTTTATTCCCCGCTGACACTCGAAATGATAGATTTCGATATCAATATAGCTTCTTTGAAAAGGAGAGGCCTGTAGCTCAATTTTTCTCTTACGATCAGAGGGGATTTCGACTTTCAAGCTTTTGTCAGGTTTCAGTTATGCCTTCACAATCTGGGACGGTACCGCTGAGATCAAATATCAATTGAAAGTTCCCAATTCTACATATATGCGAAGCTCCGAATCACCGAACTCTCACAAACCAGATTGCATCAGATTAATCTTCATTGTTCGTACCATCAATAGACATTGGATCTTCCCCTCAAGTTAAGTTCCAGCCAATCCGGACATCTATCGTAATGTAATTTGTAGCAAGAACACGCTTGACTGGTGACACTGCTTCGCAGAAGTTGCAGCCTCATTAGCTGCAAATTCTCCGGCTTCGGAATCATTTTCCTGCAGTTCTCTTGATGATCTCTCGATGAATGAATAAATAATTAATTTTCTATCTCCGATAGCCTCCATGTGTGTATTTGACGTTGGTAATATCTTTGCGGGACTAGAAGAGACAGCATCTATAAACGTGTCAAAGATGATCACGGCCAATGAAGATGTCACTGGCATCACAGGCCAATGTAACAGGGAAACAGGGCTCATTCTATGAGCCTTGATGTCGAGATATTGATTTCTACCCGTACGGTCTACTCTGTACTGTACTCTACTTTAGTCTACTTTACTTTACTCCGCTTTATCCTATACCCACTATATTCGCCAAGGAATGAATAACTCCCTACAACGCACACTTGTTGCATGAAACCCGAATGCGGGTTGAGTTACCGACCTCGGTAGCCCCAAGCCCCAGGTGCGAACGGATTTTGAGGATCCAGATGTAAAGTCAGGAAACCGTTCAGCGTTACAAAACATTTGAAATAACGAGTAGAAGAAATGATAATAGGCATCGAATTTACCATGGATTTGTTGGAATTCACTACAGTGATGTGTGATAGTGTAGGGTATAGAAGTACCGTTTCTGGCCACCTTTGCACCTTTTTTTTTGCCACTTCAGATTTGACTTAACAGTTATATACTATAAAGCATTCGAAAATCACTATATCATTTTCATAGAATTTTCCAATCCTTCCAATCATATGAATATAATTTATAATGCTACAGTATTTTCACCCTGGCGAAAATGAGATGTGCAAAATATTGAAGCAAATGTAAATTGGAACAAAGAAGTGTGACCGAAGTGTGAATTTGTTTCAATTTACCTTTCCTATACGCGTCCTTACGTTTCCTGCACATCTCATTTTCGCCAGGGCAGAATGTTTTGTTACACAAATTTGAACCTAAAGTGGCCAAACAACGTACAGTGGCCACAAACGGTACTTCTACCCTGTATACAAAAAGCAGCCTCGCTTATCTAATATCTGGTAGTCTGAATAGATAAGTTGAGTCTAGAGATCTTATGACGTTGAGCTGCACCGACACAGTTTTATAATATACTATTTGTATTAGAGTAATAAGGATAAGTACAAAGGATGCATAGCAGAGTCTTTTAAAAAAAGTCAGTCCTGATGCAGGAGCAAAGTAGAGAAGACGTGCCTGACTAGTGATGTTAAATGAAGTCGTATATATGAACCTCATTAAATAACTAATACGTATTCTCATTTTTCACCCCATAATAACCAACAGAATCCAAAATCCAATTACTGGACGATATCATTTTCAACGAATGTATAATAGGTGGGCCACTAAGCTTAAGATGATTTGACCAAATCGCAAAATCATTTGTACTAATGGGATGAAGCTTCTGAATTTAGAAAAAGAATCCACGTAAACCGCTTCGGATGACATTCACAAATGCTAAAAGAGCGTGAAGAGTTTGTATTGAAGTAGAGTGATGCAAGAAGCATTTGCATTGTATTGCAAATATTGAAGTTTCAATTAAAAAGCTCCTTGCATCACAAATTTCAAGTTGGTTACTTTCAAGATTTCTATCTCATTTGTGGACATAATTTGAAGAGATTCACGTAGCTTTTCTTCCACTTCAGTTCATGCTTTCTAACAGTGTAAGTTATTTTACAGTATCGGTAACGTCACGTGTACAGACCCCCTTTAAAAATCGAAAATTTACTTCCTCCCCTCACATTGCAAACAAGCATTGCACCAGTCACCCTCTCATTTGCAATCCAATATCCGTCCACCCAAATCATTTTCCCTGTATCGGAACAGATTGCGAGCCAAGTGTTTTATCACAAAACTCTGTTGTAGACATGTATAAAATATTTGGCAAACAGAAGATCTGTTTTTGTTTCATCGGATAGAAGCCTGTTTCATGAAACGCGGGACCCCATCACAGTTTGTAGTGGACACAGTTTTTTACTGTTCGAGCCCAACAGCCGCCTGACACAGGTCCTGCAACTCGCTTGTGACGCTTGTCTCGACAGATTAGGTTTGGCGCTGGTCAGATCAGCGGCTGATTCGTTGTTCGTTATTTCTATTCATTATTCATCATGATTATTATTCTGATACATCAGCAGGCCTTGGGCAGGTGTACTTCGAGGTCCAATGGTAGCTGGCGAGCGCTGGATGCAGTCAAAGTGTGAACGCACACCTAATATTCTACCGTACCAATAGGTGAGCCATTCCACGTCAGACCGGACAAAATAAATCAAAAAATGACCTCGATGTTATCGATTTCGCTATCATTTTTTTTACGGGTTCTATGGAACGAATAAATTCATCAAACAATTTTTTGTTGTTTTTTTTTGGCCCCTATTTTCCAAGTTACACGGGGGTGAAATTCAGGAAAAAGAGCCAAAAATCGAAAACATACTCCTCTTCAAACGGTCATATCTTTGATTGTATTAATCCTAGAGACTTCATCCAAAAATCATTTCAAAGCTATTGAATGACACTATTATAATATATTTATTTCATTGCGCGGTAACAAACAATTCTATTTGTTATAAACAAATATATTATTCAAACGTGATTTTCATAGAAAATACCAAGCGATAAAATTATCAAAAAAATATGAGCGTATTCCTTGATCAATTCTCTACAAAATCGTTAAGTCAATTTTATGGAGAACCGATGGGAACCGTGTTAAAACGATTTATTTATAAGCGAAGGCGCGCGCTGCCACCCAAAAACCCGGCTCAGGTACGTGTGGCTTGCATGAAAAAGCATCGGTGGGCATGTTCACGGTCATATCTTTGGTTGATTTCATCCGAAAGTCTTCTTCCTAGAACCATTCCGAAGCTATTGAATGACACTATTATAATATATTTATTTCATTTTGCGGTAGCGAACAATTCTATTTGTTATAAACAAATATATTATTCAAACGTGATTTTCAAAGTAAGGGCTACGCGATAACATTCTCAAAAAAATATGAGCGTATTCCTTGATCAATTCTCTACAAAATCGTTGAGTCAATTTCATGGAGAAACGATGGAAACCATGTGAAAACGATTCATTATAAGCGACGGTGCGCGCTGCCGCTGAAACACCCGGCTCGGGTACGGTTTTTCGGTGGCAGCGCGCGCCGTCGCTTATAAATAAATCGTTTTAACATGGTTCCCATCGGTTCTCCATAAAATTGACTTGACGATTTTGTAGAGAATTGATCAAGGAATACGCTCATATTTTTTTGATAATTTTATCGCTTGGTATTTTCTATGAAAATCACGTTTGAATAATATATTTGTTTATAACAAACAGAATTGTTTGTTACCGCGAAATGAAATAAATATATTATAATAGTGTCATTCAATAGCTTTGAAATGGTTCTTGGATGAAGTCTCTCGGATTGATACAATCAAAGATATGACCGTTTGAAGAGGAGTATGTTTTCGATTTTTGGCTCTTTTTCCTGAATTTCACCCCCGTGTAACTTGAAAAATAGGGGCCAAAAAAAAAAAAAAAAAAAATTGTTTGGTGAATTTATTTGTTCCATAGAACCCGTAAAAAAAATGATAGCGAAATCGGTAACATCGAGGTCAGAAAGCTGTCCGGTCTGACGTGGAATTGCTCAGGTGCAGATTTAGCCTCGTATGATGCGCTTCAATACGCCTTCAGTGTGTCAGCGGTTTTAACTATGCCGTCAAAGTCGGCTCAGTGTATGCGCTGGGCAGGGGGGGGGGGGGGGGGGGGGGGGGGGGGCGTTGGAGTGTAACTTGCTCGTTTGATGGTTGTTAACATTTCATCGATAAACGAATTCACAGGTAAACTGATCGCAGGCTCTAGAGAGTGACCACGCAATAGGCTGAGAGCCTATATATACAGAGCGATTCTGTGGATAGTAACGCGCCTAAAAGGTAGGCAAACGGGAAACGCCTGCATTGGGCAGATCAAACAACGACGATTGGGTTTTATTTATTACGTGGGAAATGAAAACCAATGCACATAATTAATTGCTACGTGTAGTATCCAACATACTCATCGATACGTTTTTGGCATTTTTCTTCATCAATCGCCGTATTAACTACACTGCCGTGCTAAGCACAAAGGTGGTAACTGCATGTTTGGCCATCTTGAGATATTGACAGTTTTCAATTTTCAATTTTCACAGTAATTAAGAATTATATTCAAAGTCGAACGATTTTAAAATTTGATTTGAATCGAAAAGATAAAAGCTTATCTTATTCGTTACTCTCTAAATTTGAATCAGTGAAAATGTCACTGATTGAATCAGTGACTTGATATTTCACTGAAAAAACAGTGACCTGAACCCTAATTCACTAATGCATCAGTGAAGTCGATTTGGCAACGATTTTACCACTGCAGAACCAGCGCAGAGGTTCACTGTTTTATCAGTGACTGTTTGAACGCTAGGTGCGCTGCGTACGCCGAGTATGCGAGTATCGTTTCGCTGTCATTCCGCGTTCATTGTGCTAATTGGATTTTTCAACGTGCCGAAGAATCGATTAAAATCAAGTAAGTATATAAATATATAAACCTAAAAAAATAGTTTACTAAGTGGATATAGTATAACTGCATTCTCGTATTATTTCTGTTATGCAGTCTATATTAGACGGTAATGTGACAATTCGGAAATGTTAATTTTTTTCACATTCATATCGAAAGCATCCAAAGTTTTCAAAAAAATAAATTGTCTATTTCCAGAAAATTAGTTTGGTTTTCGAATGGACGTGATTTCATCTTTCACAGTAAGGCAGCTGAACGAGTGGTTGCGATCAGTGGTGTGTGACCAGGAGACTCTTCAAATCTTTGAGGGTAAGTACCCGATGAATTTGTATTCTGCTTCTATCGCAATTAACCTGCACAGGGATCAACCACGTAAAAAATAGTATTGTTAATTGTGTTCCTATGGGGACGAAAGTTGACAATTGCAACACGTATGAAGTTAATCTAGCCCTGCTCTACAGGCATGGAAGAAGGCATATTCATTAGGGTGGTCCTTAAATAGAGTTTTTTTTTTTTTTTCGAGGACCTGACTAGAGCGTACTAGAGCGTACTAAACCCTTCCAAAAATTCCCAAATACTTACGAACGCGTTCCTGGTACCCATATTCTATATCCAGATGAATAAATCAAACTCCTGATTCAACCTTGACAGCTATATGGGTCATCCCATCAGAGAAAACGTATTGTTTTTTTTTTTTTCAGTTACCGGAAGATTTTGTCAACCAACCTCATTCAAGGACCACCCTAATATTCATGCCTGTGTTATGAAATAGTAGTGTGTGATTGTGAATTCCATCTCTTTCAGCATTTATTTTGTAAAGTGCTGCGATAATGGAACGATTAAATTGTTCAATGTGTGACAAGTTAGTTGATGGAGGGTTGGACGGTTTAGCTCGTCACATCACCGGAATACATGGACTTACAATTAATCGTGGCCTGGAAAATCTAGGTTTCGAGTGTGGGCAGAACGGCTGTCGATGTAGATTCACACGATTTTATAATTTGAGAAGACACATCAGGAAACACCACCTGATTGGAAGAAATGATGAATTCAGAGAAGCCCCAGAACATGATATTGCTCATCCACATGATGAAATCATTGATGATGACGTAGAAATGGCTGATAATGATGCAGGAGATTTGAATGAAAATCCAGTTGAGTGTGATGTCGAGTTTGACTTTCGTACATTTATTATTGGCATGATCGCGCGATTCCAATGCAAAGGTTCCATGACTGGGCGCACTTTGACACAAGTTTTGGACGAGTGTGAAGAACTATTGCTCCAAACACGTGATTTTTTAAAATCGAAGGTCAAACAAGTATTAGAAGAGAAAGAAGTATTAAATGAGATAGGATTGCAAGATGTACTACAGGTTTTTGAATTTGAAAGCCCCTTCCGAGACCTGAGAACTTTGGAGCAGCAGATCCAAGCGCTGAAAGATAACTGTGGATACATTGAGCCTATCGAAATGCCTCTAGGTCATCGTGTTGATAATGCACTGGACCACGAAACAGGCATGTACATCCCCAAACTGACTATGGAGACCTGTCAGTATGTTCCAATTATTGAAACTCTCAAATTAGTGTTGTCAAGCAGGGAAGTTCGGGAAGCTATCATGTCTGAAGAGAAGAGTACTGATGGCGTACTAGCTTCATTTCTCGATGGCCAATATGCTGAGGTTCATCCATTTTTCACGCAACACAAGCATGCTCTGAGAATTCAACTTTATTATGATGAATTGGAAATTGTCAATCCATTGGGATCAAAGACAGGTGTCCATAAACTTGGAGCTTTTTATTACACTCTTCAGAATCTGCCACCGCATGTAAATTCTGAACTGAGTAGTATACACGTTCTTCTCCTCTGTTGTGATGCGGACGTGAAGAAGTATGGCTTCAAAAAAATTCTCGAACCATTTTTACACGACTTGGCTCAGTTAGAGAGTGACGATGGAATATTGATACAGGGGCAAGACTATGAATTAGTCCTTCGGGCATCTTTAGCTGCCTTCTGTGGTGATGGGCTTTCTGTGCACGACGTCTTCAATCTACTTGGACCATCAGCCAATAAGTTTTGTAGATTATGCTTGTATTCGCGCAATGACTTACATGCGGGATCTCTTGAATCAGGTCAACCTAGAACTGAAGATGTTTTCAACGAACACCTTGCTTTGTTGGAGCGCTCAAACTTTTCGGCAGAATCTAAAACAGCAACTGGTGTTCGAGGCCACTGTTGCTTACACAGCTCTCGATTCTTTCATATTGCACGCAACAAGATATTCGATCCTATGCACGATTTTTTGTGTGGACTGTGCCATGTTATTTTGAAATTGGTATTGAAAGAGTATATATTGGTTCAACGAAGGTTCACTACAGAATATTTTAATGCTAAAATATCAGCATTCCAGTACGGGTTTATTGAAAAAGTTAACAAGCCTTCGGCCAATTTTACCGATGCAATGCTCCGTAAGAAGGATCATACGCTAAGTCAGAAGGCAATGCAGACTTGGTGTCTCGTCAGAGTTTTCCCTTTTCTGGTGTCTGAGAAAATACCGAGCGAAGATGAGCACATAACGCTAGTTCTCGATTTGCTCAGAGTCATGGAATTGGTGTTCGCTCCAAAGATCACAGAATCGTTACTGCCATATCTCACAGCTCTGATTGAAACTTTAATTACAGACTTTATAAAACTATTTCCGGACGTTCACCTTATCAATAAGTTTCATCATCTCACTCACTACCCTGAATGTATAGCTTGGGCAGGTCCGCTAGTTCACTATTATTGTATGCGGTATGAAGCAAAACATGGTCAGTTAAAACTGCGTGCCCAAAATGTCCGTAGCTTCAAAAACCCACCAAAGACACTAGTACGTGTTTCACAATGTAGCCAGAGTGCTAAGTGGGGTGCCAAAAATGTGAAACTATTTCGTCTTCACGCGTTGAATGGTAACACCACCCTTGTGCAAGATACTCAGAGTAGAGATAACCTCAATCACCTTGGATATATAGACACTGATGAAGTCTTCTGTTCAAAATCAGTAAAAGTGAATGGCGTAGAGTACCGACCAGGCTTGTTTGTATGCCTCGAAATTGCACATATCAGAAATAATAATTTACCACTTTTTGGTTGCATCGAAGAAATTGTTATTTTGGGAGACACAGAAGTACGTTTAAAAGTCTCTGTTTGTACATCATCTCTGTTTGATACTGATCTAAACGCCTATCGCATAGAACTTTGCGATGCTCAGGAATCTTCACGCTTTATCGAAACCTCAAGTCTAGCCCACTTCAAACCTTTTTGCTGTTGGACTTTACCTACGTCTGACAGTCTCTATATCAGCCTTCGTCACATTCTCATGTGACTTGTCCTGAGAGGTGAACTCAAATTCTCTTTGACAGCACAGCCATTTAGTTCCAAATACATATTGAATGGTTTATATATTATAAAAATTTTCTGATTTATAGATGAGTGCATTGATGGGGATGCTTTCTTGGAATTGACAGCCGATGATCTAGTACAGATGAAAATCAAAATGGGTCCTCGTAAATGCATACTCAAGATACTGACGGAAACGAAAGCGAAAGTAAATGTGATTACTTTTTTCAAGTAGTTAATCGAAAGTGTGTAACGAGTGTCCCCCATATTGTATCATTTCACTCTCGTATTAGGTTTTACTTGGAAATTATGAGGTTGAAGTCAATGGAACATTACAGAAAATAAATCCAAAAATAATTGAATCTGCCCCGACTTTGGAAGAGCCATTCTCAGATAAACCTAACGTACCTTGTTCGCCGAGGTCTCACTGTCCAGAACCTGGACCGAGCCGGTCCAATACTGCGCCGAATCAATTTCAGCGCTATAGCACTATTAGAGAATCTCTGATCAATCATCCACAAGGCGAAGCAGTTTTGAAAGCAGCACAATCTGGATTCACAGAGGAAAACAGAAGGGCGCTTATACGGATTGTGGTTTCTGAACTGGTTAAAGTTCATGATAGCCAGTAAGTTTTCCACACTAATCACAGCAGAACCTGCAGAGTCGATTAAAAATGCTAATCGAATTTTCTGTCGGCGTATGGTTGTTGATTTTAACTCTGCGGAGCTTTGTCAATGTTAATTATTCATGACTTCATTGCAGTTATCCTCCTGAGCAAGCTAAAATTGCACTTGCAATAGCAATTATCAAAGAGTTCCCACTTCTGAAGGATGAAAAATCCAAAAAAGGATATGTACGTTCACGATGTTAATAACTTCCTCTTCGTCTCCCATACATTTTCTTACGACAAATTTGTATATGTTACCATTTCTTCACAGGAACATTATTATGATAGCATCAGTAAGAGGGGTTTCATTGAATATAGATTGTGGACCATAAGAAAGAACCTGTCACCAACACAAAAAAAATATAATGCTTCAGATCGCAAAAAAAAAATCGGAAATGGAAAACGAGCATTCGTCTCCGCAAACAAATCAAAACCATTACCTAAAGAGGAGCTTGATGAAAAGGTTTATCTTTACTTGGCAAATGATTTTTTTTTATTTTTAAATCAAACACACTTATGCTCATCTCCTTTATTTCATTTTCGAAGATCTCATGGATGAAATGCAAAAATCCGACTGAGAACAACAAAGCTGCCATTATTTCTTGTTTGAAAGATACTTTCGCGAACCGAAGAAATTGGATAACGGACAAAAATCCAACAATTTCAGAAATATTTGACACATATCCCCGATTGTTAGATTACAAGGGTGAAATGGTGAGGGATATTTTAATAGTGAATTATAAAAATTACGTCAAAATTCAGATTTGCTTAACCTCGGTTCATTTATCCCAGATTGACCTGGAATTTGAAAATATGTTCGAGGGGGCAACAAATAATTTCTTGGCGAGATTTCCATCTTTTTATAGTCCCCGGATTTTGGCGTATTCTTCGTCACATCGGCCGGACCTACACAAATTAACCAGTAATATTGGCAATGGTGAGAACATTTTTCTCGAGGTTCCTCTTTCTCCTTTGCAATGGGCATTTCATCAATTTTGTCAATATAATCTTCAAAATATGCTTCGTGATACGTTGTGATTCTAACTCTCTTCATATACACATTCGCAGAGCATCTGAGAGCGCTCATTATTCTGGTACAACTACTGCCAGTGTCAAATGCACTCAAAAAAACGAAAGGGTCACATCAGACGAATGTCGGGAAAAAAGGAAAAAAGAAGGTGAGATACATAAATCCACCTATCCTCCAACACGAATTACTATTGACTATAGATATATAAGATATAAAAATTAACTTGATACCTATGCTTGGAATGTATAAATGTTAGTTTCTATTCTCGAAGCAACGTGTGACAGAGCATGGCGAAGATGCACTCATTAACGTTACAACATCGGTTAAGTCTGCTGAAATCCCCAACCGATTTCTCATTCAAATCGTACGAGTAAGTATATTGTACAAAATGATGCACATGCATGCACAAATAGATTGTAAGGCATGTTTTTCATCATTATACTACGCGGGGGTTTCGCTAACTTTTTTCCATATGCTTGCAGGACGGTGAATATTTACCTCAACTTGAACAGAATATTCGGCGGGAGCATAATGCAAACGTTCAGCCATACATGATTTGCATCCGCGGGCAACGAAATGAAACCTTTCTCGTTCAAGGCGATGGATGGTTTCTTGATATCCACAGCAAGAATAATCCAATGATAGCATTTGATCTCCTATTCAAATGCTACTATGTCTTGAACCTTAGCTACCCTACAAGCCTGCATAATTTTTATAATTTCATGGAGAGCTATATTTATAAGATTGAATCTCAGACTCAGAACATCGTCTCGTCTGTGCATGTGAACATCGCTAATACAAAATTAAAGCCTGTTGAAGAAAATATGCAAGAGTGCGAAAGGTCTAGCGATGATGAAGACAGTCAAATAAGAGGATAATCTCATCGTCACGTGAGCAATAGTTTTCTTCAAATCATATTTGACTCTAGCTATAACTTGGCTAAACTTATACTTAAAAAAAATCAATATTCGTGATCCAGATGCCTAATGCAGACTGTGCATTGAGTGATTTATTATTACTAGCGAAAATGGGCATTGTTCAGCTCGTATGACAATATTATGTATTTTGGGAGTTCATATATCTGTTATTTTCCTATTTCTGTTATTTTCATATATCTGTTATTTTCATATTTTCATTAAATCTGAGATTCGAATGCTTATAAAAATTGTGTTTCCTATATAGGCTAACGATAAGATTTTTTTCTATTCTTGTAATGTACGGTAGCCTTGCTAATAATAAAATCTGACAGAAAAAAAAATGCTGTATATATACATAATGATTTTTTTTCCACGAGCATTCATATAAAAAATATGAATTACCAATAATTTACACTGATTCGATCAGTGTGCCATTTTCACCGATTCGATCAGTAAATTTCAGTATTTCAACCAGTGAGACAATTTCACTGGTTGAATCAGTGACTTTTCAGTGGTTGAATCGATGACTATTCACTGGATGAATCAGTGAGCCAATTTCACTGGATGAATCAGTGACTTTTCACTGATTTCCAGTTGCATACTTATAACTGGGAGCTTCAGTGACTATTCACTGATAATCAGTGACTATTCACTGATTCAAATTTAGAGAGTACTGTTGTATTAATATTACTGATAAATACGGCTAATTGTTCTAGTAATTGACAACTTTAACGAAGATACGGCAACTTTAATTGAGTAATTTTACTATGATGAAATGAAGTAGAATGTTTAATAATATGATGAAAATATTCGTCGATTGTTATTATACCATCTTAGAGTCATAACTCGTTTTTGACGAAAAAGTCAGTTACCACCTTTGTGCTTAGCACGGCAGTACAGCAGTCAAAATTTGTTTGCTTATTTTTCCAAGCCAAAAAGTTAATCGGGCCCACATCCGCAGGTGATGCCAAGTAATTAGCACACTCCGGCCAACTCCGAGATTGAAAGATCAATTTAGTATCGCCACGAAATTTTCATCGACGATTAGTTGTATACTAGGATTACGAGGATTACGAGGATTCTACTGGTCGATAAATCTACGCGATTGGAATGAGGAGTTTCCAGAGGTACTGTCGATGGTCGCTGTCGAATGAGCTATAAGTTAATGATTTGAAAAGTAATAATGATGTGAGGAGGACGACTTTTGCAATGACCCAATTAAAAGTCTGAAAAGACTAAAATTTTGTCAACTTCTATTCCCCCCCCCCCCCCCCCACCCCCCTCGTCGCCCACCCGCGATTGCGAACTGTTTCACACACGGGAAATTGATAACTTGCCGGCGTTGATAATCATTCAATTAACTCAGTTTTTCGAAAGCCTTCTAGTAGAGGGGCAGAGTACACCAGATAAACAAATTTAAGTTTTTTGAGAATATTTAAGGTCACATCAACCGAAGATTTATTAAAAAATTGAACAACTTATAACTGAATCGGTAACAGAATTGGTAACGCCCTGGTGGAAATATTTCTCTGAAAATACTCAGATTATTTCTTGTAGAATTCAGAAAAAGAATTGAAAAAGTCTTACTTTCTCAGAAAATCTCAGAAAAAGTCTTATAAAGGCAGAAAAATGTTTTATAAGACTTTAAAAGAAAGAAAACGCTAATATATTGAGACTCTGTCAGAAGAGTTATTCAGAGTTTTGAAAAAGTTTTTCAGAGAACTAATAGAACAAAGAATAACAGTTTTTCAGAGTTTTTCTGAGATTTTCAGTAATTTGAAGAGTTTATTGATTCATCTTAAAAATAATTATTCTGAGTTTTTCTTGAATATTAAAATATTGCTTAGAATTGCTGTAACGGTAGGAAAATTATTATTTAAATAAATAGAATCCATAAGTTACGGAGGGGCAAATATTAATTATTTGTTTATTTAGTGACATGAATTATAAATATTTTTTAGTACATTCTTCGTACATGTAAACGTTATCTGTTATCAAAATTTTTCTTGCATTAAACAATATCTATTAATTTTTATGACAAAATATTCTTAACAAATATACATTAAGGCCGGGTTTCAGTCCTTCTTGACCAACCGAGACAACATGTATCGAAAGTTTCGCTTTATTTAATAACTACAGGAAAAAATGAAAATTCCTTCTGGGAATAAGTTTATTTTTAATAATTCTAGAGCGGATGACCAGAATATCGCGAATTTGTGGGAAAAAAATTTGTTTTTGTAGTTCAGATCAGAACCCACGACCAGCTGTTTCGAAACAGAAAGTGCTTGCATTACTTTTCCAGATGGTGTTCGTGTCTAAATCCAGTTTACCGCTCTGGAGAATTTATCGGAGAATCACATTGTCGTCAAAATTCTGCATTTAGAGCTTTTGTTTTCACGTGAAGCGGAACTTTCGCAAGGCATTCGGGGCGGCGGTGGACGCACGACTTATACCTATACCTATATACCTATATACCTATATATAGGTATAGCTTACGCGTTGCCGTTTCGAAGTTACGGAGCGACTGAAACCTCGCCTTAATCAAATACCTTAACAATAAATAGAATATTATATAATGTTGATTCGTATAAATTATAAAGTTTTTTGATAGTCAATTTCGTGAGCTACTGAATATTCATACATTGAATATAGCAATTATTGTACATCAGATTGATGAAATTCTTCATCCCGCAGGTATAGAGAATGACTTTATTCTGTGCCTATTGACACATTGCTTCTCTTTGTTTATCGCTCGTACAACATTCATTCGGTGAATTTGAAGACTTCTTCCCACTTGAAAAATGTTGAATGCGTAGTCAGTCTCAATACTTCCACTGGCAGGATACAAGATTCTGTAATTCGCCATAAAGTATCAATTTCATCGCAATATTATATTCATTATTTCAGAAGAATATGTATAGGTAAGGTATACCTATATAATATATACTTATCTCATGGAATGGAATGGCATTGTGGCACAATAGGTGAGGTTAAGTTGTCCGATTAATCGTTTATGGGCGACAACCCGATTTAGGAACAAACTGCTACGAAAAAACCTTTCCTAATAATAATTGGCAATTACTTTTCACATGCACAATATTTTTGAATTTCTTTGATTTGATTATTTTCTTTACGGATTGACGGGTTGACGTCGATGATCGTCGAGCATGCCAGCCATATGCGAAACTGCCTTCGTAAAAGCGTCGTCTGCTAGGAGCAAAGACGTGTTCGAACGAGCAAAGACGTGTTTCTAGCGATCCTTTTACAAAGGCAGTTTCGAGTATGGCTGGCATGCGCGACGATCGACGTCAATACTTCAATCCATACAGAAAATATTGAAATCAGAGAAATCCAAAAATATTGTGCATATGAAAAGTAATTGCCAATTATTATTAGGAAAGGTTTCTTCGTAGCAGTTTGTTCCTAAATCGGGCTGTCACCCATAAACGATTAATCGGACAACTTAACCTCACCTATTGTGCCACAATGCCATTCCACTTTGACTATATACCTATGGACTGCTAACCGCTAACTTCACGCGTGTAACCAGATGTGACGTGACCTCGGGGGCTAACGGCTGATTTTGGTACTACGATCAGCTGCGTGTGTTATGTAGGTGTGACGCATCGGTTGTGTGAGTTGCATAGGTGTAAAGAAACACCGACGTGACACACACACCGATGCGTCACACCTACAAAACACACGCAGCTGATCGTAGTACCCAAATCAGCCGTTAGCCCCGGAGGTCGCGTCACATTTTGGTACATGGGCCGCCACAGGCTTGGGATAGGGACTAGCAGTCCATAGGTATATAGTCAAAGGCCATTCCATGAGATAAGTATATATTATATAGGTATACCTTACCTATACATATTCTTCTGAAATAATGAATATAATATTGCGATGAAATTGATACTTTATGGTGAATTACAGAATCTTGTATCCTGCCAGTGGAAGTATTGAGACTGACCACGCATTCAACATTTTTCAAGTCGGAAGAAGTCTTCAAATTCACCGAATGAATGTTGCACGAGCGATAAACAAAGAGAAGCAATGTGTCAATAGGCACAGAATAAAGTCATTCTCTATACCTGCGGGATGAAGAATTTCATCAATCTGATGTACAATAATTACTATATTCAATGTATGAATATTCAGTAGCTCACGAAATTGACTATCAAAAAACTTTATAATTTGTACGAATCAACATTATATAATATTCTATTTATTGTTAAGGTATTTGATTAATGTATATTTGTTAAGAATATTTTGTCATAAAAATTAATAGATATTGTTTAATGCAAAAAAAATTTTGATAACAGATAACGTTTACATATACGAAGAATGTACTAAAAAATATTTATAATTCATGTCACTAAATAAACAAATAATTAATATTTGCCCCTCCGTAACTTATGGATTCTATTTATTTAAATAATAATTTTCCTACCGTTGCAGCAATTCTAAGCAATATTTTAATATTCAAGAAAAACTCAGAATAATTATTTTTAAGATGAATCAATAAACTCTTCAAATTACTGAAAATCTCAGAAAAACTCGGAAAAACTGTTATTCTTTGTTCTATTAGTTCTCTGAAAAACTTTTTCAAAACTCTGAATAACTCTTCTGACAGAGTCTCAATATATTAGCGTTTTCTTTCTTTTATAGTCTTATAAAACATTTTTCTGCCTTTATAAGACTTTTTCTGAGATTTTCTGAGAAAGTAAGACTTTATCAATTCTTTTTCTGAATTCTATAAGAAATAATCTGAGTATTTTCAGAGAAATATTTCCACCAGGGCGGGATTGAATCATTTCGCTACGATAGAGTTCCTAACTAGCAGGACAGAATTTAAGCTTTTCATGCGACAGTATCAGCAGTAGGCGTGCGTCAGAGTTGATTCGATATGAAACAATTTGACTATACTCTCCACTCTCTAGACTTGGTAGTACAGAACGATACTTCGTACCCAACGCAAATTTAGATCTCTCACAGCCTGAGGCCAGTGTACGTGGACGACTTATCACTTTATCAGCCAAAATAAGTGACGTGTCAGTAATAAGCGAAACGGGTTTTATAGTAATTAATTAGTAACCCGCTGGGTCCTACAACGAGATTTCGAGATCTATCTTAAGACAGATAGGGACCACAGGTCATTCGTAAAACGCGAATTACTGAGAACGATGGAGTGATTCTTGACCAAATTCTTAACGATACGACAACGGTATCGACTTTCCTGGTCGAGAGAAGGCTGGCACGTCGGTAGAGCCGTCAATGACGAGACGAGAGATGCCATGCTGTATGGTGAACGATACTTTTCTGCAATAAGTTTTCACTGTGGTAAAGATCTCGTCGCGTACTAAGCTCAAGTTCATATAATTACAAAAATAAAATAAGCATTAGTTATATCGAATATTTTTTCATCAATTTGCCATATCCTGGAGCATCCTCGACGCAACGCATCGCTGAATCTTGCGAGAGATTTTCCCTTGTGGCGGAGGTTAATAAAATATGATAAATATACATACACATATTTCTTTTGGATAAAATACCACGTCACAATATATACTATATCACTATAAGTAACGAGAAAGTTGAATAAAGATAGACACCGGAGCCAATTGGATTGTGCTACTGTTCAGTATCGTTTTCAAAAAGATAAATAAATAGGAAGAAATAGAACAGTCATTTACTGTGCTCGAGGCATACGGAGGTAATCAAATCCGTGCTCTCGGAAAAACAAACGTCGAAATTTAATACAATATAAGAAACAGCAGCTCGTTAGCTTGGCAATGGTACAATGGCATTTAAAACCTTTGTCAAGATCAAAAACATGCAAATGAATATAGGGATATGTAAACAAGTACACAAATTAGAAAAAGTCAAAGACATGAAGAAATCGCAATCGGTACAGGAAAAGAAAAATTTGTACACGGAAACATCAATGTATTTACAGGCATGAATGTCAAATTTCCCGAAAAATACTCCATTGTAACAGATCCGAATATAAAATAAATGGCAAGCTCCCACGCCACGTCCCTAAAACTTTGAAGCATCGTTGCAAAGAGGCGGTAGGTCAGATAGAAACGTAGAGTATCACATAACAAGAAAACAACAAGCGGTTTGGGGCTGATTATGGCCAGCCTTTCAACTTCCCGTTCTCAAACTCGTTTTGAAATAAATTAATAATAATAATAATAATGATAATGTCATAATTATCGTCTTCGAATTTTTGAAGCACAATGTCAAATTCCTGATCAGTGATCTAAAAAAGTTCATGGAACCAATTTTCATTCGAATCCGTTCATCCATTCTCAAGGTATCATTATTTTTATTTTATTTTCTAGAATTTTGTTATTTAAATAATTCGAAAAGTAATAAACCGATCAAGGCCAAAATCTAATCAGTTTTAAGTTGAGCAAAGCCACGTCGATTGAGCCTGATTCGATCAAAATCCGCTCACTCGTTCCCGAGATAACGTGGGGACAAAAATTTGGTCACACACACACACACACACACACACACACACACACACACACACTAACACTCGCATACACACACAGAGAAAAGAGTTTATTTATAGTTAAAGAACGTATATTTGTATATAAGCAAATTAATATTTATTCATAGTTAACGAATATTAGTTCATCCGAATGAGTCATTGTTTGAATCAACCGATATTTGTTAACTATGAATAAATATTCATTTGCTTATACAGGGTGACCCAAGACCCCCGGACCGGAAGGAATGGGTGAATTCCTCGTTGGATTTTGAGACGAAATTTCCTTTTCGAAAACTTCGTCCGATCAACGGTGTCCAAGTTATTAAAGATAAAGAGTAGCCAATCAGCGCCTCGCTTTAGGTCCGTGCCAGTACCGGGTCAATAGTGAACGGCGGGCAGGGCCCGTGGTTTATTTTATATTTGGCTACTTTCTTCTTCACTTTACGATCGACGCGTATTATTATTATTATTATTATTATTATTATTATTATTATTATTATTATTATTATTTTTTTGGACCTGGACACGGAAAACTACGGTCCGGTCAACCTGGACACGTAGAACTACGGTCCGGTAGAAAAAATAAAAATAAAATAATAATAATAATAATAATAATAATAATAATAATAATACGCGTCGATCGTAAAGTGAAGAAGAAAGTAGCCAAATGTAAAATAAACCACGGGCCCTGCCCGCCGTTCACTATTGACCTGGCACTGGCACGGACCTAAAGCGAGGCGCTGATTGGCTACTCTTTATCTTTAATAACTTGGACACCGTTGATCGGACGAAGTTTTCGAAAAGGAAATTTCGTCTCAAAATCCAACGAGGAATTCACCCATTCCTTCCGGTCCGGGGGTCTTGGGTCACCCTGTATACAAATATATGTTCTTTAACTATAAATAAATCTAGAAAACTTTTTTCTCTGTGCATAGTAATATAGGTAGTATTAGACTTGGATCGTAGTAACCCGATAAAAAAACATTCGGATGTTTACAGCTTCGGTTCTCCGTATTGTTCATAAACATCTAGAGTGCCGTTGCGTTCAGCGTTGCCATGGAATAAATATGGCCGCTCCGCTCGAGACGTACTATGTCTCCGCGCTCGGTTCAATCGATGTTTTTTTTTTTTTTTTTTGTAGAGGAGTGATCTGAAGCCTGAATCGATATCTCCATCCTCAAACGGCCGTAACGCGATGATCGACAAGTGCACGAAATGTTATTATGTCGTCTTACGTCGCAACCGTTGACACGAGTACCAAGTAAAGGAAAACTTTCCGTGGCGTCGCACCAGCCTCTATAGTTGCACAGGAGTCCTATTTATTTTATGGCAGCGTAGCGGCTCTTTAGATGTTTAGATGCTTAGATGCGGAATATGAACAATGTGGAAGACCGGGAACGTAAACATTTGAAGCGTCTGTCATCTCACGCGTCATCACTGCCCAAGTCAGATAATCCTGTTTCGAAAATTATACGTAGGCAATCTAATTCTGAAAATGCATTCAGAAGAAAGTAATTCACGTGCAAAAATAGAAACAGTTGAATCATTTTATTGCGGTTTTTTCAGATACTATGCAGTATTATGCATTTCATTCACTCATTTTATTGTTTTCCCACATTTTCGTACTCGTAATACTACTATAGGTGGGGCTTTCCACGCCAACTTGACGAACGTCTGACCCTGACCATCTCGGATTTCATCGACTCTTTTTTAAATAGTGGTATGCAGGTTCAGGATCTCAAAAATATTTTTTTTTCAATTTTTCATAATGACCGTTATTTATTTATAATTTTTGAAATCGACTCAAAGTTCGACCCATTTTAAAATTCTGAAAAAATTCTGAAAATTTCTTTCAAATTTGAGGATCATTTTAAGCCCTTATATAGAGTGGTCAGTATAATAGAATCCTTGGGAAAAATCAAAGAAAATACTTGAGATTTTTTTTTTTTTTTTTTTTTTTTTTTAACGTCATTTTGTATCAAAACAACTCGTAGCTGATAATTGGAGAAAAACCAAACAAAAAAATGGAGAATTTGATGAACTTTCTCATGAGCTGGCAAAAATTGATCAGGGTACACGACATAAAACTGCGAAACGTATACCCGATACCCAGAAACTCCACTGCCTAATTCCTCGCACAAATAATAAAGTCGAAGTCAAAAATTTCTCTCAATCTGAAATATCCAAATTGTATACAATTGTTAAATAAGAGAAAAAGTGAATATTTTTGTACACACGCATCGGAATAAAATCTTTGGACAATATTTTCATCTATGTCGTCATTATTTGTAGGTTTTGAAATCCATACCTACTTTTTCTGGAAATTGATACGTTAATGAGTTCAGATATATACCAATGTGATCCAGTTACAATTTCCAAAATAAGTACATTTTTCAGACTTTAAGTAAAAGTTATTTATCTTTCACGATATTTGACATAGGAAGGTCAAATTATTTCTGCATTTTGAACCTCATTAATTAACTGAAAAGGATTTTTCTACATCATGATGTTGGGTTGAGATAAAAAAATGAAAAATTCTCCATTTTTTGTTTGGTTTTTCTCCAATTATGAGCTACGAGTTGTTTTGATACAAAATGACGTTAAAAAAAAAAAAAATAAAAAAAAAAAAAAAAAATAAATCTCAAGTATTTTCTTTGATTTTTCCCAAGGATTCTATTATACTGACCACTCTATATAAGGGCTTAAAATGATCCTCAAATTTGAAAGAAATTTTCAGAATTTTTTCAGAATTTTAAAATGGGTCGAACTTTGAGTTCATTTCAAAAATTATAAATAAATAACGGCCATTATGAAAAATTGAAAAAAAATATTTTTGAGATCCTGAACCTGCAGACCACTATTTAAAAAAGAGTCGATGAAATCCGAGATGGTCAGGGTCAGACGTTCGTCAAGTTGGCGTGGAAAGCCCCAGGTACAACTTCATTCCAACCTTGTAGATTATTTTTGAACCAAAGCTTGGCTTATGGGGCCGTCCATAAATTAAGTAACGCACTTTTTGGGCGATTTTGACCCCCCCCCCCCCCCCCCCCAGGAGGTAACGTAACACCAGGTTTTATTCTCATGTGTCAACAATAACGATTTTTATAATTTTCAGAGATTAAAATAATTTCCAACGATTATAATAATTTCGAATAAAAAATCAATGTTTTCACGAAAAAAGAGACATTGACAAGAAATTGCGTTACGTGACAGAGGCTCTCCCCCCCCCCCCCCCCCCCCCCCCTGTAACGCTGCGTAACGCTTGGTCAGACCTCCCCCCTCCCCTAAAGTGCGTTACGTAATTTATGGACGGCCCCTATGCTGTTTTGACATAGATCAATTTCCAAGAATTCTTCTCTCATGACTGAAATAACTTATCCAACCTCTCTTTCCAGGGTTCAATCCCTTCCCGGGTAGAAATTATTCCAGACTGCCCTGAATAACTGCAGGGCCCCTGAATGGCAACTCCCGTCGGTCCAGAATCTGTCTAGCGGGAAATGTTCTTTCGTGGCCCTTTTACGTCTGACGTGACAATCTTTCAATTCCAGGCCTTCACGGAAGGGCCCTGTAAAGCCCTGCTAATGTGTTAATAGTTGTATTTTGGAAATGAATTATGAGAAAAAAAAATGTCGGAACGGCGACTATAACATAACTTTGTTCTGTTACTTATAAAGCACATAATATAAGTTGAATTTATGTCACGAAGTTTTATCATTGCATGTTCCATATGAAATAACTTGATTTGCGATATCGCACAAATCTATACGCGTTACGCTCATATTTTTTACAACATTTTCCAGGCGTGATCTCGGTTTGACACTGATTAATCATGCTACTGATCGGTGAGATTCGAATGTCTATTACTTCTTAATTCGACACCGTGATCATAAGTTTCATCAAATAGGAAAATTTGCAGTGTACCAGTAATGATTAATCACCTTATTGATTCTTATTCCACCGGATTGCATGTTTAAGAATAATGTTTTCCGTATGCAAAAACCATATAATCTGAGAGAAAAAGAAGACGGATTTACCATTTGGAAATGCTAGATTCTTTATCCAATAATTTTTCGGGTGAAACAAATTTGAGCATAGAAGCCGCAGTTACAGTTTATTGAATGAATCACCACTCTACTATACTTTCACATCGAATAGAAGTTCCGAAACGCAATTTCGAATAATTCGGTTCTGTCGCATCTGCACTATATTGCTACTAAATTCCACCCTTTGAGTAAAACATGCAGACGGTCACTCATTTCATCGATATGCAATAGAACCCAATTCAGCCAAAATCGAGTTATTCGCTTCCGGGAAAATACCCTTCAATTATCTATACTTTAATCGATTGGATTCAACTAGTTCAGCAGTGGTCAGGAGGGTATCAGACTTCCGGATAGTGGATTCTACCCAAACTTCTGAAGGTGTTTCCGCGGACCGAAATATGGATCCCATGATGTGTAGTTATACAATCCAATGGGCATTCCTTCATTTCATTCACGATTTATCATACATATAAGCAATTCGATGAGTGTAATGCGATGATGGACGTAAAATACGGTGACACAATGTCTTGAATCCTTAAAGCATTATATACCCGGAGGGAGCATTTTGGTCGAAAAGTATGCAGACCGAGAGGGAAACAGTAAGAAAATAACCTCTCTCTTTGCCTCTTTACTTACGGATGTAGCTAGTCACGTGACTAAGATGTGACGACCAATCAGATCCTGGGAAAAGATACGACATGCTCCCTCCAGGTATATATGCTCTAAACTTGAATTCGAGTAATAGTAAAGTACCAACAAATTGTTCGATAACGGTGATTGTGCAAGAAAATAGCAGACCCAAATTTAAATCATCTTTTTCAGTATAGGGGTCCGCCTACAGCCTAGCTGGCTATTGCTGCGTTCAGATCTTATCAACGATATTTATACTACTCTATTTTCTAATTTATCTAATTTTCCTCTCATTGCGCATGTGTTTTTCTAGTTTTCAGTTATGTTTACTTTTTACTTATAAGTGTGCTCTACTGTATGTATTTTCTTTTGTTCTAAGGTCATGTACTTTTTCTTTTTATCCATACTTATTTTGTTCGTCTAATCATTATACCTGTACCTGTAATTCTAATTATGCCACATGGATTAATCAGGGCATAGATAAATACTAATCAATCTCTCTCGCTCTCTTCTTCTCTTACTTTCAGATCTTGATTAAATCTCTCGTCTTAAAACTTGAGTTCGCAAGTTGAATTGAAATGATTAAAAACGACGGCGAAGAGAAATATCAATAAGAGAGGTTTGGACACAAAAGACTTATACATACGAATTGATCTTACCGATCGGTTGGAATTCGGTAAACAAATTTGGGAATACAAATAAAAATCTAGTTGGCGACGGAAGCTGTTGTGAAGTCGGAGGGCCGTCGGCGACGGTTGGCATACGTCCCGTCGCGCCTTGGTCGAAATGCAGTTTCCACCTCGCTAGCTGCAGGGGACGTGTTGTAGGTATGTGTAATCGATATCACTACGCCTCTATTGTTCAGGTGACTGAATTCAGGATTTATCGTAACGGAGGAAGCACACCAATGGTTCGAGGGTATTTTTTGACTCGAATGTACTTACAATTAGTTTGAAATGTCGGAATAGCTAAAGCTATATATAGGGTCCAGTCTAGAAGGAAAGTAACAGAGTCTGTTGGAGATATGAATTTTTTGCGTTTAGGTTGGAAATATTCACTTATTTGGAAATGGATTATCGCCTAAAAACTGTTATTACAAAAAAGGAAATCAAGTTTGAATTTAGTTGGAGTTTATCCATGACTGTGTCCATGCACCGAATCTAGCCTCCGCTATTTGATTTCTTATTTCACGAGAATGTTGCGAATCCCTAGATTGTCACTTCGAAAGATGCAGTTGAATCACTGAATCTTGAAGCTTACTTAATTATCTTCTGTTCGGTGCAAACTTCCACGTATCCCTCGACTCAACAGAGGAGAGACGCTGCATCAAGTTCAGATGCAGCCAGAAGCCCGCGGCCGCAACAACTTACGCTTTGGTAACTACTTAATTAGGTATTTGCTCTGTTCTGCGGATGCGTAACCTGTCGATCCTGGGCGCTTTGCCTAACGATAAGACAGACCAATTCCCCCTCACTCGGTTCGTAATTTAACATCAAACATCCCTTCACTTGCGTTCTCTTCGGCTACCACCCCGCGTAGCACAGAGTTACGTTACGTAGACGTCACAATGGATGTCTCGGTCGAAAGATTGTAATGTTGCTGTTAGGTCACGGTATGTTACAGCAACCTTCCAGCTTAGCTCACAGGAATGTGAAAATGTCCGCCGATTGTTACATTACTATAATTAACGTTCCCGAAACGTCACAGGGTAATGTACATGGTAGGTTATTACGATATTGGTTGCGTTTCAGGTACATATCCGGAATATCACCTGAATTCGTATTGTTATGTGTGTGTGCGCTTGTGTTTGTGCATCTATGCAGGCTATATACATACATATCTCTCAAAAACGTCATTTTTCTAATTCTCAATAGAATTGACACAAATTCTATGATGAAAAACGATGCTTTTAAGAAAAAAACGATTTGTGGATTCCGGTTTTTCTGATTTTTATTTGTAAAGGGATACCAATAATATAATTAAAATCGTTCGAAAGGTTAGTTCGCACTGATAGGAAACTCACATAAAAATTCATGAAATTGATTTACAAAAATCTGAACGAAATAGTTGCACAATAATAAGAGGTGGTACAAGACCCCAGATTGAGTTAATATTTGAGAAAATCGCCCATGTACTTATTGTCGTATCGGCATCAGATTATAACTACTACATATTATACAGCTTGAATTTACTGTATAATTATCAAATTATATTTGATGAAAGAACATTAGTAATAGAATCAACAGAACATGATTTTGAGGTTATGAAACAGTCGCAGGGGCGTACTCGCTGGTCTTCGTCGAGGTATGCGAAAAATAACAATCCAGAAATTGATATCGTAGATTTCAATATAAATAGGGTAATTCCGGGAGAGTTGAACCACTTAAGCGAAAAAACGGTATAAAAAATTTTTAGTTTACAAAATGAAAAGTTTCATAACATAGAATCTTTACATGAACCTTAAGCTATTATGCAGTACGTTTATAATAATTTTAAAGTACGATATTTACCAACAAGATGATAAAATATGAACATGTCGCATGCGGCCAACTCACCCGTAGGGTACGGGTGAGATGCCCCCGAGTATTGAGGTGATATGCTCTACCCGGAAAAGATGGTTTCTGCGTCTTTTTTAATGTAGAATTGCATGATTATAAATCAATTTTTATTTCTCATTTTCTTTTCTGGCTTTTTCGTGTCAAAGTTGATCCAAAATACGTCGCCGTATCATAAAAAATCATTTCCGACAAAATTATTGTTTTTAGATTTGGTGCCCGTTTTTCTTCCGTGCCCCTTTCGCCTCCGTGCCCGTTTTTCCCCCCTTTACCCTATTTTCTTGGCATTTCTGGAAAATGGATGATTTTCAATAGTTCTGCACAGTCATTATTATTGGTGGGCATCTCTACCGATTGGGGGTAAGATGGCCTTTTCCTATCTGCTGCCATGTAGATAGTAATTATTTGAGCCAAAACTGAATGAACATCAACTCAAACTATCGGTTTTTATATTCCCGTATCCAGAATTTACTTTTGTTATTAATTGATAATCGGAACAGTGACGTAAACAAAGCGAGAAATTATAACAGCATCAATATTCATAGGGCTCACCAATAAAAGGGTGATATCTTGAAACACAACTTCTTTTCACATTATTTCTCGATTGAAGTGAGGAATTTGGGTTCCGAATAACAACTAGGAATTTTATTGCTAACATCTATTGGTTATTTAATGAAATATAGACCGTCGGCCATCTCTCCCAGTGGTTCAACTCTCCCGGAATTACCCTACTTAACTTTTCACACCAGAAAACATGATATAACACACAATTCACGTCAAGATCAACGTCAAGGATCGCCAGCGGGATTTTAGCGCACGTTATATTTGTAGGCACATGTGGGCATACAGTATTTATATTAGGGTGGTTCTTATTTAGGGCTTGGTGGAATTTAAAAGAGTTCGCCCCCCTAATAGATCACAAATAATGTAGAAAAAATCACTGTAAAATTTGAGCTCTTAATTTTAACATTAAGCCATGCCGCCAAAGGCTTTTGTATTTTTTTTTTTTTTTTTCTTCGATTTTGTACAACTAAAGATATAATATTGGGTTTTGTGCACTTCTAGATGTTTTTTTTTCTGCGGCACAAAAAATCTTGTGAAACATCGATGCGTCTCATTGCAAAAACATGCGTAAATCTCCGATTTTATCTACATCTATTAACAATTGGCTATTTACCTAATAAAATATTGAAATAGTATGTTTTTGAACACACTTATTTTGTCGTGATTGTTTTCTTATTGTTTGGTTTATTTTTAATTGACAAGTTTCTAATAAAGTTTTTCAAAAAAACAATGTTGATATAATTTTTTTACTATGCAAAAAAAAAGAAACATTACTTCTGTACCTCTGTTTTCTATACATGACTGTCAATTTTTGAATTTTTTTATTTCTTGAAACGTCAATAAAGTACATTATCTTGTCGAAAAATGGATGGTAAAAATGTTAAAGTTTTTTTTTTTTTTATCCTACTTGGAAAAACACCTAAAATTTAGGCCTCTAGACCAGAATACCCCTGAAAAAAAAGATCTAGAAGTGCACAAAACCCAATATTATTTCTTTAGTTGTACAAAATTGAAGAAAAAAAAAAAATACAAAAGCCTTTTGCGGCATGGCTTAATGTTAAAATTAAGAGCTCAAATTTTACAGTGATTTTTTCTACATTATTTGTGATCTATTAGGGGGGCGAACTCATTTAAATTCCACCAAGCCCTAAATAAGAACCACCCTAATTTATATATATATATATATATATATATCATTACACATAAATATAGGGTCACGTGATTCGAGGTTTCAGAAGAATCTATATGGAACATTGCAGGAAGGTTGTAAGAAATGTATATTCGTCGAAGATTCCTGGAACCTTCCTGATGTACATTTTTGGAAACATCTCTAGTGCGTCACAAATTGAATATCACTGGAAAGGTTACCTAGTAGATACATTGTAAGGTACCTGCAACGTTCCCGAAACTTCGTGTGCTACGCGGGGTACACGAGTTCGTGTCTTTGGAGGAAGAGGTAGAATGAAAGTAATATTATATTAGAAGATAAATACAAGAACTGAAATGTGTCAATCTGAGTTTGTTATTTGGAAATGATTAGGGCAACATTAACGCTGCTATAATGTAATGTACTGTCGTTTCTTAGTTAATCATAATTCCAATAGAAATTCGGAAAAACGTGAGCAGGTCGTACGTAACGCTACCAACAAATTGAATACTCCGAGGTTGCGATTGATGAAATTACCTTTTCCGAAAAATTTCAATATCCAATAATTATGAATCGCTTTACAAAATGTAACGATGTTGGATATGCGGTAGTGTGACAAATACGAATTGAGGATAGATTTGGAATTGGGTTCATAAGTTCGTGGGGACACACATATGGGGCAGTCGACGCCAACTGGACCAGGTTTTGACCCTCTACCCTTTTGTTTTGGTTCGTAATTTTTCGTATGGGTATGATTGTTCCATCTTTCAAGAGCACGCTGAATTCTTTTCGTATTTTTTTATTCAAATCCGGCCAAGTAGGAAAATAAAAGCACTCAAGAAAAAAATCACACGGAAGGACATTTTTTAAAAATCTGAAAAATCCTTCACTTGATTTCAAGAATTTCGGCGTGTGGACCAGAGTGGGCCGGCGCTTGCTTCTATATGTCATTCGCGATTTTCTTGAAAAACGAAAATAAAAAAATTGTCATGAACAGTTGCATGAACAGTTTCAAATGTTACTCCGAATTTTTGGAAGTTTTTTCGGATTTTTTTTTTAGCCATGTAGCCTAAATGGCTACAAAAAATCCCCTCTACGAGCCCACGCTCCGTCAATCCTCCCCTGTGCATGGGCAGTTGAAAGAAGCACATCCCCAGGAGCGCAACAGCTCGTTTGGGATGTTATACCTACCCGCGTTTAATTTGGTTCTGCTTTGGCTAATCGATATACTGGAGTATTAACGAGGAGTGGTGGTGGCGGGTAATTCGATCGAATCCACAGTAATTTGATTATTTTGATTACATGTATCAATTTGTTCAACAATTTGTTGGAAATGGTCTATTAGAATAGTGGTGAACCGTCATCTCATTTGACAAAGATTTGACCGAAAAACTACGATTTTACGTCTTATATTATAAACAATACCGACATCTTACGAAGATGATACTTTGTATACCAACATAATCACGCGACTACGAAATCCCTATAAGCCCTGAAACTTCAATAAAAACCATAAATAAATTATCATGTCACGCCACCCGATAATTGTATCATCAATACAATTATCGCGTAACGTGTCTGATTTATAATAGGAATGATTTTCATATCGGTCTATATTCATTATCTAAATTTGGAAGAACTAAACATAGAAATTTTTTGTGACGAAGAAAACTCAATAGGCGATAATAATTCGGTATATAATACCGAAGTCATGTTCATCATGCTCATTTTAAATGTTACTTTTATGCGAAATAACACTTTTTTGTGTTGGAAAAAAATGATAACGAATAACACAATTGCATTGTGTTAAATTGACACTAAAAAGTGTTAAATATTTAAAACAAAAATTTTTAACACGAGACTTTTTTGACGCAATGACGGAAAATTTTTTACTGTGTGATGGACTGACTCATGCGGTCCATCGAACAAATGCTTTGTCAAAGATTGTAATATCATTACTTCTTTTTTCTTCAAAGAAAGATAGCAACGTGAAAAATCTTGATGGGGAGATTTGCCATTTCGGAGCGAGGTTCATATACTCCCTCGCGCGCTTTTCCCTGCATATCTAATACTGTACCGTGTCGCGTTCGTACGAAATGCAGTCTGCTACAGTGTCACATGCGATAACTAAATTGCCTAACGTCATAACGTGACCCGCCCTCGTGCGTTACATGTCGATACACCGAGGTGGTCTGCAACGTTTTAATTACAACGTCGAAGCGCCAAGCGATGCATGGGCAGTCGCTAGGGTAGACGGAATTGCGAACGTGTAATAGATAGATAGGTAGATAAATCGATACAGATTGCACTCTATGATGCCATCGCCTGACGCTAGGCTGACCCTGGTAAACGTGTTTATAGAGAACCGTGAGAAGCTCACGGAACTTATAACCGAATTTTACGAAATCTGGAAGCATTCTATTAGGTCCTATCCGCAAGAAGAAATTGACAATTGGATTTCCGTTAAAATGTATTTCTCATGTCTCTCAATATTGGAATAAACAAAATGAATCCATTTAATGTATATGAGATGTAGCTAGTTCAATACGGTTTGCGCGCTCAAGATCGGACAAATTAGCTGACGTGTCGTGTGCGTATACCTATAAGATTCGCTCATAAAACCGAATGGATAACTCATACGTATGGAACCGTGCAGGTTCAGATCGCAGTTTTATACCTTGTGCTATAAAAATGTATACGGAACGGTTTCGATAAGTTACTATTTGCAAGTGCAGTGTTAAATACGCATAATGAACGGATTACGCTCTCATCCGTTTCTGCCAAAATTTTCATCAGAGTAGGGTAGGGTGCTAATTACGCTGACATCAAATATCGCTCCGTATAACACATCAGATACCGTTAAGTTAATCGAAAACTGAAAATTGATTCTGGCGACCAGGGCGTCAGTGCTGGTGGCTTGGTAAATAAAATAGCGTATAATTATCAATTCCGAATTACTTGTACTTCCGCGAGTTGTAGATTGAATCGGATTGATTCTAATTGTTCGCACTATCAATAAATATTATAGATCTTTGCCCCAAGTCAAGATCCAGTCGATCTGGATATCTATCACTGCAATTTAGTTCCTAGTTCGCAAAAACTTCCTGCGGCAAGTATGTCACACGCTGAGTTGTCGACTTATGTCCCTAATATCAAGTCAATTAGCGAAGAGCTGCTTTGTAGAAGTTGAAACCTAGGTCTTCCGGATCCAAAGTCGTCCCCCTGCGATTTCCTCCGGATGAATCCTTTGTTATTCTTTATCCAAGGGCCCCTTGCGCAGTATATTCTATATAACATACAGGGTGTCCCATCTGAATTACCCATTAGAATATCTCTGAAATGAGGACTGCTATCGAAAAATAGTTCAGATAAGAATATCAGAGTTTCGAGGGAGACACATAATGATGATATCAGTTTGTTTGTAAGAAGTACTGCTTGTGAGATATTAGCATGAACATAGTTTTCTTAAACGGCAACCGATTTTTTTCCCAGGACCAATGTTGCACCCCACGGTAAGACGAATTCGATTTCTTCCCTTACGGAAAAAACCCTCCAAGTATGAGGGTGAACCTTTAATTTTCAAGGTTTCACCCTCAATTCTGGGGGTGAAACTCTGAAATTTCAGGGTTCAACCTCCAATATTCAGGGTCATACCTTCAATTCCTGTGGATGAACCATCAATTGAAGGGTCAACCATGAAAAGTTGGTGGATCAACCCTGAAAATTGAAGGAAAACCCCCAAGAATTAAGGAATATCCCTCAAAAATTGAGGGACAACCTCCAACAATTGAAGGATAACCCTGAATAGTTGGGGGTCAATACTGAAAATTGAGGGAAAACTCCCAAGAATTGAGGAATATCCCTCAAACATTGAGCGACAACCTCCAACAATTGAGGGATAACCCTGAAACGTTCTGGGACAACTCTGAAAATTGAGGGATGGCCCTGAATAGTTAGGGGTCAACCCTGATGAGTGGCGGGTCACTGCAAAAGTCACTTCGAAAACCCTGAAGTTGAAGGGACCCCCATTTGACGGTTATTCCTCAAGTTGAAGGTACCCCTCAATTCAGGGTTAACCCCCAAGTTGGGGGTACGAAATTACCCTGAAAGTTGAGGGCTCAGTTGAGGGTGATATTTTGAGGGGTTTTTTCCGCAAGGGTTCATCCAATTGACGCTTTCGATCCAAGAACATTTCGAGAAAATCTTCGGATGAAGTGAACTATTTCTATTGTATTCTATTCATTTCCCTATACATTCGCTCTTGATCCTCATCCTAGGTATACCTCCGTAAGTTCGAGTCTGCGTGCATCCGACTCTCGACGAGAAAAGCGATAACAGAGTGGAGGGGAGTGTTCGTATCGGTGGGGTAGGTCAGGGTCACCGTTGGAGGTGTTCTATCAACTAGAGCGCTGGAAGGACTCCAGTAGCTCATAATTCACTTGTCCGTTGCACCGCGGTTCTCATAGCCTGCACGGTCCTGTCAGCTGTACGATTTTCACTCACCCACCAAACTTCCGACTTCTTTTCGAAATGGATCACGGTAAGTAGCTCCCGTCAGTTCTATTCGGTTTATTAAAGTTCAAATGCATTCGTCAAATTTTCCCCCAAATTCCCGCGGCCGCCAAGCAAGTGAAATCTATCAATTTCATTCACTCATCTTCACAGATACAGATGACCTGGCCGCTTTAGTCTTGAGTCTTGACCCCCTTGATGACGGACCTTCTCCGTTTATTGTACCGCTGGGAGTTGGGCGTCGCAGAAGCGCGATCGTGGTTGGATAGGGAGGCCGAATTGTGGAGGAACTTTCACACCCGAAGCTTTTGCCATTTCGTGAAATTTCATCTGCTCGTCACCGTGAGTCTGAGAAAATGCAGGGAATGTGTCACCACGTTCGAACAGTATATGGAATCGGAAGGACGGATAAGATATCCGACTAATCGACTCAACAAGTGAATAAACGTATAGAATCTAAGTTTCACACCGACTACATACACGAATCACACCTTACGCCTACTCGTCAATCCTGCCCTTATTGACATTGCTTCACCAAAAGTTGAATAACTCGGTGAAAAAACATCGTGCGACAAATTTCTAGAAACCGTTTTGAAGAAGAAATTTAAGGCTACAAAATGGCTGTCTCGAAAGTTTTCTGCGATTTTTTCAACGCCCCGTGGAGAACTTTGAGAAACTTGTTTTGTTTTCTGGCGTTTCGCAACCCGGCACTCAAACCTACGCTTTGAAGTCAAAAATGGCTGTAGAAAGAATTTTCAAAAACCATCTTGAAGATGAAGTTTCAATCTTTAAAATACTTTCCCGAACGATTATTTTTGACAATTTTTCATTGAGTTACAGCATTTTGAAAATCAGCATTATTTCGCCGAGTGCCAGTGAATATTTTTCGACGTTAGGTGTCGTGGATTCGGGCTACTTTTCAGGCCCTCGTACCTGTTATATAACAAAGGCGTTTCATCTCTATAATGTAGGAAAAAACAGATAAATCAGAATACGTGTACAAATATGGAATAGTACAGCACCAGTGATGAGGCGATTCTCGTATGAAAGGAAGGTCCTGAAAGATGATGCGGCAGTATAATGTACATTGTACACCTTGTTTATCATGTTCGTATCACCACTACACTTTCTTAATATTTTTTTCTAATGTGTCTGTATGATAGGTATAACTAGGACGGTAAAAGAAAAACACTATAAATAATACTAATAGGTTTTCTTCTACGTAAGAAGAAAAAATTATACGCAGACTCGCGTGTTTAGTCGAACTATTATGCAGATTCTTTTCTACAACACGTATGTCTAGCTGAGGACTATTATTCAGACTGACTTTGAGAGCGCGCACGTGTACGTGCTCTTCCTTGAATGGATCATTCAACTCTGTTGCTCTCGGCGGAAGGCAGGGTGGTGAAGGTTTCAAGAACGCGCCGATTTGGCGCTGGCGTATATTGCTGAACTATATACACGTATAATGTTGGAGATTAAGGCCCATCCCTAGTCGCTCACCTCCTTTTGGTCGAAATGTGTCACATTTCGATTATTATCCGAGCCCAGGCGTAAAAAACGCAAAAAAGGCCAACTTAGCGCAAATTCTATTTCAATTCCGAACACATACGTCCAAAAAAATGTTCGTTTCGTGGGAAAATAGAGTCTATAGATGGTTTTTTACATTGTCCGCCGAGGAAATCGAATTCGAATAATTTTGTAACAATGTAAAAACCATCTGTAGACTCTATTTTCGCACGAAACGAACATTTTTTTGGACGTATGTGTTCGGAATTGGAATAGAATTTGCGCTAAGTTGGCCTTTTTTTGCATTTTTGACGCCTGGACTCGGATAATAATCGAAATGTGACACATTTCGACCAAAGGGAGGTGGGCGACTAGGGATGGATATCAACATCGTTCAATACTTTCATGTTCCAAAATAACTGTCAACTTCTGTCTCCGAAGCGAATCTGTATGTACTACTATACTGCCGTGCTAAGCACAACTGTGGTAACTTAATTTTTTGTCGAAAATGCGTTATGACTCTGAGATGATATAATAACCATCGCTGAATATTTTTATCATATTATTCAACGATTTAATTCATTTTTTCATAATATAATCACTCTATTAAAGTTGCCGTATCTTCTTGGAAGGTGTCAATTACTACAAAAATTAGCCGTATCTATCAATTACTAAGATATTTCAATCGTAACTCAAAAAGTTACGATAAAATGCCTTAGTATTAACGAGATACGTTTATTTTACCTTGGTAACGGTCAGTTACGGCAAATATCTTTAGTAATAGTTATGTAAAACAGTTGGAACTTTCGTTGACAATCAAATTTTTAGGTTAATAGATGAATAATTCTGTACAAGTAATAAAAACTTCTAATTGTATTAATTTCGCATTGCATGAAAAGTGTATTTTTTTTTGTTACGGGTTATAATGATGGATTGTTTAATAAAAGGCATGATAAGCAATGGAGGTTGATAAAAGTTCTACAGTATACAATGACGATGAAACTCTTTCTGGCATAATAATGGATGTTGTAGATGAAGCACAAAAAATTCTCACAAGTTTAGAGCATGAGGATAATCCACTTGATGTGAACCAAAATTTAAATGATTCAATTATCATTGCATATAGAATGGCAGATCCGAATGATTCAACACATAGAGAGCTGGATTCTATTAATAATGGATCCATAGTACAAATGGAACAGTCCAGTACAGTTTTAACGGATGCAGAAATTGTTATTGAGTATTTAGATACTGATAGTGAAGTAAATAATTCAACAAACTTAATCAATCCATCTTCCTCAATCCGGTTATTTGAACAAGATGAAAATACTACTGCTACTACTGAACCTGCTATACAAACTACGCCAAAGAAGAAAAGATTACTGCACGAAATTTACGAAATTGATACTGATACAACTAAAACAGGAGAAGTTAGGAAAAGGCGCAAATTTAAGTTAAATCCAAAAGAGAGGCAGGATAGAAAAGAAGAGATTTTAAAAAGTCTACGTGAAGTTCTCCCTGGTTGTGGCGAAAATTGTAGGAGGAAATGTAATGATTACCTATCAGAAAACCGTCGCTCTGTGATTAATCAAGATTTTCATAATATGACTAATATTGAAAAAAAGAATTTCCTTTTGTTGAGCACCCGAAGAACAGCTAAAGTCCACGAAACTGTAAATGCAGACTCTAGGAGGTCTAACTCTGTAGCATATTTCTTTAAATTGGATAATGGTGATCATAGACAAGTGTGCAGATCATTTTTTCTTACTACACTTGGTTATAAAAAAAACAATGATAGGATTATACAAAACCTTTCAACCGGTCCAAAATATTGTATTAAAGCTAAGCCTGATGGTCGTAAAGGAAAAATACCATCTAATACAATAAAAGACAATGAAACTGTGATTGATCATATCAAGTCATTTAAACCGAATATTTCACATTATCGACGAAGTCATGCACCACAACGGCTTTATCTTCCAAGTGACTTGTCTGCACAAAAAATGTACGATCATTTTGTCCAAAAATATGGCAACGTATGTTCGTATGACCATTATCGTAAAAATATTCGCAATATGAATATTTCATTTGTTCAACTCGGACACGAGGAGTGTGAATGCTGTGAGCATTTCAAAATCCATGGGCACACTGAGGATGATATGGATAATGATTGTAATGAGTGTAATAGTTGGATATCGCATAAAAGGGCTGCTACACAAGCACGAACAGAATATGATAAAGATGCTAAGCTGCAGAATGAAGATGATTGTGCTATTTACTCTGTAGATCTCCAAAAAGTAATAATGCTTCCCCGTTGTGATATGTTTAAAAGTGTTCTTTTTATTAAACGCTTGACTACATACAATGAGAGTTTTGTACCAGTTGGTAAGCCAAATCAAACTAATCATACTGCTGCTGCTTTATGGCATGAAGCTATTAGTGGCAGAAAAAAAGAAGACATTGTTAGTACTTATCATAAGTTTTTTATGCTTCACCGCGATGACAAGAGTATAACATTATGGGTTGACAATTGTACTTCCCAAAACAAAAATTGGACATTTTTTTCCTTCTTAATGTTCATGGTTAATTCTCAGAAATCTAATCTACAAGAATTGAGAATAAAATACTTTGAGCCTGGGCATACATTCATGTCAGCTGATTCATTTCATCACAGGGTGGAAAAAGAACTCAAGTCAATGAAAAAAGTCTATGATTTTGACGACTTTAAAAAGTGTGTCACAAACGCGTCCAAAAAAATAGATATTTTGGAAATGAAAGTTGAAGATTTTTATGAGTGGCAAGATCTTAGTTCAATGTACGTACTGAAAAATACTAAATGTAATTCTGAACGTCCATACGTTAAAGATTTTTGTGAAGTAAGAGTGGAGAGAGGAAACTGGACATTATTGTATAAAACAACTTTTGAAGAGACTGAATATAAAATTGCTAATTTTTTGAAGAAAAAAATCATTAAAGAAGGGATACCGGAACCAAAAATGAAAGAAAAACCTAATGGTATTCCACAGGAAAAAAAACAGGCTTTGATTAAAAACTTAATATTGAGTAGCAATGGTATTATTCCAAAGTATAGGATTAAATTTTGGCAAGATTTACCAATTTCTGAAACAGATGCTGACAATGATATTTCAGACAGAGAAAACTAATCTTTTTGTTTAACGTTATTTTTCATTATTAATGCAAATATTGCGCACGTATAAGTTAATTTACCTTAAATTAATAATTTGATGATACTTAGATATTAAATAATATGTGTTCCTAAGTATATTTATTGTTTGCAATATTATATTTACTATATTTCTTCCAGTGAAATAATAATAAAAATCAAATAAAATAATCAAATAAAATAATAATAATAATAATAATCAAATCAAATAATTTTTCATTATTAGTGCAAATATTGCGTACGTATAAGTTAAATTAACTTAAATCAATAATTTGATGATACTTAGATATTAAATAATATGTGTTTCTAAGTATATTTATTGTTTGCAATATTATTGTTATAAATTTAGCTTTAGAGCTGGAAATTATGTAATAAAGAAATGGGTCCCTGAGTTGAAAGAAAGATTCAAGTCGATTACAAAGAAATTATATTGAAATATTTTAGCTTTTATGTTTATTGGAAAATGCATGCGTTTCTTTTAATGTCTGAAACAAGACTGTTATTTACAACAATATTCGTCGATCAGCTATCTGTATACATCTTTTATTTGTATTCATTTATCTTCATGACTGCTAGACTGAATGCGATATAAGGGAAATTTAATGACAAGTAGAGGAGGAAAATACACCTTCGTAACACTACTCCCCCTTCAGAAAAAGAGTCGTCCCGACTCGAGCAAATCAAAAAGTAAAGAAATCAAAATTAAAGTCTAGCATTCATTTAGAGTGTGTGAGTGTGTGAGGGGAAAGTTGGAGCTGTGGCTCAAGAATTCAAAAACTTTCCGAAAACTATCTGACATTGGTCTTATATAATCTCGTATAATCTCAAGGGAAACCACAGAAAACCTTGAGAAGATAGTCGAACTAAAACTTATCAAAGTGAGTGATTGAGAAGTATACAAGGTTTTCATTCTTCAATCTGGAAGCTCAGGAAAGGAAGAAAAATCAGGATCCAAGGAAGTTGATATCGATAGAGCGCCTTCATCAATGGCAGTGGGACAGGATCGGGATCAATTCGCAGGTTCTGTTAACTGGAACGAGGTAGGAGTGGGTCGGGAAGGAACAGGAATACTGGTGTACATCAAGAAACTGAGTTGTCCCTCATAAATGGACCGACTTCAAACCTCGTAGAAAGTGATAAACGACCTAGTTGGGAAAACAAATGTGAGTTTCGAAAAATAATAAGACGTTCCCTATAATAAAAATAAAAACGGAATTAACTAAATGATAGTTAAAGAGTAAAAATGGAACGATCTTATCTCAAGGTATAAATGCTCGACGAGTCTCGAAAGTTTTCTCAAAGAATCATCTCTCCTTCAAGTTCACCAATAGAATCTGAAAAAGACTGAAAATTCCTTGAAGAAAAAGAAAGATCATGTTTAATTACATAAAATCAATCAAAACATTTCAAACTAAAACATAAGAACAGTTTGAAGCATATTCCCGTCAATAATAAAGTCGAAATAAGTCGATAATTCCTGGGTCGATAATTAAAGGCTGCGTTTATAAAAGTAACCTAACCCAAAACTGTCAGTATCGATTGATGTCATGTCGGTATAAAGAATCCTACCTACTTCTAACCTGAAATCGATGACAGCTCTACCAAACCACCTGACTCTAATTTTTTGAGGTAGAGGGTTGAGAATCGGAGGAAGCATTGGACTTCCTCCATGAATTTTGTCGTTCCGATCTAGTATCACGATTTTCCTCAGACGAACCTTTTTGCTTTTCTAATAATTTATAACAATATTGAGCATTATGTCCCTTTTGATGACAATAAATACACGTCGAGATAGGTCTGGTAGAGCCAGCGTCTCGGGAAGAGCGTTCAAACTTACTCCTATCTGAATCGCGTTGCTGCCAGGGAGTATTCTTTGACCGGAAATCGTCATTAATTCGATTTTTAGAAGAAGCGAGACGTTCGGTTTCTACCTGCCTAACTCGGCCTACTCCTAAATATTGTTTATCAAGTGCTTCAATTTCTAATCCTTTTATGACGGCTTCTCTCAGAGTCGAGGGTCCCGCCAGACTAATAGCATGTTTCAAATCTCCATCCTTAACTGCATTTATAAATCGCGAACAAGCTAGACGATCCCTAGTCAGATCGTCGCATCCAGGTAACGCTACTCTAGCCATTCTTTCAATATCATGACCGAGAGCGGCGAGACTCTCGTCTCTGTTCTGTCGTCTATTTTCAAGTTGGGTTAGATGTAATTTTTGTAAGTGTTCGCTACCAAACCTTACTCTAATAGCTGAACTGAGCCGGTCATAGTCTCTAAGCTCGTGTTCTGATAAAGATGTTAAAACTGATAATGCTGAACCTTTAAGGTTAGCTGCTAAATTTCCTGCCTTAGTGGCTGAATTCCATCCGTTTAGCTCTGCAACAATTAAAAACTGGCACTCATATTCAGCCCAAGAAGTGGTGCCGTCATATGCCTGAACGCGAACAGGTCTTGAACTAGGCTCAATTCGTCTATCTCCCGTTACAGGTACCGACTTAATGATTTGATCGCGGTTACTCCCGGCGCTAATCTCTTTTCGGACAATATTACCTATCAAATCGCAAAAATTATCTAAATCATTATGACCTCGCATGTGTGGTGAGCTCGGAATCCCATCTCGCGAGAGATGATCCCCACACATACGGTTGGACCTCAAATTATTTTCAACTTCGTCCCGTGTTGATATTTCAATACGGTCGTTCTGAGAGGAGGAACGAACGAGTGGAACAGCCGTTGGCACCTCGTCCGTCCTCGGACCAACTAAAGCAGAGGGAGTTCTTCCCCCATAAACATTTACAGACCTTGGTTGTACCTGTTCCAAACGGTCTCTTACTAGCGAAAGCCTGGTGGGAGTAGGGATCGGGGAAATGTGATCAGGAACCTGAGGGACCAATTTTTCGAGGCTTCGTTGAAAAGACAGAAGTTGAGCTTCCCTGTCCGCTTTCTGGGCCTCGCGTTGAGTCTCCAAAATCAAGTTTAGCTGCTCTCGCTGTGCTAAACGTTCTTCACGCAGGGCCTGAAGCTGACGTTCGGCCTGCAACAAAGAAACTTCCCGGTCTCTCTCCCGGTCTTCTCGCTGGGCTCGAATAAGGGCTTCACGTTCCTCTCGCTGAGCTTCTCGGTCCTCTCTTTGTGCCTGGATTTGAAGTTCAGCCTGCTGCTGTTGAGACAGCATCACCATGCGGAGCACTGCTTCCATCTGGTTCATCATGTCAGTTTGGGGCGATGGAGTAGAGGATGGCTGAGATGTAGTTTGAACCGGAATTGGAGCGGAGGATTCGCGAGGAGTTTGAGAAACACTTCGTGTTCTGCGATTCATTTTTCAATAGCAATATTTTTTTCAATAGCGATATATTTTCCAATAGCGAAATTAAACTTTCAAGAGCAAAATCAAAGACTTGTGGCACTTATAATTCAACTCAGAAGATCGCGCTTCTGACACCAATGTTATAAATTTAGCTTTAGAGCTGGAAATTATGTAATAAAGAAATGGGTCCCTGAGTTGAAAGAAAGATTCAAGTCGATTACAAAGAAATTATATTGAAATATTTTAGCTTTTATGTTTATTGGAAAATGCATGCGTTTCTTTTAATGTCTGAAACAAGACTGTTATTTACAACAATATTCGTCGATCAGCTATCTGTATACATCTTTTATTTGTATTCATTTATCTTCATGACTGCTAGACTGAATGCGATATAAGGGAAATTTAATGACAAGTAGAGGAGGAAAATACACCTTCGTAACATTATATTTACTATATTTCTTCCAGTGAAATAATAATAAAAATCAAATAAAATAATCAAATAAAATAATAATAATAATAATAATCAAATCAAATAATTTTTCATTATTAGTGCAAATATTGCGTACGTATAAGTTAATTTACCTTAAATCAATAATTTGATGATACTTAGATATTAAATAATATGTGTTTCTAAGTATATTTATTGTTTGCAATATTATATTTAGTATATTTCTTCCAGTGAAATAATAATAAAAATCAAATAAAATAATCAAATAAAATAATAATAATAATAATAATCAAATCAAATAATTTTTCATTATTAGTGCAAATATTGCGTACGTATAAGTTAAATTAACTTAAATCAATAATTTGATGATACTTAGATATTAAATAATATGTGTTTCTAAGTATATTTATTGTTTGCAATATTATATTTACTATATTTCTTCCAGTGAAATAATAATAAAAATCAAATAAAATAATCAAATAAAATAATAATAATAATAATAATCAAATCAAATAATTTTTCATTATTAGTGCAAATATTGCGTACGTATAAGTTAATTTACCTTAAATCAATAATTTGATGATACTTAGATATTAAATAATATGTGTTTCTAAGTATATTTATTGTTTGCAATATTATATTTACTATATTTCTTCCAGTGAAATAATAAAATAAGTTGATTCTATTGACAAATCGTTATTTTTTCATAACATCAACTTAGAATTAATAAGATACGTCGAATCCCTTTAGTATGCGAAGTTAAAAATAATAATTCTTAAAGTGGTATCTATAAAAAATTACGATTTCACTATTTAATTATCCAATAATTAATATTTTTAAAGCATTAACAGATAAAACAGCCTTTTATCTTCCTGATTCAATCAAATTTGAACATTTTTTGAGCATGAGAATAACTTTTAGTAACTGTGGAAATTGAGAATTGAAAACTGTCAATATCTCAATATGGCCAAAATGCAAGTTACCACAGTTGTGCTTAGCACGGCAGTATACATTATATAAGTGTGACTTGCATTTCGTCCAATTAATGTAATAAAAGTGGAAATAAACATATGAACCATCTGTTTAAGATTGATTATTCACTTATTTGACTATGATTGTCTCCCTTTTAGTCGATTTGTGACAGTTGATTAAAAACCCCTTTGAATGAGAAATATAATTATTGCAATGTTGCATAACTTATGCATTCATACCGATATTATCTTTGTGTATTCGGCCAATTATATTATCTTCTTGGTGGAAATCAGAGCCGCAACAAAATTTATCGTACAAGCTTACAATAAATTGATACTCCCATAGATATAAGGTTAGTAGATTGGTCAAGTTCGCCAGTAGAAACAGTGTCGCGATACGAATGTAGGCGGAGCGGCAGTCGAAAATATCTTTTTCGTGTATTTCGCTTCAGCACGCTATTTTATCAACAGAATTGCGTTCTGGTAAACGATCTGCTCACATTGATCGATAATATAGATTTTAATTTTAGCCACAGATTTTTAATATCTGCGCATTATTCAGTGCTACCATAGATATAAGGTTAGTAGATTGGACAAGTTGAGAAAATCAGGCCCGGCTCTACCGTATAGGCAACCTAGGCAACTGCCTAGGGCGGCAACTCTTGGGGGGCGGCAAAATTGTCGTTTTCAATTTTTTTGTTCAATTAAATTTATCTTTTTAAATAATCAAATTAATCAAATCAATTTTCTTTCCAATTTGACAGAAGTGCGTACTCATGTTTACGGTAATAAATTGAAGGCAACCAAGTTCAAATCAAGCACTATTTCTCAACTCGTTTCATTGGTTAAAATTACGTCCGACAAAAGCAAACTGTAGTATGATAATTAGAGGTGCGCGATATTTTGGTACCTATCTGTTCTCTTAAAAAATGTTTCGGTATGGAAATCGACTGTCAGTACCGGTACCGAAATATTGAAAGCTGATGGCCACTTATAGGAGTTGGTGAGTATATATAGAGGCGGAAAATATCATCCATAAGCGTCGCCTTAGTCCTGCATTGGTTATGTGTTATCAGTATGTCTGTTGTCGATATATGTTGCGCCCCCTGAAGCACTGATACTTGAAAAGAAAAAGAAAAAAAAAGAAAAAAAAAAACTTCAATTTTTTGAAAATGGATCGGGATAGAACCATACAGGAAAAATGCTCATGGCGTGGTTACTTTCCGGATAGAACCCGATTGGAGGCCTATCTGTATGTTCGCGAAAATGGCAGGACAGGTCCCGCATAGCACCAGATAGGGACACGACCGGAATCCCGGACAAGCCCGCAGGTTTACCGGACCCAAATTACGTATAAAACCGGACACACTGCCGATTCCGTTTCTATCCGGCTTTTTGAGCAGGGCGTATCCCGTGCGCATACATTACGGATTGAACCGAATAGGAATGCTGACACGAGAAAATATTTGACCGTCAAAATTCCGGACAGGACCAGAAGTTTCCAGGTACACAAAAGCCAGAACTCGGACGTATACAGGCGGATACAATTCCGCCTATCCGGTTTTCTGTCTGGGATTTTGAGCTAACATCCAATATTCGGTGGATACCGAAATACCTAACTATACCTAAGGCCTGGTGAGTATTTCGATTTGTACTATTTTTTTTCCGTTTTTTTTATGCCCAAAAATTCGCAGAATATCAGGGTCTATCGAAATTGCGGTTTTCAAGAACCTCGAAATCTACCGATATTTTGATGTTTTGAATACCGAATACCGAAATTTCGGTTTTTCAGTAGTCACCGAAGTTTCGATATTTCGGTGAACCGAAACTCCGAAAAAACCTATACCGAAAATCGGTATTAAATTCTCAATACCGCGCACCTCTAATGATAATATGCTGCAACGGACCTGCTGCTTTAGGCACGACCGTGCTCAAATGGCAATCGTATGAGAGTCAGATCACGTCAAGTGGACCCCCCATTTTCCACTTGATCATGGAATACTTGATAAAATATATTAATCGAAAGTAGTCATCACTAATAATCATCCCTCAAAACAGTTTTTGAAAATTTTGAAATTAACAACAATTTTTTTTACAATAAAAATTTTAGGTACTTTTAATTAAAAAATCAATTGTAAAAAAACTGTTGAAGATAACTTAACGAAATTTGCAGAGCTTATAGTGAAATATTTATAATTTCATAAAAAAATTTTTAAAAAAATTTATTTGTTTATTATCATACTTTTTATTAACTTTTAAATAAACAAATGAAATTTTTAATGACTTCTCAGTACGATAATCGATTTTTTTTTTTTTAGTTATACACGTTATACATTCAAGCTCCATATTCCGAAAGAAAATTTCACTGCCCGGCATTAGTTTAAATAATATATATTTTTATATCACGTAGCGACGAGCGGTGTCAGTGCAGCGCGCTGCCGAGCTTGGCTGCTCAGGCTATAGATCGCTCCATAGGACACAATTTAATAAAAAAATTTACTGTAAAAATTATTTCACAGGATTTTTATTTTTTTAATTATATTTAAAAGAATATTTTTAACAAATAATCAAAATCATCACACATTTTTTATTAAATAAAAAAAGTTAAACGAAATAAACATTTTTTAATACAACCCAATAAACCATAACGTAGAAAAAATAGGGCTGATGTCCGGCTAAATTAAACGTGATTACGTTTAATACACGTGTTTTAGCCGGACATCAGCCCTATTTTTCCTACGTTATGGTTTATTGGGAAATAAAATTAATAAATAAATTAACACTTTAAATTATTTTTTAAACTTTTTTTTTTTTTACTCGACCGATTCGAACGAAATTTGGGGGGAAAATCAAGTTTTTGGTGAAGATGATCCACGAAACTTTTGAAGATTTCATCACTTCCGGTTCAAGTGTTTCACAATTCAATTAATTATTACGTGTATCCTGAACTGCGGGAAAACGACTCGACCGATTCGAACGAAATTTGGGGGGAAAATCAAGTTTTTGGTGAAGATGGTCCACGAAACTTTTGAAGATTTCATCACTTCCGGGTTTTTTTTACAGCAGAGTCACTATTTAAATGGGCTAAACATTTTTTCAAAAATATTGATTTCGGTTTTTGTTCTCAAGAAGATCATAATTCCCATGAAGCTGAATACAAACCGCGGTATGAACAAGCCATAACAATAAAAAATACGCGTCAGTTTCTTCATTTCCAAGGTATCAATAAAGAATCCTTAAAATGCAAAATTTTTTCTGAAGATCAAAAAATTACAACAAACATTGCATTTAAAAAATAACAAAAAAAAGTTTAAAAAATAATTTAAAGTGTTAATTTATTTATTGATTTTATTTGTATTAAAAAATGTTTATTTCGTTTGACTGTTTTTATTTAATAAAAAAATGTGTGATTATTTTGATTATTTGTTAAAAATATTCTTTTAAATATAATTAAAAAAAAAAAAAAATTCTGTGAAATAATTTTTACAGTAAATTTTTTTTATTAAATTGTGTCCTATGGAGCGATCTATAGCCTGAGCAGCCAAGCTTGGCAGCGCGCTGCACTGACACCGCTCGTCGCTACGTGATATAAAAATATATATTATTCGAACTAATGCCGGGCAGTGAAATTTTCTTTCGGAATATGGAGCTTGAATGTATAACGCGTATAACTAAAAAAAAAAAATTCGATTATCGTACTGAGAAGTCATTAAAATTTTCATTTGTTTATATAAAAGTTAATAAAAAGTATGATAATAAACAAATAAATTTTTTTTTCAATTTTTTTATGAAATTATAAATATTTCACTATAAGCTCTGCAAATTTCGTTAAGTTATCTTCAACAGTTTTTTTACAATTGATTTTTTAATTAAAAGTACTTAAAATTTTTATTGTAAAAAAAATTGTTGTTACCCGTGCAGAAATTTGTTAGGGCTACCCCTAATATTAGCAGGGCCCTGATAAGGGTCCGATATGGCGTCCTCAAGTGGGGACACCTTAGCAGGGCCTGACTCGTCCGGAATATGGCGTCCTTAAGTAGGATTACTTAGTGCAGCCTTTTTACGGCCCTGGCTTGGTTAGCATGTGGCGGCCTCTAGTAGGATTGTCTAGTGCAGCCTTTTTGAGGCCCTGCAAGGGATCGCACACGGCATCCATATTGAGGATTGCCCAGTGTCATCCTCTTGAGGCCTTGTCAGGGTTGGAATGTCGCCTCCCTAAATGAGATTTCCTAGTGCAGGCCTATTCATGGCCCTGGTAATGGGGCATGCGGTGTCCGTTAGTAGTATATCACCCAGTCTTGCTTCTTTAAGGCCTTAACTCAGATCTCATATGGCGTTCTCAAGTAGGGTTATCTAGTGTTGCATTAGTAAGACCATAATGCGGGTCGCATGCAATTATAAGAAGATATTCGTACTCCGGATGTTCAATTAAGATATCTTAACTGCATTAATACACTGATATCATTCAGACAGATACAAAGTTCAAAATAGTTACGAAAAAGTGACTTGTATTCTCAATGGGTGGTTTAGCGTAGTCGGTAGAGCGTGCGACTAGTAATACAAGCGAATGTGAGCGTCCCCGGATCGAATCCCGGTCACAACAAAAATGCGGCGTTTTTTCTAATCTTAAAATTATCACTCTGTATCATTGAGCGATTAAGTGCGACTAGTAAATGTTGATTAACGCATCATACATTGTAATTAATTGATTTCGGGTATCTAAATTAATTTTTTTCCGCGGTAGGGCTCGATTAGGGCACCATATATCAGGGCCCGACTAGGGTTACCCGATCAGGCCTTACCGACTAAAGCGTTACAGCCCCGATCGGGCCTTGTCCGGGGAGCCTGACCTGGGCCCGATAATTGTTAGGGGACCCTGGTCAGGCCCCGAAGTTTCCCCGAAGAAATTTCTGCACGGGTATAATTTCAAAATTTTCAAAAACTGTTTTGAGGGATGATTATTAGTGATGACTACTTTCGATTAATATATTTTAGCAAGTATTCCATGATCAAGTGGAAAAGGGGGGGGTCCACTTGACGTGATCTGACTCATGAGGCACTTCATTACACTCTGTGTATCGGTCGTGCCTAATAAAAGTGCGGTAATCAAAACAAGCTCATAAGTTTCTATTGTGGTATCAAAAGGGCGGCATTTTCTGATTTGCCTAGAGCGGCAAAATACCTTGAGCCGGCCCTGGAGAAAATTCGGAGTCATATAGCAGTATGTCACAAAATAATAGTGACAACGAATGCTGCCCTCTATATTTGGTGGTAAGATAGAACATCTATCGATATAATCAAAAAATATACCCGTGTACTCGAATCATCTGAATATTCTGTTGGTAAAATGCTAAATTTCTTACCAACAAAAGACACCACGTGGCCTAATTCTGAATTCCGATTTTCAGACTTACGACGCGCTGACATCATACTACAGCTATATACAATGTATAAGTACCTTACAAATGCAATGCGCTCCGTTAGGCTAGCGACTTATATCATGTTTTTCATGCTAACAGGGTGATTATCATGTGTTTTTCGAAAAATTAATTTTTTGTTTTCACTCAAAAAACATGTTGGATGATTTTTTTTTCCATGATACGGGCACGATAAGAATTTGAATGTAAAAGTGAACTATATCCATGGTGAATGGCTTTGGGGTCTGAAACTTGGGGGATTTTTATACATCAAAGTATACAGGGTGATTCAGTTTGACTGGACCATATTAAATGGGCATATTCCTTGTCGAATTCTAAGACTAAAGTTTCTTAGTGAAAAATTTAAAAATTGAAAAATTGAAAAATTGAAAAATTTAAAAATTGAGAAAAAAAAAAACTATGAAACGGTGGACCTAGGCAACTGAAAACTAAGGAGCGGACGACCTGACTGCCAAAGATTAAAAACGGAATTGTTGAAGTGAAAATTAACACCCGATATCCGTTTTTATTGATGAAAAAGATACTTTATAGCCGGATTAAGATATTTAATAACTCGCGCACCGTTGATCTCCGGAATTTTTCGCTAAGGAATTTTAGTCTTAGAATTCGACAAGGAATATGCCCATTCAATATGGTCCGGTCAAACTGAATCACCCTGTATACTATTATATAATATTATATAAAATATCAAAATGGCAGACAAATCGAGATTTTCGCCACGAATCGTTCATAGGTAATTGGTGGACTCATGTATATGGGGCATTCCATGCCAAATCGACCTGGTCCTAACCCTCTTTTTTTCAGATCTGGTCTGCGATTTTTTAAATCATTCCGCTGACTCTAATTAGCGATCACAATTTTTTCGGATTTTTCAAAATAAATTTGAGTGCGTTATGAATTTTCAAAGTTTTTTCTTCTTTTCAACACCTCGATGGCCGTGATCGAAAAATCTGAAAAAATTCTCAAGAATTCTGTCAGAAATGTAGATTTTTCAACCAAAAATAACAGATTGAAGCGAAAGTCCAGACACGATGAATTTTGGTTAAAAAATTTTCATTTCTGATACAGAATTTTTGATAATTTTTTCAGATTTTTTGTTCACAGCCATCGAGGTGTTGAAAAAAAAACTTTGAAAATTCATTACGCACTCGAATTTATTTTGAAAAATCCGAAGAATGAAATAAAAAATTGCGGACCACATCTGAGTAGTCGAGGGTCAGGACCCGGTTGATTTGGCATGGAATGCCCCATATGAATTATTTTGAGGGTGACCGCATAATGCCGCAGCTCAACTGTTAGCTATTGTTTGCTCATATACTACGCTACAAATCATAACATTTTACGTTGTCAGGTAACACCATAGATATAAGGTTAGTAGATTGGTCAAGTTCGCCAGTAGAAACAGTGTCGCGATACGAATGTAGGCGGAGCGGCAGTCGAAAATATCTTTTTCGTGTATTTCGCTTCAGCACGCTATTTTATCAACAGAATTGCGTTCTGGTAAACGATCTACTCACATTGATCGATAATATAGATTTTAATTTTAGCCACAGATTTTTAATATCTGCGCATTATTCAGTGCTACCTGGGGTGCGATTCTGGGTTGTCTGGCGCTACTTAGCTCCTGGCGTTACTTATCGCCAAGGTGGCCTCTCCTCAAACAGATAAGATATAGCGGCAATTGTTATTTGAAATCAAACAAAACTTAACGTAGAAAGGTAGATACTGCTAGAGTCACAACTCACAGGTACAAATGAGTCCTGAACAAAGCGTTCTCATTGGCCGAAGCAGCGCGACAAGCCTCGAAATAGGCCTCGCGCTAAATATTCTTATGTCGCGATCTAGCAACCGGCGGAAAAATATCATATGTTTGAGGAGAGGCCACCTTGGCGATAAGTAACGCCAGGAGCTAAGTAGCGCCAGACAACCCAGAATCGCACCCCTGACAACGTAAAATGTTATGATTTGTAGCGTAGTATATGAGCAAACAATAGCTAACAGTTGAGCTGCGGCATATGCGGTCACCCTCAAAATAATTCATATGGGGCATTCCATGCCAAATCAACCGGGTCCTGACCCTCGACTACTCAGATGTGGTCCGCGATTTTTTATTTCATTCTTCGGATTTTTCAAAATAAATTCGAGTGCGTAATGAATTTTCAAAGTTTTTTTTTCAACACCTCGATGGCTGTGAACAAAAAATCTGAAAAAATTATCAAAAATTCTGTATCAGAAATGAAAATTTTTTAACCAAAATTCATCGTGTCTGGACTTTCGCTTCAATCTGTTATTTTTGGTTGAAAAATCTACATTTCTGACAGAATTCTTGAGAATTTTTTCAGATTTTTCGATCACGGCCATCGAGGTGTTGAAAAGAAGAAAAAACTTTGAAAATTCATAACGCACTCAAATTTATTTTGAAAAATCCGAAAAAATTGTGATCGCTAATTAGAGTCAGCGGAATGATTTAAAAAATCGCAGACCAGATCTGAAAAAAAGAGGGTTAGGACCAGGTCGATTTGGCATGGAATGCCCCATATACATGAGTCCACCAATTACCTATGAACGATTCGTGGCGAAAATCTCGATTTGTCTGCCATTTTGATATTTTATATAATATTATATAATAGTATACAGGGTGATTCAGTTTGACCGGACCATATTGAATGGGCATATTCCTTGTCGAATTCTAAGACTAAAATTCCTTAGCGAAAAATTCCGGAGATCAACGGTGCGCGAGTTATTAAATATCTTAATCCGGCTATAAAGTATCTTTTTCATCAATAAAAACGGATATCGGGTGTTAATTTTCACTTCAACAATTCCGTTTTTAATCTTTGGCAGTCAGGTCGTCCGCTCCTTAGTTTTCAGTTGCCTAGGTCCACCGTTTCATAGTTTTTTTTTTTCTCAATTTTTAAATTTTTCAATTTTTCAATTTTTCAATTTTTAAATTTTTCACTAAGAAACTTTAGTCTTAGAATTCGACAAGGAATATGCCCATTTAATATGGTCCAGTCAAACTGAATCACCCTGTATACTTTGATGTATAAAAATCCCCCAAGTTTCAGACCCCAAAGCCATTCACCATGGATATAGTTCACTTTTACATTCAAATTCTTATCGTGCCCGTATCATGGAAAAAAAAATCATCCAACATGTTTTTTGAGTGAAAACAAAAAATTAATTTTTCGAAAAACACATGATAATCACCCTGTTAGCATGAAAAACATGATATAAGTCGCTAGCCTAACGGAGCGCATTGCATTTGTAAGGTACTTATACATTGTATATAGCTGTAGTATGATGTCAGCGCGTCGTAAGTCTGAAAATCGGAATTCAGAATTAGGCCACGTGGTGTCTTTTGTTGGTAAGAAATTTAGCATTTTACCAACAGAATATTCAGATGATTCGAGTACACGGGTATATTTTTTGATTATATCGATAGATGTTCTATCTTACCACCAAATATAGAGGGCAGCATTCGTTGTCACTATTATTTTGTGACATACTGCTATATGACTCCGAATTTTCTCAACTTGTCCAATCTACTAACCTTATATCTATGATACTCCCTATTACGATAATAATATTGAGGATTTTTGAATGACGGGGTCATCTTCATTTCAATCATATTTCACCCTTTCCTTCGCCCTTCCATGGGTCAAAACGACCCGAGCATAAACTTTGAAGGTGAATCCCGGTAAATCCGTGGCCGAAGAACGCAAAAAACATGAAAAATGGAAAAAAATAACAAATAATGTTGGATTTCACCACACTGATGTGTGAGTGTATACAAGGGCGGCGACTTGTTATTTTTTCAGGTATGGAATTGGCAATGGGAGTGCCGGTGTGAATGGTCGGGGGGGGGGGGGGGGGGGGGGGGGGGGGTTATATTTTTGCAAAGTAACTCGCAGACAATATACTCAGCCAAAAAATTAACAGGTCACCTAGATTTTTCTGAAAAGCTGTTGGTTTACGAATCGCTATAATTTCGTGAAAGAATATCACAAAATCATTGAAGGGGGTATAGTTTTTTGAAGATCGAAACTTCACCTTCAAAATGGTTTCTGAAAATTTCACCTGCGATTATTTTTCGCCTGTCTGTGCAGGTTTGAATAACGAGTTGCAAAATGCAAAAGAAATTCAAATTTTCGAAATTCGCTGTGGGAGTAAGAAAGAATCGCATGATATTTTCAGCGAAGTGGTTTTGTAGCCTCGAACCTTCTCTTTCAAAAACTATTTTTGAAACTTTTTTGCGAGTTTTTGTGACAGAGTTATTGAATTTTGAGTAATGTCAGATAAGTTTGGCGTTACTCAGGATGCACCACCTCGAGGTACAGTCTGCAAGCATCCCATGTGTGTATGTGTGCGTGTATCTCGCAAAAACAGTCACAGAAAGACGCACATACACACATGCACACGCACACATACACACCGGATGCTTGTATACTGTACCTCTACGTGGTGCATCCTGGGTAACGCCAAAATTGAGTGACATTACTCAAAATTCAATTACTCTGTTACAAAAATTCGCAAAACATTTTCAAAAATGGTTTTGGAAAAAGAAGCTTTGAGGCTACAAAACCTCTAAGCTAAAAATTTCATGCGATTTTTTTTTTAACGCCTACAGCAAAGTTTAAAAATCTCAATTTCATTTGCATTTCCCACCCCTCTATTCAAACCTGTACAGACAGGTGAAAAATGATCGCAGGTGAAATTTTCAGCAACGATTTTGAAGATGAAGATTCAATTTTCAAAAAGCTACTTCTCAATTAATTTGGAATGCTTGTATACTGTACCTCACCATCACCACGTAACTCACCACGTGATGCATCCTGCAATGGGTAACGTCGAAATTCCTTGACAAAACAGTTTCAAAAATGGTTTTGGAAAGAGAAGGTTTCAGGCTACAAAACCACTGTGCCAAAAATTTCATGCGATTTTTTCTTAGCACCAAAGCGAAGATTGAAAATTTGAATTTCTTATGCATTTTGCAACCCGCTATTCAAACCTACACAGACAGGTGAAAAGTAATCGCAGGTAAAATTTTTAAAAACCGTTTTGAAGATGAAGATTCGATCTTCAAAAAACTACCCACCTTAATTAATTTGTGATATTCTTTCACTGAGTTATAGCGATTCGTAAACCAACTGCTTTTCAGGCAAATCTGGTGGTCCGTTAATTTTTTGGTTGAGTGTATAATATTGTCTTTTATTTTATATTTGTACTTCTTGTCATATCGTCAAGACTTATAATAATATAATTTCCGTTTATCAAGAGACTCGGTAGAGTCTCGCGCCAAGAGCAATAATAAAAAAAGCGCGAGACTCGACCGAGTCTATATACCCGAACGGCAGTTAAACGGCGTGGTGGGGAAACAGTATTTCCTAATTTCTTTCTTCTCGCGATATCCAGGGGATTGGAATATTTATCCTAGAATGTGGGTACCAAGAGCTTTCATTTGAGTCTAACTTCGATTGAATCAGTGCACGGAAAGCTGAGGTATGATTATTTCAAGTTTCCGAGTACCCGTTTCGTCTGAAAATTTTTTCGTCGTTTCACCTCCTTCAGCCAGATCTGACAGTTCACTAAAGCTATGCGGATAAAAATGAGGAAAGAGTGGCCACCACTAGACAGCAGTGACATCAGTTGCGAGATGGCGCTCTTATAATATTTTTAAAAATTCCGAGTGTTAACGGAGTCGTCGCCGGGAGTTGTCTTCATACATCATACGCTTTCGTTATTTGTGACCAGGACCACCGCTACGTCGCTTTCGTCCACTAGGTCGACCGTACCGTAGTTTCCGTCCTCCAGGTCGACCGCTACGTAGTTTCTGTCCTCCAGGACCACCGTTACGTAGTTTCTGTCCTCCAGGACTACTGCTACGAAGTTTCCGTCCTCCAGGTCGACCGCTACGTAGTTTCCGTCCTCCATGTCCACCGCACCGTAGTTTCTGTTCTCTAGGTCGACCACTACGTAGTTTCTGTCCTCCAGGACCACCGCTACGTAGTTTTCGTCCTCCAGGTCGACCGCTACGTAGTTTCCGTCCTCCAGGTCCACCGCTACGTAGTTTCCGTTCTCTAGGTCGATCGCTACGTAGTTTCTGTCCTCCAGGACCACCGCTACGTAGTTTTCGTCCTCCAGGTCGACCGCTACGTAGTTTCCGTCCTCCAGGTCCACCGCTACGTAGTTTCCGTTCTTTAGGTCGACCACTACGTAGTATCCGTCCTCTAGGTTCACCGCTAAGTATTTTCCGTCCTCCATGTCCACCGCACCGTAGTTTCCGTTCTCTAGGTCGACCGCTACGTAGTTTCTGTCCTCCAGTTCCACCGCTACGTAGTTTTCGTCCTCCAGGTCGACTGCTACGTAGTTTCCGTCCTCCAGGTCCACTGCTACGTAGTTTCCGTCCTCCATGTCTACCGCACCGCAGTTTCCGTCCTCCAGGTCGATCGATTGTAAGTAATTATTGATGAACAATTGATGTTGTACACACGACGTTCTTAACTACGTGGCGGTGGTCCTGGAGGACAGAAACTACGTAGAGGTCGACCTAGAGAACGGAAACTACGGTGCGGTGGACCTGGAGGACGAAAACTTAGCAGTTGGTGCGCGCAAAGTGAAACGCCCTATATATTTTTAACTATTTATTTTAATATTTAAATATCCATGAATCTGTGGACAATAGGAAGCTGCGTTTTTCATCAGCGCCGTTTTTAGAGCTCGGTACTTGTTTTTCCGTTTTTCACTATTTTCGTGTTCACTTCTTGTTTCGCGTAACCACATGAATAAATAAAATATATATATATATCGATGAAGGAGGAGGTTTGCGCGCAGGGTTGCACGTTGCAGGCATATAGAGTTATTATAACGGATTATAAGGAAACAATTCGTAGAACTTAATGAAAAACGAACACACATGTTACGACTGTCAAAAAAAAAAAAAAAAATTTATAAACACATACGTGTATAAAATACAAAATTGTACAAAAAGTAGTGAAATCAACAACAAAAGCACCTATGGTGCAAAAACCTTTCGCCAAGTGCAATAATGTGGTCCCTACTCAAAACGAAAGAATAAAAAGAAAAATGTCCACGTACAAAAGTATTGAAATCACATACAGTGCCAAGTACATGTCTTCTGTATACCATAAGTTAACAACAGAAACGTAAAGAGTCTTGTGCTCGTTCACTCGCAACAAAAATTTGGAGTCCGTGGTACTTGGCGGGCCTTCGTAGACAAGTACGAGAGAACAATATTGGCCCACCAAGTACCACGGACTCCAAATTTTTGTTGCGAGTGAACGAGCACAAGACTCTTTACGTTTCTGTTGTTAACTTATGGTATACAGAAGACATGTACTTGGCACTGTATGTGATTTCAATACTTTTGTACGTGGACATTTTTCTTTTTATTCTTTCGTTTTGAGTAGGGACCACATTATTGCACTTGGCGAAAGGTTTTTGCACCATAGCTGCTTTTGTTGTTGATCTTATATATTCATACATACGAGACAGCAATAGAAGTATAAGTTAACGTTCGTAATACAAGCTCAAGCTCGTAACCGCAACTTATTCAGCCGATACCGAATGAAACTTTCAGGCAGTGAATTTTTACTACCGCATTTCAACGCATCGCATATTAATATTGTAAATCTGTGAGAGCCTTTGACCAGTGACTACGTACATTTTTCAGGTATGGAAATTCCATACCATCTGTAATTCAGGTATGGATTACTCCATACCGACCATACCGAAGTCGCCGCCCTTGAGTGTATATACAAAAAGCAACCTCGCTTATCATATAGTCTAAATAGATGTATTGAGTCTGGAGATCTCTTGACTGTTTATGTTAGAATAATAAGGATATTTAGGGGATGCATTCTGTATACAGAATGCATACCCGATACTCTTCTATGAGTTAGTCCTGTTGCATGAGTAGAGCTAGACAGACGTGCCTTCCAAGTGCAAACCAAATAAAGTCTTTTTAAACTTTATATAAATATAATTCTAGCGTATTATTTCACACCTCAAATCCCAATAAATAAAAATCCCAAAATGTTTTGCAAATTGATCTCTTTACGATTTGTTTTTCAACATGTCGCCATTTGAATTTGGATATACCGGCTTTTGTTACATCTTCTAAAAAGTTCAGAGGATTTTTCAGTATTTTTTTGGTGCCGATCAGACTGATAATTTTCACGCAGCAACCGTTCCAAAATGGCTCGGGTCACTTTGACCCGGGTGTGACCAGCTTGATTGAAATCGGAAATGTGACCACAAAGGGTTGAAACAAGCACATACAGGTATAGGTATAATATAATCTCATATTGATTTTGATTTTGATATTAAATTGCACCATATATGCCCTCTCATTGCCAATCTGACATTCACATACGACTCAATCATTTACTTCGTATTATAACGAACTGCTCGATATTTGCGACCATATTTTCATGGACTGGTTCGTGAGATCATGGTCAGGATCCGTTTAAATATTCCATTAGGTACGTATTAAGTACGTCCAATTAACAAATGGAATTTCTGTCAGTCCAACATTTTTCACCAATTTCACAAGGATTAAAGAAGACCGGTAAGTTTCAGCGCAAATCAAAGAAATTTTCCTCCAACATATCGCAGAAAATTTTAATCAGCATCCATCACTATTCTCGAGAGAGGTGAACAATCTAGATGAGCGTTCGTTAGCGATTTCGATTCACAATATTTAGCGCATTCTTCCAATCATTCATAGATATAATATCTTTCGTAAATGTGGATGGAATGAATTCCTGATTCTTCCTTTGTTTAAAAAAATATTGCGGGCAAAGTGTTTGCATGACTCTTGCCTAGACATTTAAAAAAAAATGTATCAAGGAAGGAGTCTGTGTTCTGTTTCATCTTTTATCGTAAAGATGGTCTTAGGTGGCAGTGAAGACCGAGTGCCTTCTAAAATTTGCGTCTATGCTGTGACCTTTGTCCTGTAAAATCGAGCTTGATGCTTCTAGTACACAGAAAAAAGGGTCGACTTGAGCCAAGAAAATTATTCTTAATTCAAGATAATTTTGCGGTTTAAGAAGGAAGACCGAAATTCTCTGAGACGAAGTGAAAAATTTTCTTGGTTCGAGAAAATTTTTACTTCGCCAATGAGATTTTCTGTCTTCAAAATAATTTTCTTGGCTCAAGTTAACTTTTTTTCTGCGTACGATCAGCAGCTGATTCTGGGCGATATTATCTACTGTTCTTGCAAAGCGCGATGCAGTATAATTAAATTGCAATTATGATATATCAGCAGACCCGTAAAGTTTGACGGGTGTATTTCACCGTGCGATAGGTGCTGATGAAGGCTGCATGTAGTCAATGTTTGAATACACATTACGTATAGCACTACCCCACTACCGGTCAGAGTCGACAGTGTAACATACAAAGCAATATGCTTCACCAGAGGTGCGGATTAGGCTTTGTATATGAAACGCGTCAGTGCATTTATAGTTTATTAGCGGTTTCAATTGCACCGTCGAGTCGAGAGAGTGTATACCTATATGTGAATGTACGGCCGCTAGGGAAAACGAGGTGTGAACGCGTATATACTACACCGCTTGTTTGATGCAGGCTGCAGAATTCAGTGACTTATCTGCATGGTTATCGCCCTTTTATGGAGGAAATTTTTTGCGAGATTTTAGCAACAGGAGAAGACGGAAGCTCGTGTTCTACCCATACCTTCATACAGTGACGCTCACAAAATTAAATTGGAATCGAATGAGAGGATAATATCATTTGTGTTGGATGTGGTCGGATTACATATGTTTGGCATCAGCAGTGCCGTAATTCATATTAACATTAACAATGATTGTCGGCGATGCCACAGATTTATGCAGATGATCAAAAATATACGTAGATATAGGTAGAGACATAACCACAGGGCATTTTACTCAATTGCAAATATATTCATCCCAAATGCATGCGGAGCGGGGATACGAGCTGCCCATGGGAGAGACTGAATGATGGTTTGATAAAGTCAGTTTCAATTTCAATTTAACAAATTAAACTACATCGATGCGCGCATGATAATCAACTGTTGCAAATTCTGTATTCGCTTCGTGCACACCTATGCACTCTCACCAAAGTGAGAATGTGTATTCGTGTACCTACGTACATACATTTTTTCCAAAGAAAGTGCCGATCCCTACTATATACACGACTACAAGTTCGCAATTTGGTGAGTGTGTATACACGGAGAAAAAATAACACTACTCAGTGCTGCGCAGAACACTCATTTGTCAAAAATTTTTATAAACTGACTCACTAGAGGGCAGGACGCTACTCATTGCTGTCAAAAAAATAACTAAAGTTGTCAATACATCAATGAGTAGTGTCCTGCACTCTAGTGAGTGATATTTTTTGGTTATTGAGTCAATTTATAAAAAAGTTTGACAAATGAGTGTTCTGCGCAGCAATGAGTAGTGTTATTTTTTCTCCGTGTAGGTGTGCACGGTCCCAATACGGTTCGCTTCTACCAAAAATCTTTGAAAAATGTATTCATCAATTCCTTTCAGTTCGCCGCTCGGAGTGATGCTGTGTAATAATAATTTCTCCCAATATGGAAATAGGTAGCAAGAAACGATCAAGGTTCAAGAAATTTGAGGAAAAAAATATAAAAAAACGACAAGTTTGAGATGTGCCGTCAAAATAATTTGATTGTCACACCGATGCCACGCTGATGAAAACCTCGTGCATATAAACAGCCACCAAGGGCTTGGGATTTCCGGCTTACTTTTCACGTCATCGGATCGGCAACCATTCCAATCAATTGCCTGGCTTCACCCCAGCTGACGGTATAGGGGAGAGTGGGGTAATTGCGAACGCGGGGTAAATCCGAACAGGCCATTTCTCTATGTTTCCTCTACCCAATCTCCGCAAACCGGTGCATATGGAGAGCTGTCTCAAATTGCAGTGTTGACGCCCTATCAAATGTAAAAAAACTCGTAAGATGTTGGAGTTAATAACCGTAAATACATTTCAATGAATTTGATCTAATTATTCTTAGGTGTTCAAATCGATGAAATGACCTGGTTTTATGTAATATAGTGTTGAATATTTAGCTTCAGAAAGTAAAATCCATGACGATATCATCGCCCACCTTCAAGTTCAGAATGTGAGGCCGTGTTTCTTTGCAATGTTACTTTCTATCGATTTGATCGTTTGGGGTAATTGCGAATTGCGTAATAACAGGTTCGCAATTACCCCGAGCTGATATTTCTTCACCATGTGTTGTTGGAATATTGATTATCTGCAGGTACTCGGTTGATTTTTGATGTTTTACCCCTATTTATTATCGGATTTATCTCAAGTCTAGTCGTCCGGGCTACCCCAAGTGCTGTTCGCAATTACCCCAGGGGGGTCGGGGTAATTGCGAAATGCAAGGGTTTCGTATTTATTCAATATTTCAACCTAATTCTTGATTTAATGATATAAATTGTGATGGATTGGCAAGATAAGATATCATAGTTGAGGTTGCAATGAAGAAAAATTTCATAACTATGTGATTTCCTCGGTTTTTTTCCAATCTCCCTTAGGTGTTCGCAATTACCCCATCTTCCCCTACACGTTATCGGAGAATTCTCATCCAGTCTCAGACGGTCGAGCCGCGCTATAGGGGCGTAGGAGAACCCGCACGGAAATATATATATGCGAAAAATATATGCGAACATAGATGTGACATATTTTTTTTTTTGCGCCTTTTTATAATTTTTATAAGTTTGACATAAATGTCGGATATTGGTCGGATATATGTCAACATAAATGTCGCGGCATGTATGTCGACATAGATGTCGACATAGATGTCAACACGATTTGATATAAATGTCGGATATATGTCAACATAAATGTTGCGGCATGTATGTTGACATATATCCGACATTTATATCAAATCGTGTTGACATCTATGTCGACATCTATGTCGACATACATGCCGCGACATTTATGTTGACATATATCCGACCAATATCCGACATTTATGTCAAACTTATAAAAATTATAAAAAGGCGCAAAAAAAAAATATGTCACATCTATGTTCGCATATATTTTTCGCATATATATATTTCCGTGCGGGAAGGGCTAGGGAGTCAATATTGCATGCGTTTGAACGCAATAGCGCGTGAAATATCATCTTCGCAATTCTTTTCCTACACGGAGAGAAATGTACAGTAAATGTTACTAGGCTTTCTGAAAAACATAGGTGTGTACGACTTTGCCAGCACGGTAAATATTACCATGCTGCCTGCTTCAGCGCTATCCCAGCGCTATCCATCGAGTATTCATGGGACTAACAACGCTAAAAATGGTAGAATTTACCGTATGACGTAGTGATATTTCCAGCGTTTTGTTTTTCACGGACTGAATACTAGGTAGCAAGGTAATATTTACCCTGCTTTTCTACGTGCAAAGTAATATTGACTGTACATTTCTCTGCGTGTAGGGTACTGCCAGACCAGAATATCCAAATTTTTCGGTCCAATGTTTAGAGACACCTGAGTCGACGGCGGATGAGTGGTGAAATTACGATGAAAATATGTTTGGTTCCGGATTGCACGGCGTTGCGCTTAAATAATTTCAGACATTAAGGGGAAATGCAAGCTGACATGGTGCCATCTATCGGATTGGAATTTTCGGGAGCCCGTTTCTCAGCTAAAACACATCCGATCGATGTGAAATTGATATCAATGAAGCAGAAGAAGTGCACGGAGGGCATGACGCTCTTGGATTTTCAAAAAACAAAAAGGAACGAAAACGAAAATTTCAATCCGATAGATGGCACCCTGTCGCGCAACAATTAGCTTTCATTTCCCCTTAACGGAACACTGCTACAGTAAACAATATCAATTTGCTTTGTTACATCGCTCCCGAAACTGCAGCACTATACGAACTGAGCATATGTCATAGAATTTCAAATTACATGAGTCATATTAGATCAAGTCGTGCTAGATTATTATGGAAGATATCATACTCGTACACAACTACATGTTATATTGAGAGATGCGCGTGGAATCTTGTCAATTCAGAGAATATTCGAGCAAATGCTTGTCTACTCTGGCGGAAAATATGTATTTGAAAATATCTCACAATGTGTGCAGAGTTTTTCCGCTTTCAAAACGCTATATGCAACCGAGATCCTCGATGCAATTGCGTTGTGAATGTTTTCCTATATAACGGATCGGATAGGTAATTGAGATGCATATTACGTTTTCATTCGTTTCTCGATAGCGGATTTATTGTCCGCCGAGGTGAAAGTTGGCAAGTTGGAAACTGGCGAAGGACGAATTATTTTCATCGAGGGCCTCGCAGAGGACGATACGTACGTAATGTATACATATACAGGGTGTTACAACTAACTATGTCACCCCGACGGGTGGTGATAGGGGGGACCTTAACTAACATTTTCGATATAGGAACCCATGTCCGGAAAGTTGACGTTACCTTGATGAGAGGGATTCAAAATTTTCGGCGAACGCCTGCAACGCTCGCTCACAGGCGCGGCGAAATCCTCGAGGATTTAGAAATAATCTAAGTCTAATTCAACTATTTATTACAACACAAAGAATCTATCACAGTTTTACAAATATCGCAGAAAATAAGTATATTCGCCGTTTATTCCTACAAAAAACAACTGTCATGCTTATGTTGTTTTGTTTTTATTTGTCGAGTCAAAGAAATGTGATAATGCGACTTGGTTGTTTTTCGTAGAAATGAACGGCGAAAATACTTATTTTCTGTGATACTTGTAAAACTGTGATAGATTCTTTGTGTTGTAATAAATAGTTGAATTAGACTTAGATTATTTCTAAATCCTCGAGGATTTCGCCGCGCCTGTGAGCGAGCGTTGCAGGCGTTCGCCGAAAATTTTGAATCCCTCTCATCAAGGTAACGTCAACTTTCCGGACATGGGTTCCTATATCGAAAATGTTAGTTAAGGTCCCCCCTATCACCACCCGTCGGGGTGACATAGTTAGTTGTAACACCCTGTATATGAATACCGGAGCCGCGAAGGAGAACTAAAGTAACGCACGTCAATTGAATTACTTGGTTCAATGCTCGATTCGATTACAAAGTAAAATATGATTTATTGATTTTATTGGAAGCGATATGTGTGGAAAAATATTCTTCGTCCAAGAATCGAGATTTGTTTAGAAAAATGGTGATTGCATAAACCTGTAAAGATCTAGATGAGTTGAATGATGATTATATAGATACGGACCATATATCCGCATCTGGAATCAGACGATTCGTTGATTATAGAAGACATATGAAGAAATCGTTTCAATTCACTCAAATAATTTGTGGAAGTTTTCGCAATTGTACGCAGAAATCCGTTCACATCTATAGCAAGTTCGCTAATTACCTGCAAAATTGTCTGAATTCTGGTCAGGTTATTTTATATACACGGAGAGAGAAAAAAGTACGTCTGAAGCAGTATTTTCAACCGTAAAATACGGGAAAATGAATTATTGACTTTCAAACATGATTTTGGTCGATTTTACGTGAAAGATATGAATAAAATAAACAAAGTGTGACATCTACATTTTCTGACACCTTTGAAATGACACAGCGACATTACCTTCACGATTTCGTGAGATTAAATAATTCTTTTGACTGCAGCTGCAAATTTTGCTCTCATCGTATTACTCAAATAATTCTCACCTTTGGTCAAAAGTAAGGTCAACTTCTAAGCAAAGCACCACTTGAGTCGCAGTTCCTCATTTCTACTCCGTCGTTTCATCTAAAAGAATTACTATTTATGAGAAAAATAAAGAAAAAAAAAGCAAATTCGATGACCCTGAAGTAAAATCAGTTTGTTCTAGTTTGGAAATGACCCATTAACCCATATTATCCCGGGGTATGGTATGGTTGAGGTGGCAACGAGGGCGCGCAGTAGGTACACTAAACGTAATGGATTCTGATCCGGACGAGTTGGACAATTCTAGAAACAGCCAATCGGCGCTCTGGATTAAAAAAATCCAGAGCGCCGATTGGCTGTTTCTAGAATTGTCCAACTCGTCCGGATCAGAATCCATTACGTTTAGTGTACGTTGCAGCACAGCATGAGTAGGTCACTTAAGGTGGAAACACACAGGAGTCCATAAGCCATAAGCAGAAAGCATAATCCATAGCGCATGCGCATCACTTCGCTTTTACTGCAGATCTTATATCTATATCTATGGCTATGCATTCTGCTTATGGCTTATGGACTTCTGTGTGTCTCCACCTTTACTCCCTCATCGATGGTTCCCATGGCAAACAGCTACCGACGAGTATATCATTGGACTTGCGGGCCATTTCCTGCACTATACTGCACTCCTAGTTTACTTATGAGGCGTTTAGCGTCACTCCAGCCACTCAAAATTAGACAGTCCTCACATTTTTATAACAAATCGGGCTATATGATACGAACGAATTCTCGAGAGGTCAAATTTTTTGAAATTCATTTGGATGCAATATATGTTTGAGTTTTTTTCATTTAAACAGTCATAACTCGTAACGTCAATGTTGAAAAACAAAAATCTGTGGGTTCATAAGGCCTACAAGTTGAAAATTCAGCTAGATCCAACTGAGTAATTTCAACCCACAGTTTAGGGAAAAATCATTAAAAAAAAATTTTCCCAACGGACCGACGCTCGATACCATCACCCACATAATATCCTTAAATTCTCATGGGACTCAAATATTTATACGGGACCTTCAATTTTTTTATAAATTAGTAATAAATGTTGATAAGCAGCGGGCACATGCTATCAGCAATGCCTATTTTTCTTGTCATATTCTGGGTACATACCAGAATATTAGGGAAGTCCTATTCATGGAAATCGTATTGTCGGAAAATTATGTGCGGAGATACTTATCTTGAAAAAATTCGAAAAATTGAAGATCCCGCTAAGTACTCGGAGCCTGTGTACTAAGTACTGAAATCCAGTACTTTTTTTGGGTAAGGGGACTGTACATAGATCCCCCATAGAAAAAGCCCGCCAAGTGAGATAACTTCAAATTTTCAATAGATTTTTCTACTTACATTATTCAAATTTGTATTATTAGTTCTTCTCGTTGTATGTATACACTTTGCAAGTCGTGTTACCGAATTCGAGCTTGCCCATCTGTGTAAGATGTTATTCTATACCCATATCTTGGCAATGATGTTATCGCTCACAGCTCATTTTGTAGCAATAAGCTTTTTTCTGAATTTGAATTATATTTTATTTTGTTTTTCTTGTATGCGTAATAAAACTGATTTAAAAGGTAGGCAAGCGAAAAACGCCTAAATTGAGCAGATCAAACATCGATGATTGGGTTTCATTTCCCACGTAATAAATGAAACCCAATTATAATAATAAGGTTGGCATTCGAAGGGCAGCCAAACAGGGGCCAGTAAATTCTACCAGTCCGGGCCCCGATCAGTCGAGCGTGACGTTTTTGATCCAGGCCCTATTCAGTTTCGCTGACTAGCGTCCGAAAAGAGAATAGCCAAACTGGGCAGGGCCCGGCCGAGACCCGCATACAATTTCCACATGAGTACCTATCTTATTTTTTTATTTTTTTAAATCGTTTTCTATTCCAAAGAGGAATCGCCCTATGTAGGTTTGCAAGACTAATTGAGAGGCACCCTGTATAGTGAAGCATGCGCAAATATACGTGTTACGTAGTATTGAAATATTCATTCCAGAACTTTGTATCAATTTTTGCTGAATATTGTAGCTGGAATTAGTGTTGCGAGTCATTAAGGCCCATCCCTAGTCGCCCAACTCCTTTTGGTCGAAATGTGTCACATTTCGATTATTATCTGAGCCCATGCGTCAAAAACGCAAAAAAGGCCAACTTAGCGCAAATTCTATTTCAATTCCGAACACATACGTTCAAAAAAATGTTCGTTTCGTCCGAAAATAGAGTCTACAGATGGTTTTTACATTGTTCGCCAAGGAAATCAAATTTGAATAATGTTACGTTTTGTTTTTCTTGTACGCGTATTTCTCTTGGCGTGTCTCAACTCGCACAAAGTATACACGGTAGTGACGTCATGTAATGCAATCCAACTGATTAAGGGGAAGTGCGCCAAGGTGCAAGTGTCAAAGATACGGGAGACGCACGTTTTGACAGCCATATTGGAAATTCGAATTTCATAACCTAGAAATCGCAGTCAACACAATGAGCAAGTCTATAGTACATTTATACCACGCCAGAGTGCAGAACACTCGAAAGTGTATACTCGATTAAAGCAGTTTAATTGTGAAAGGCGAATACGCCATGATCAAGGGTAAGGGTAAAGGCAAATGCACAAGGGTACTCGAAACGAATTGAGACACGGCATCTATCTCTATCGAACCTTTTACCTACCTTTATTGCTTTTAAAAACGCGTCTTGTCGAGAGGATTGAAATCCTGCAGGATTCAGTACGCTTCTATATTCTGCTGGTAACCCGTCATAAAAGCCTTCCAGGGTCTCTTGATCGATTGCATTATTGAGCACAGGATTTATTGTTCCATACAAGATCTCCCTGGCGAAAATGAGATGTACAAAATATCGAGTCAAATGTAAATTGAAACAAAGAAGTGTGACCGGAGTGTGAATTTGTTTCAATTTACATTTCCTATACGCTTTCTATGGAGGGTAGAGGTAAGGAGGACCAACTCTCAGTATTATCAGCGGCAAAAGTGTCCGTAAAAGTGCATTAAATAATAGTTCCAGAAGTAGCCAGAATGGCGCTCGCAAGCAATCAGGGTATGATCTGAACAATGAAGGCAAGTATGTCAAAAGGAAATAGCATAATATAGAAGTAGTCAACGTAGTCGAGCGAAAACTTCATTTTAAATACAAATTATACATACTATTAAATACTATGAAAAATAATAATAAATATGGCGAAATTGTGTAAAGTGAAAAGTTGTCTAAGTGGTCGCAAAATTAAAACGAAAAGGAAAAAAAATTTATTTCGTTCATTTAGTCCTTCATTCCCCATGACTATCGTACCCTTCACAACAAAAAAGCTTTTGAAATTTATTTATTCCTATAAATTTTATTGAGGAGCCTACTCGTCAAAGGAAGAATTCTGAATTTTTTAATGTTATGCGTCATAGGCCGTAAAACCGCGATTTTAACCTCGCTTCGCTCGGTTTAAACGCGGTTTTTGGCCTGGACACATAAAATTCTGTATGCCATACGGCCCAAAAAGTATTTTCTGACGAATTTCATCATAATCCTCGCCTTCGGCTCGGATTATAAACTCAAATTCGTCGGAAAATACTTAATCGGCCTAGTGACATAATGTACTATTCATTCCATAGCCATAGATTTTATTAATGGGATGAATAATTTTACGCTTCGCTCGGTTATAACGCGGTTTTTAGCCTGGACACATAAAATTGTTTTTTCACCACACCTGCACGGAAAGTACGACTTTCGCTCCCTTGCGTGAGCGGGAAGTCGTTCTTTCCGATGCAGGGGGTGGTGAAAAATAGTATACCTCACACGGGAGTGAAAAAGGCCATCCCAAACTGCGTTTTTGTCACCCTCGCCTTCGGCTCGGGTGTCAATCTCACACGCAGTTTGGGTTAGCCTACTTTCCCTCCCTAGGTGAGTAATATACTATTTCGGCATAGGCGTTGAAAAGTCACTTTTTGACGCCTGTTTTCAATCCACAAAGTGTCACTTTAAACGGTTGGTTTCAGAACTGCCCTATAAAGTCTTTATACGGCAGTCTGGATGCGCAGTTCGAAGTGCGCATTCCAAAGCTGCCATATAAAGTCTTTATGTGTCATAGGCCGTAAAACCGCGATTTTAACCTCGCTTCGCTCGGTTTAAACGCGGTTTTTGGCCTGGACACATAAAATTCTGTATGCCATACGGCCGAAAAAGTATTTTCTGACGAATTTCATCATAATCCTCGCCTTCGGCTCGGATTATAAACTCAAATTCGTCGGAAAATACTTAATCGGCCTAGTGACATAATGTACTATTATACGGCAGTTTCGATGCGCGGTTCGAAGTGCGCGACAGATCGCACCATAACCTCACTCTTCGTCTAGTGAATCTCAACAGGCGTCAAAGTGACTTTTCATGCCTATTTCGAAAAAAATACAGTATGGGGCGCACCCGTAAACCGTTTTTGACTCGAATAATGATTTCAGAACTCGCTTACGGCTCGCCTTTAGCTTGTCCTGAAATCATTATTCTCGCCGAAAAACACTTGGTTTACGGGCATGCCACATAATATACTAATATTGCCATACGGCCCATAAAGTATTTTTTGACGGTTTGACGGATTTCATTATCGCCTTCGGCTCGGATTATAAACTCAAATTCGTCGGAAAATAATTGATCGGCCTAGTGACATAATGTACTATTCATGAATTTTTTGAAAAAAGCGCCTTCGCAGAGCGGATGTATATCTCTCTCCGTTTGACTTTACCCTACTCTTATGACTTTTGGCGCTCGCTTTGAAATTGGAAATTCGGTCCTTATGCTATAGCAGCGCCGCCTATTTAACTCGATTTCACGGACACTTTCATACTCGGAGTTGGTCCTCCTTACCTCTACCCTCCATAACGCTTTCTCACGTTTCCTGTGCATCTCATTTTCGCCAGGGCCGTCTTACTCCTATTCCGTGATCGTGGTTTTCACATCTTCAACGCGGCTTATATAGTCGATGATATATACCTCCAGCTGATGAATGAATTCTGCTTTGTAAATGGAAAATAGAAAGACCCGTCATGAGATTGAATTACACACGATGGCATTTATATTTTGAAAAAAAGGAAACACCTCTTTGTAGTTCGAGGTGAATTCATCCGAAGGTCTGATACTAGCTCGATGTAAATTCAACCACAATGTATAGGACGAGCGCGGAGCGAGTGCAACATACACGGTACGTGCGTTGCCGAAGGTAATTTTACCTTGCACGACCCGTGTCATCAGTACACGAAGTTTATTAGCGGTTTTAATTGCACCATCAAAGGGAAACACAATGTAGGCACAGTATAGGCATGCAGCCGCTGCGGGTAACGTCGCCGTCGAGGCGTACCTTTGCTTGTTTGATGATTGAGACCATTTTATCGAGGTAAGAATTTAGTGGTAAAGTGGTCGAGCTTGAGCATGAGTGACCAGGAAACAGGCAGGAAGTCTGTACGATAACAGAATAACATTCAATATACGCATATAGGTTACATAGGCACTTTGGTAAGAGACGCGAACCTATTTCCTGCTTCGATTTTTGAACTGAGAACACATAAAAATTGGACCTCTGCAGTGTGCCTTTGGCGTTATGGAAACTCGTAATCATATGAGTTCGTTTCTAAAAATTACAATCTTTCATGATTATTTTAAACAAAGCACGAAAGTTTGTTTACCCAGACAGCACGGAATATTGCCCAATATTGTAGCAACATTGCAGCAATATTGCAATGTTGCTACAATGTTGGGCAATATTCCGTGCTGTCTGGATAGATTATGAAAATCGTTTGAGATAGAAAACGAGGATGTCGAATCGTTATCGACAAAATAGTTCTAGCTTGTGCCGTTATGTGAGGAGCTCAGTAAGTACGAAACTGATCGAATAAAATCGGTAACTCAAATTATAACAAATCGTCATAAACCTAACCGATTCATACGTAATAAAAACATATCTGCAGAGCCTATCACACAGCCGTTGCACATACAATTCCAATTGCAGTACATGCATGAGGCGCCGAAGTGGTAGCCCAACGACAAAACTGAGTAGTGAATGGATTAGGTCAATTCATTGAAAATTGCGTGATAAAACCAATCAATCGACATTCGTTTCACGTGCAAATTTATTATTTCAAATACGGTTTGGCTCATTTCATTCCAAAATCTCAAAATAATTTATTCCCCAATTCCTTTCAGCTTACATCGCAAGGTAAGAGCGAGATGGCTGTATTCGTTGTTACTAATCTGAAAATGAATAGCCATATCGCTGCAAACCAAGCGAGTGCAATCGGTTTCCAAGCTCAAAAATTTATCCGGACGAGTCATCAATTCCAACGCCCGCGAGCCCTTTGCAACGTATATACTCTCGCGGATCTTTGCAAGCCATCCGATATCGAAAATGTCTTTGAGGGACTGAAGAAATGCGCAGATATAAACCAGTCAGAGATGATCACAAGATATAAAGAGTAGAGAGCCACTGGCATCACGGGCCAATAAAATGGGAAAACGGCGTTTGCTCTGTGAACTTTGGTGTATTGATTTCTCCTTACGGTCTATCCACTTTACTCTATCCGGATACCAATGAAACTCTTATTCAAGCACACTTGTTGCATGAATCTATAGTATGTTGCGACTGTATAACCAATTACTGTATACTCGGCGTAGAGGTGTCAAAAATGAATTTCCCCTTGAGCGAAATGCTGATAGTTTATACGCCCTACCGCATGATTGTCTAAATGATAGCAATCTGGAGAAGTTGTTATTGAGTTGACTATGATGACTCAGGAGAAGCATAGAACATCGACACCATAGTTAGCGCGTCTGAGATTGAACTTCCAGAATAAGGACTATGGAAGTTATTGCATTCCACGCAACAACGACAAATTGAAGCTCCAACAAAATCATGCCTTTGGTGCAACGTAACTCAAAATTGGTCGATTCGTTCCCGAGTTATTACTCAATAATTATTTCCAATTTTGAATCATTTTTTTTTTTTCTCTCTCTCTTACTTACGATACAAATACTGAAAAATTGCACATTTCGATGCTATTTTTAACATTTCACAAAGAAATTCGAATATTCATTGATCAAATAAAACTTCATAATGTTGGAAGTACCAAAAGTTTAATGTGAGGATTTTCGTAGTAGAATTCTACAATGGAGGTTCACGAATTATAGGACGTTTTGACGGGTAAGAAAGAACATCGGAGCATGTGCCAACGAAAAAACATAATTTGAAAAAATAGTTACGCGGGTATACGTTCAAATACTTCGACTTCTAGCTTCATCATTTTAGATAGCACATCAATTTTGAACCCACGCTTTCCTTTGTTTTTTGTAAAACTATCTAGACGTGAAATCAAAATTTCAACTTTTAGATTCCTCAAAAAGTTATAAATGAAAATATAAAGAAAATGTTGCATGAAACGTTGCATGGAACACTTATATAACATCAATTACTTCAAAAGTCTTAATTAGAAGAAGATTTTACCAAATTTTCAAATTGAGTCATAAACCCCTTAAAAAGTTAGAGGCGGGAAACGGAAAAAAGAATTCAGAGTATCGCTATTGAAAATGTGCAATTTTTCCAGCAATTTTATTTTTCAAAGTCTCCCAAAAATATGTGGATCACTTTTCTACCGTTAAATATCATTGAGTTGGCTAGTAATATAATTGAAATGAAGGTCCACATACTTGATACCCACTTGGAATTCTTTTTTCATAGGTAGACAACCGAATATCAAAAAATTTGAAGGTTCCGTGGATTTTCCCATAATATCACATCAAAGTACTTGGCGAAAGGTTTTTGCACCAAAGGTGCTTTTTGGGTACGACTTTGCTTCTCACTTAGGTTTGTTTAAGTGTATTGAGTATAGCGATGAGTAGGAATAAGCCTGCGGCAAAGTTACTATTTTGATGTAGAATGATCAACTCTATAAATAATTGCGTAACGGGACAAAGTTCCAACGATTATCAATTCCTTAAATGTATATAGGGGGTCCGGCAATTCACAGAATTTTAGTATCTGAAAATATGAGCGAAAAACATTGCTATTTCTGTAATAGGAAATTGAACAGTCTAAAACGAACTACTTGGGTTCGCTCTCTTTTAAAAACTGTCTTTTCTTCTAATTACTGACCTATAGGTACTTCCATAAATTCCTTCTCATATGCTTATGATTTATTTCCGACCGTATATAGAATTGAGAGAACGAGTTAAGATTTAAGAACTCGAGGTGAATTTTTATGTCTTTGAATATAATACATATGGGGAATTCTCCGTCAAAACGTACGGAAATAATAATTCGAAATTTTGATTCCATCAACATTTTTATGAGTAATTACACCTAATGAGAGGAGCTTTCATGATTTATTTCGATTTTTTTCGTTCGCGTGTTCTTGAGATATGAATTTTTGAATTTTTATTTTTTGAAAATTCATAACTTCTTCAAAGATTGACCAAATGAGATGTTTTTTTTTTTTTTTTTTTAAAAGTTTGGTTTTTAACTATACTTCAAGAAAAAAATTACGAGACACCTGAATATTATCAATTGCGGTATGATTTTTCCATTTAAAGATCAAACTTTGCGATTTCGAGAGGTTGGACCATTTTTTTTTTTTTTTCTTTTCAATCCTCATAAAAGCGCTTGTTTTTTTCACAAATTATGCCGTTGGATTTATCGTGGGGTCACATCCCATTCTATTGTTTTTTTCAATTTTGAATTTCGTTCTGGAAAATAAGGCTTCTGTATCGAATCAGACAGGAAGATTTCGTTAAATTTTGACTCCCTCTGGAACTTGTTCACTCAAGTTCACTATTTTAAATACTAGGGACTATTTTTCACAAAATTTTCGCGGGTTAAATCCCGCTATCAATATCAAATGCTGCGATGTTTTTTTTCTACTCAGAAAATTATTTTCTACTTATTTTCTACTTAGAAAAAAAACATCGCAGCATGGACAGACTATTTGATATTGATAGCGGGATTTAACCCGCGAAAATTTTGTGAAAAATAGTCCATAGTATTTAAAATAGTGAACTTGGGTGAACAAGTTCCAGAGGGAGTCAAAATTTAACGAAATCTTCCTGTCTGATTCGATACAGAAGCCTTATTTTCCAGAACGAAATTCAAAATTGAAAAAAACAATAGAATGGGATGTGACCCCACGATAAATCCAACGGCATAATTTGTGAAAAAAACAAGCGCTTTTATGAGGATTGAAAAGAAAAAAAAAAAAAAATGGTCCAACCTCTCGAAATCGCAAAGTTTGATCTTTAAATGGAAAAATCATACCGCAATTGATAATATTCAGGTGTCTCGTAATTTTTTTCTTGAAGTATAGTTAAAAACCAAACTTTTCAAAAAAAAAAAAAAAAAACATCTCATTTGGTCAATCTTTGAAGAAGTTATGAATTTTCAAAAAATAAAAATTCAAAAATTCATATCTCAAGAACACGCGAACGAAAAAAATCGAAATAAATCATGAAAGCTCCTCTCATTAGGTGTAATTACTCATAAAAATGTTGATGGAATCAAAATTTCGAATTATTATTTCCGTACGTTTTGACGGAGAATTCCCCATATGTATTATATTCAAAGACATAAAAATTCACCTCGAGTTCTTAAATCTTAACTCGTTCTCTCAATTCTATATACGGTCGGAAATAAATCATAAGCATATGAGAAGGAATTTATGGAAGTACCTATAGGTCAGTAATTAGAAGAAAAGACAGTTTTTAAAAGAGAGCGAACCCAAGTAGTTCGTTTTAGACTGTTCAATTTCCTATTACAGAAATAGCAATGTTTTTCGCTCATATTTTCAGATACTAAAATTCTGTGAATTGCCGGACCCCCTATATACATTTAAGGAATTGATAATCGTTGGAACTTTGTCCCGTTACGCAATTATTTATAGAGTTGATCATTCTACATCAAAATAGTAACTTTGCCGCAGGCTTATTCCTACTCATCGCTATACTCAATACACTTAAACATACCTAATGGTGTGATTGGATTTATGTAACATATTGTGGAGCCGCTAGAAACCATAGGTTTCGCAATAAATGATCAGTCGCCTTCGAGTCCCACACCAGTACACTCACGGACCTACACGATGAAGCCGTTATCTCCTAGATCATTCTTCGTCTTGGTACTAATTACGATTTTGTCTATCGATTTAACGCCGTCAATCGTCGTTGCCGAAGAGATTAAAAATGGTGAAGCAAATTCAAATACGTCGCGCATAGCAGTGGTGAGTAAAGGACTGCAGACACTCAGCAGATGCATTCGATAAAGTTCGAATATATAGCATAAAGTGTAATTGATTCCAGACTGTATTATACTTACACTGATTACCCCACGTTATGTATGCCTACAGGTTACCGGTGGGAACAAGGGAATAGGTTTTGAAATTGTGAAAGGATTGTGCGAGCGGTTTGACGGGATTGTCTATTTGACCGCGAGAAACGAGGAACGGGGACAAGCCGCGGTTGAAAAGTTGAATAAAGTTGGTCTCTATCCTAGATTCCATCAACTCGATACCACCAACGACGCTAGCGTAGAAACATTCAAGGAATATCTCAACTACACATACGGAGGACTAGACGTCCTTGTGAACAACGCTGGAATTTTTGTCAAGGTTTTCACTCAACTTTGATATTTATAGATATAGTTCTAAATGAGATACACATTATAGCATATTTCAATCGGCGACAGTATTGGAATAACGTGGTTTCAGCTATTATCCCAGCAAATTTCGGAATCAGAACACATCGTGACACTCAGATATCTATCCTAGGTTCCGTTCCTGTTTTTTATGTTCACAGATCTCTAATTGACCATAGTCTAATTAATCGTATAGAATTTATCGCAGATATACATACCGAGAATATTCGGTGACACTGGACGGTGCGCTTCCTACGGTAAACGCAACACAGGCGCGTGCGCACCGCGTGCGTGAAGCTCGTTCGGGAGGGGATGCAATGCTACACTGTCAGTTCCGTCTTTTCCCTAAGGGCACGTGGGGCACGTGCCCAGAGCCCCCGGCCTGATTGGTGCCCCGAAACCAATGAAGTCACTAAGCAAAAGTACATTTTGATTTTTTCACTCACGTTTTTTTGGCTTTCTGAGAGGGCCCCAAACTCTGTGTGCCCAGGGGCCCCTGCATGGCTTAAGACGGCCCTGTACACTGTTAAAAATGATTGTGAATTTACAACATGCCTTACTAAACAAAAGTATTGGAAAATTACAAATGTGGCGTAGCAAAAGTAAATTGCTAAGCTTGTTCTGTAAATTTACAACTAAATTCTTGATTTTACTGAACCTTCATAGGAAAAACACAAAATTGTATTTGAATTTTCTAATAATTGTTTAGTAAATTTGAAGTATTTGTGAATTGATTTTACAGGAAATGTCTTGTAAATTCACTACTCATGTATCTGCCAAAAAACTTCCAATACAATTCCAAATGTATAGGAAGTTTCACACAGAAATTTTTAACAGTGTTGTTCTGTAAATTTACAAATAAATTCTTGATTTTACTGAACCTTCATAGGAAAAACACAAAATTGTATTTGAATTTTCTAATAATTGTTTAGTAAATTTGAAGTATTTGTGAATTGATTTTACAGGAAATGTCTTGTAAATTCACTACTCATGTATCTGCCAAAAAACTTCCAACACAATTCCAAATGTATAGGAAGTTTCACACAGAAATTTTTAACAGTGTACTGGCACCTTATTCCCTGACGAACAAGCCTCACGCACGCGGTGCGTACCTGTGTTAATTTTACCATAAGAAGGGGACCGCCCAGTGTCACCGAATATTCTCGGTATGTCTTATCATCTTCCGAACAATACCTCACAGGAGAATCCCGGGAATCCCGCCGAATTCTCTGCTCAAGCAGCGGAAACTATTGAAGTGAATTACTTCGGTGTATTGAGAGTTTCAAAGGCTTTATTCCCACTGCTGAGACCACATGCGCGAGTTGTTCAAACATCAAGTGCGTATGGACATCTTTTTGCAATACCCGGAAATGCATTAAAGGCTAGACTCTCAAGCCCCGAGCTTACCGAGGATGAACTCAGCCAGTTAATGAGAAATTTCACCGAGTACGTTTTAAGTTTCGTTAAGTTTTGTTTTTTATTTATATATCAAGCAGGAATCAAGGATAATTATCAAACTCAATTTGCAGAACTGCGAAGACAGGTACCCATCTAGAGTTCGGATGGCCTATCCTCGCTTACTCAGTAAGTAAAGTCGGTGTTGCTGCTCTGACTCGTGTTCAGCAAAGAGAATTCGACGGAGATGATAGGGAAGACCTAGTAGTGAATGCTGTGCATCCAGGATACGTACGCACCGACCTGACAGACTACCTGGGTGATTTTACCCCTGAGAGGGGATCACAGGCACCGCTATATCTCGCTCTTTTACCAAAAAATACTGACATCAAAGGGAAATACGTTTGGCACGATAAAACTCTCATTGACTGGGTCGATGGAGGTGCCTTGACCAAGGCCCTAATGAAAACGGATATGTGATAAATCACATGATGTTATGAAAGAAATTAGTAGCGGGTGGCCCCCCCTCCCTCCAGCCCCTCTCCTACCTCCAATAATAACAGTTCATCAACATTGCTATTAACTTTCAGTCAACAAGGTAAAACACATTACAAATCACATACCGAAACTTATGATTTGTCATAATTATATGAATTGTTAATGTATTTTATTTTATGATCTGTACTTTATGATTTACCATGTGATTTGTTATGTACCTATCAAGTCGTAATCACATGTTAAATTACATGATAAAATACATAATATGTATTTTAAAAAATATTATATAATTTAATAAAATATATGTGAAAATATATTTCAGATACATATTATATATCGCAGATACATGTATGATGTATGCAATATACCTATATATGGGAGATACATTATGAATTTATTTGTGATATGTAACTTTTCGTCAAAAAATGTATCTCGAGATATATTTAGGACGTAGTCAAAATATAATGGAAATACAGTTAAAATATATTCTGACTATATGTTTAAAATATATTTTAAATACAGTAAAAAATATATTGGACAAATAGTCCAAATATGAACGGAATACATTTTAAAGGATGCTTTTGATAATTTTTTAATAATATTTTTAATTATTTCTACTAATAATAGTAATTTAAATACAGATAAGCAAATAAAATAAGTCTAATATACTAAAAAGAATTGTAACGAATAAATTGAGGGTAAAGTAAAAGGGTTTATTTTCATTAATAAAAACAACAAGAAAGTAAATAATTTCATAAATAATAGTCCGAGCACCTATACATATTCTGACGGCCCTTGACCTATAGGCTAGCTGCGTACCTCTACATGCACAGAATCAAGCTTGTATCGTTGTAAACATACACATAAATTGTTTCCCAGTTACGCCTCAGCCCCAAATAGGTGGCGCTGACGGGCGTATATGTGCACAAGAAACACACACACTAGTAGCGTGCTTGTATGTTACGCAGCTAGCCTATTCGACTGGAACACTTGGTGTGTATGTAGATGAATCGTCGCCACCAATCCATTTCACAAGTGCAAATAATTTCTTAGACATTATATATGTCGGCGCGTGATATTCTGGACACCGCGCTTTCTCACGGCTGTGGTGTTTATTATAAATTGAATAATCCTTTTATGATTTTGGCCCCACAGTCTTCTGTCTCTTTTCTTTTCATTAAATTTAATTTATACCCTGAATGTGTTTATAAATATACGTCAACATATCGATGGACTAATGCCAAACGTTTTTTTTAGTGGCAAAATCTTTTTCTTTCATGCAATGGAGAATCTTGTGGGCATATCAGAAAAAAAAAATTTTATTGGCCCTTTCGCCCGTATTGCATTAGTCCATCGATATATTTCCACGTATATTAAAAAATATAAACCCTAGCAAATTCAGTTACACCAAAATTACACCAATAGTACACGGGGTAGGTTTGCGGTGTAATATTGGTGTAATTTTGGCAAAACTCTATGATGCGTCCAAAATTACACCAAAATGGGTCGGGTGTGAAATTGGTGTAAAGGTGGTGTGAAAAATTCTGAGATACACCGTGTGATTTTGGTGTAATTTTGGACGCATTGCAGAGTTTCACCGAAATTACACCAATATTACACCAAAATCAAACCACACCCAAAATACACCAAAATGACACCAAAAAATATTGGTGTAAATGAATCCGCTAGGGAATAAGGTACACATTCAGCTTATACGTCGAATGTTTTTAGAATAAGGTTAATGTATTACGTATACGGGTGTCCCAGAATTCGCGACGAATAATTTACAGGGTAAATCTTGATCAAAGACGGGATTGGAACTTCCTTAGCCGTTTCTTCCGCTTATGCTTAGATGTCTCGTTACGAGGGGTTAACCACTCTTGAAGTCAGGTGTACACATGGCTGAGAATCAGTTGAAGTCAGCTGACGTCACTTGAAGTCAGTTGAAGTCAGTTGAAGTCAGCTGAAGTCAGCTGAAGTCAGCTGAGTCAGTTGAAGTCAGTTGAGTCAGTTGAGTCAGTTGAGTCAGTTGAAGTCAGTTGAAAAGTCAGTTGAAGTCAGTTGAAGAGTCAGCTGAAGTCACTTGGAGTCAGCTGAAGTCACTTGAAGTCAGTTGAAGTCAGTCGAAGTCAGCTGAAGTCACTTGAAGTCAGTTGAAGTCAGTTGAAGTCAGTCGAAGTCAGCTGAAGTCAGTTGGTCAGTGAGTCAATTGAAGTCAGCTGAAGTCACTTGAAGTCCCTTGCAGACAGCTGAAGTCAGTGAGTCACTTGAAGTCAGCTGGAGTCACTTGAAGTCAGCTGAAGTCAGTTGAAGTCAGCTGAAGTCAGTTGAAGTCAGCTGAAGTCAGCTGAAGTCAGTTGAAGTCAGTTGAAGTCAGTTGACTTCATGAAGTCTTGAAGTCTTGAAGTCTTGAAGTCAGTTGAAGTCAGTTGACTTCATGAAGTCTTGAAGTCTTGAAGTCAGGTGTACGGTCAATCGACGAGTGGTTAACCCCTCGTCTCGTTAGGTATAATTATTTTAAGTCCAGCCAATGACGCGCGACTTATGCCGCTCGGTTGTGTGCGCGTCTCCCACCCGACGCTACTCTTTCCGCGGAAGTCTCGGTCCGCTCACTTCGATCTGGTATAGTTATCATTTATCAAAATAAATGACGTAAGTATTTCAAACTACCACCTTCGGAAATCCTGGAATATACCGCGTCACAAATGTAAACCTCATTAACGGTTGATTAAAGATTAGTTTTATTTCCATGAGTTTAAAAAATTAACTGGATTGAATTTGATTTCCGACCTGTAAATTGAGGATATCAACCTATCTCCGTAGTAACTTTTATGTTTGTGAAAACTCTATTCAACTGTGTTAATTCAACCATTACGCGAAGAAATAACCATAGCAGATTCTGTGATAAACTATAATGCTGGACACAAGACGAGACAAGACGAGACTTTGCAGAGTCTTGTCTTGGTCTCGGAAAAATCTCAATTTTTACGTCTTGTCTTGGTCTGTGAAGTTCGGTCTTGGTCTCGGTCTTAGTCTAAAAAAAGTCTCTTATATATACCGAGAAGTTTCGTGGACGCGGAACGCTAGGGGTACCAACCCGAAATTTTTGCTATTTCATAGGCGTAGGTCATACAGTAAACTGCAGCACCAGTTTGGTAACTTACTAGATGTTTCTAGTAAAATCACTAGAGATCACTAGAAATCTAGTGACTAGATTTCCGGTGATTTCTAGTGATCTTACTAGAAACATCTAGTAAGTTACCAAACTGCTGCTGCAGTGTACTGTATGACCTACGCCAATGGAATAGCAAAAATTTCGGGTTGGTACCCCTAGCGTTCCGCGTCCACGAAACTTCTCGGTATAAACCGCGCCGAAGCATGTGTTGAAGCGAACGGGAGACACTTCCAACATAGATTGTAGTTTTTGATATAGGTGGTTTATTTTGATAAAAAGTATTTTATGACAATTTCGAACGCTTATTTATTGATACGCTTCTCTGTATTGAGGTAAAATTGTTTTTTTTCAAACCTAACGAGAGAATTCATTAAATTCTTTATTGGACGACAACCAACATTTGTTTATCGTAGTGCTGGATACAAGACCAAGACCGGACTTGGTCTTGTCTTGGTCTCGTCTCGATTTTCGAGAATGGGAACTGGATGTTACGTATGGAAAAATTCAAAATTGAACGTTCTTCAAAAATTCAAAATTTATATGGAATAATGTGATACTCAAATAATTAGGGCCATTAAGGGACAAGCAACAACCTTTCAAGACCAAGACAAGACCAAGACGAGACCTGAAAATCGAGGTTTTTTTTAGACTAAGACCGAGACCAAGACCGAACTTCACAGACCAAGACAAGACGTAAAAATTGAGATTTTTCCGAGACCAAGACAAGACTCTGCAAAGTCTCGTCTTGTCTCGTCTTGTGTCCAGCACTACAGTTTATCACAGAATCTGCAATGGTTATTTCTTCGCGTAATGGTTGAATTAACACAGTTGAATAGAGTTTTCACAAACATAAAAGTTACTACGGAGATAGGTTGATATCCTCAATTTACAGGTCGGAAATCAAATTCAATCCAGTTAATTTTTTAAACTTATGGAAATAAAACTAATCTTTAATCAAGTACCGTTAATGAGGTTTATATTTGTGACGCGGTATATTCCAGGATTTCCGAAGGTGGTAGTTTGAAATACTTACGTCATTTATTTTGATAAATGATAACTATACCAAATCGAAGTGAGCGGACCGAGACTTCCGCGGAAAGAGTATAGCGTCGGGTGGGAGACGCGCACACAACCGAGCGGCAGGCACACCGACAAGCGGCCGTTCATTAGTCGCGCGTCATTGGCTGGACTTAAGGTGAAGTGAAACGTTTGTCAGAACCTCGAAAACGGGAATCGTGAATTCTCCGAAACTACTGAATGAATCGCGATGAAACTTTGAGGGATTACACATAATTGTGGCAGAAAGTGGCTGATTATTTCACTTTTCCAAAATTTGACAAAAATTTTTACAGATTGACGTACCGACCACATAAATCGCGAGATTATTCACTGTTGCCGTAGATAATCGCATTTTCCCGATAATTAGCCACTCCGCAATGAAAAACCACACGCTTTGAGCCTAATCTCGTGTCATTTGATGGAGAAATGGCTGAGAATTGACGATTCTCCGTTGCTCATAACTAAAAGACCGATATTCAATTGAGATCACAACCCTTATCGACATTTAGTCGAGATCACAGCCTGTATGGAAATTGCAGCCAGTATATTTGCAAATAATCTAGCGGTGGACAGAGGTACCAAACGTTCGGTATTTCTGTTTTACCGCGGTGCAAGGCACCCAGCCGTGGCCTTGAAACGTTTCACTTCACCTTAAGATAATTATAACGAGACATCTACACTGAGAGAATTTTATGATAGCGTGTACGATCTTAGAATTGTAGATTATGGAATGGCATTGTATAGTTCATAATAACATAAGAGATGGTAACCATTACCATCTGAGTGGTCAATTTTTTTATACAGATGGTAATAGTACTTTACGATACGAGTGCGCAAAGTAGGTCGTTCCCGCACGAGCGTAGCGAGTGCGGGATGACCTACGTGCGCACGAGTATCGTACATTATTTTTCCAAAAAAGCTGCGCAAAGTTCGTCACTTGAGCTGGCGTGGGTAGCAATAACCTATCCCCCCGTGTTGCACACGATATTTTTTATTACACGTGCATGGAAACACCGATTTTCCGAGCCGAATTTCCGATCTATAGTATGTGGATGATATCTGATGATAACTGTCGACGTAACCTGTAAACACAAACGGGGTCCAGGGGCGAAGCCCCTGGTGGGGTCCGGGGCGAAGCCCCGGTGGGGCCCAGGGGCGAAGCCCCGGTGGGGGGTTCGGGGGGCGAAGCCCCCTGACTACTAAAAAAATAAATTTTCATTTGAAACAATAAGAGTAGTCAACGTGTTACGAATAAAATCTGAAAAAAAATTCCAATTTAGATACATCTTCTATTCAAAATATAATTCCCACCATATTTATGGACATTGTTCCTGAATTTTATTTTCAAAATTATTACGATATAGTACATTCCTGACTGACTGCCTTCTACAATTTCCTCTCTTGAATAGCACTGCTTGAAAAGGTTCAAACAGATCTTCCAACGCAACGAGGTACAGACAACGATGTAAACATACCGCTACAAAGTATACGGTCGGTGTGCGGTGTGCTCACTCGGTGCCCAGAATCCATTCCCGCACGCAAAAACGTAAACAAACCATTCCCGCACGGAAATACGTAAACAAACCATTCCCGCACGCTAAAAGAATTCATTACCGCACGCTAAATTGCATGCGGGAAAAGAGCACTTTGCGCACGCAAAACCGTGTGCAAAAACGAACTTTGCGCACGCCGTTTGGAAAATATTATCATCAGGGTGTTGAATTCAATCATCGCCGATAATCGCTATTACTTCGGCTATTACAATCGGTTGTTTTTGTGTTTTTACAATCATGCGATAGTAGTATTTACTATAAAATTCTCTCAGTGTAAGCATAACCGGAAGAAACGGCTAAGGAAGTTTCGATCCCGTCTTTGATCAAGATTTACCCTGTAAATTATTCGTCGCGAATTCTGGGACACCCTATACATAAATGCAAGAATATATGCGAGATATGTCATTTTTGGAACAAAATACATTTTATATGGGGGAACGCGGGGCAAAACGGGCACCAGATTAAAAAAAAAAAAATAATATGGTCGGAAATGATTTTTTATGAAATATGGCGACATATTTTGGATCAATATAATGACACAAGAAAATGAAAAAATAAAAAAAACTGAAAAAAGAAATTCATTTATTTTTTGTGTCATTATTGATCCAAAATACGTCGCCATATTTCATAAAAAATCATTTCCGACCACATTCTTTTTTTTTTGGATTTGGCGACCGTTTTGCCCCGTGCTCCCATATGTTTTATATATGGGTCAAAACGCGTCAAACGGATAATGGCTCTGCCCAAAATTGTAGGTCACCAAAAAAATCGTGAGCGGGAGCAAAATTTTTCTCTTACTGTCTAGTTTTCATTGCCATGTGGCATATTTGATAAATTCAAAACGACGGCTTCAATATGGCGGCTCAAACCTGGGGAGTTCGTCGAAAATTTTCAAGAAGTGATGTTAACTCGCTCAATTTTGATGCTAGATTGTTTTTGAGGTCAGAAATGGATTCAGCATTGAGTTTGACATTAAAAAAAAAATAGATAAAAAAAATGAAAAAATTGTTGAATTATCAAATTATTAAATCAAATGATTAAGACGTGCATTGAGCGCCAATAAAATTTCCTAGTTGGAAATGCGATATGGTGATAATTTTCGGACAAATACGATTTCGACTCGTACATTACCTTGATAATAGCTCAGGAGGTCAATTGGAAGCATTAGAACTTCGCAGGGAGTATGAAAAATAGGTTTTGCCATTCGTGAAGCATTTCCCATGTATTATTTTTGGGATTTCCGAAATTTTTTTGTTATGACCTTTAAATCTGAAATTCAATGCTGAATCCATTTCTGACCTCAAAAAAAATCTAGCATAAAAATTGAGCGAGTTATCATCACTTTTTGAAAGCTCTCGACTAACTTCCCAGGTTCGAGCCGCCATATTGAAGCCGTCGTTAGAATTTTCCAAATATGCCACATGGCAATGGAAACTAGACAGTAAGAGGAAGATTTTGAACCCACTGACGATTTTTTTTGGTGACCTACAATTTTGGGCAGAGCCATTATCCGTTTGACGCGTTTTGACCCATATATATGTATTTTCCCACATATTTCGCATATATTTTATTTCCACGTAGGATACTAATTTCATTCATAACATCATGTGATTTATCACATAATCATTTTCAGTAGGGTGCCCAGTAAATACCTGTATCGACATCGTATACCTATAGCTGGTATACCTACCGTACGGATCTCTGATGGTTTGAAGACTCCAACGATAGAGCAAGGCAGCCCTGCACGTGGCCACCCACTCCACCAAGCATATTAATTCGATATTAATTCACCCTTCCGAGAGGAGCCCAATAAAGTTCATTGTACGCAGTTCTTTTATTAACAAAAATTATGATATCAAAGGAAAATACATTTGGCACGATAAAACTTTCGGCGACTAAGTGCATATACCTTTCCAACCCCTCATTAGACCTTGTCCACATTGTCCTCTACGAATTCCGTATTATTTTTTTTCAGACTCTAGAATGACATAGCAGCACATTGGTAGCCGCCTATTGTTTTTCATGATTTCATTGCTATTTATTTTGCCGTTATTTCCGCTACAGAATCAACCCCCTGGTGAAAAAATAAACGATCATTTATATTATGGCCAATAATGTTACAACCCAGTAAACTAACACGAATGGAAACAAATTGGATACACGAAAAAAAAAAAACTGTTACGCTTACAAGAAAGTTGGTAAATTTGACAATATTCTGCGGCAACATATAGGACAAGCGGGGTCTTTTGTTGCTTTGACAAGTCTAAAGTCTTAAATCGATTATAGTTGAAATTACGAAATTATTCTGTATAATCAACAAGTATGGTACATTACTGCTTGAGTCAAACAAGTTTACATTGTTAGTTTAACTAATGTATGCTGCTAATTGTACAATCTCCAAAAGTCATACTTACTCTACATTCTTACCGTAATGCCGATGTCACTATGACAAATCGGCTGTGTGAAATAGACAATGCAACGCAGTCAGACTTACTTTTGCTCTAGTTGAAGTTACAAAAAGTATAGTAAAAACTTTGACTATGTCGACTTTGTAAGTACAACAGTATTATTTTTTTCCGTGTATGCGAAAAACGGAATGAACACGAATCAAATAGAATTTTAAAAAATTATTTACCAATTCGTTTTAATTACGAATAATTGACACACAGGTCTTTTTAATTCCATCTAATTCATATTGTTTTCGTTTTCCACATACTCAATTCCATTTGTTTTACTGGGAAGTAGCCATAGAGACCAGCAAAGGGGAAAACTCGTTACTATGACAACATGAAGCCTGAGTCTACACTGTTAAAAATTATTGTAAATTTACCAATATATTTACTACACAAAAGGTTGTAAAATTACAAATGTGGTGTAGTAAAGTGAATTTACAGATAAATTGCTTGATTTTACTGAACTTTCATAGGAGAAACACAAAATTTTATTTGAATTCGCTAAATTGTTTAGTAAATTTGAAGTATTTGTAAATTAATTTTAAGGAAATGTCTTGTAAATTTACTACCATGTATATGCATCGCAACTTCCTACAAAATGTAGGAAGTTCCACTTGGAAATTTTTAACAGTGTAAATAGAAACTAGAGCCGAAAAAGTTTCTCGACATAACGTTGCACATTGGTTTCACTTAACTTATTGAAACACTAGTAGAAATACTGGTTCAGGAAAAATAATTATAAGTCTTCAAAATGGACGTCGAAGATCTGAAGTTAGAAGGCATAATAGCTTTTGACGGTTGGTATAATATTTCAACTCATTAAATATTACGAATACTTACAGCCAATGGGACACTTGTGAGAATGATGAAAAATCAATAAAGATCTTTTGGACTCAGCATTTCAACTGTTTTATTGTTAATGATAGATTGATCATCATTTATTACTTTTCCAGGTATAACTAGGAAGGGATTACAACTACATCCTGACAATGAACACCTGATTTATCCAATGGGGAACAAAGTGACTGTTAAAAACATAGCCAATAGAAAACAGAAGTTTCTTACTGGGCATACTAATGTCATTTCTGCAGTGTGCGTCTCTCCCTGTGGGAAATATGTCGGGTCTGGACAGATAAACCACGTCGGATTCAAGGTACCCTGGCGGCTTCTGTGACACGCTTGATATACCGTAGATATATCGTCTGTTCATCGTTTTATCACCGTTGTCATACGTATAAACATGGAGTAAATACGGTAGATTTGCGCCGAAAATGAACAAAGTTTATACCGTATGTATGGGTACTTAAGACTCTCAACATACGGTTTGAACATCGTGTACATACCGTCCATCCGCCTATACAATATGCGACCTTTTGTGGTCCCTCCAAAATATACGTGAAGATACGATATCTATACCGCGGTCATACGGTATCAGTACTTCATTGTATCGTATCCATACCGCATTCACACCATAATCATACCGCATTTAGAACGAACCGTACCGCGATGAAAAAAAAAACTTATCTTGAATTTCAGCATAGGTATTAATAGCGACGCCTCAGTGAAAGAACATACAGCTTTATTAAAAAATCATGCTGTTCCATATATCTTTATCGGACGAGACAGCATAATTTTAGAATTAAATTCGATATATGTTCTTTCGCTGAGGCGTCGCTGTATTCTCATATTAGTAAAAGGGACATATTGAAATTTCAACGAAATATGTATTTTATTCGCTGCATGGCGATATCCATATGTGATACATATACAGGTAGGGTTGCCACCTCAGGCCGACTACTGACCCGGAGATGGGGGGGGGGGGGGGGGGCAGAACGAGGAATACACAAATTTTAGCGCTTTTTATCCGAACGCAACCCTAGATTTTTATACAAGTATTACATCACCTTTTTTATTAGTTATATGGAATAACCTCGTAATGAAGGAATATCGGTATGACTACCCTTACGGAAAAAACCCTTCAAGTTTGAGGGTGAACCTTCAATTTTCAAGGGGTTTCACCCTCTATTCTGGGGGTGAAAGCCCGAAATTTCAGGGTTTAACCTCCAATCTTTAGGGTAATACCTTCAATTCCTATGGATGAACCATCAATTAAAGGGTCAACTCTGAAAAGTTGATAGATCCATCCTGCAAATGGGGGTCAATATTGAAAATTGAGGGAAAACCACCAAGAATTGAGGAAATCCCTAAAAAATTAAGGGACAACCTCCAACAATTGAGGGATAACCCTGAGACGTTCCGGGACAACTCTGAAAATTGAGGGATGACCCTGAATAGTTAGTGGTCAACAGTGATGAGTGGCGGGTCACTTCAAAAGTCACTTCAAAAAGTCATTTTAAAAACCCTGAAGTTGAAGGGACCCCTCAATTCAGGGTTAACCCCCAAGATGGGGGTACGAAATCACACTGAAAGTTGAGGGCTCAGTTGAGAGTAATATTTTGAGGGGTTTATTTCCGTAAGGGTAGGAAGTCTGATACCCAAGCGCTACGCCTGTGCCGCGTCAGTGGCGAAAATTTTAACTGTTATTACTGTTAACAGTGCAAATCATGTTTTGCGACTTACCGGCGTTAACAGCGGCTATAAAACTCAAAACTTCAATGGGTCATACGTTTCACCCGGAGATTTAGTTTTTAACCCGGAGTCCGGAGTAAAGTAGCCAAAACCCGGAGTCTCCGGGTCAAACCCGGAGTCTCCGGGTCAAACCCGGAGAGGTGGCAGCCCTAGATATATACCGTATAAATGTGGTATTATATACGTCGTGGTTGCTGACCTTATACCCTTTCCATCCGTACTTTATACGTACTTTATCCGTACTTCAACTGAAGCACATACGGTTTTCATATCGTATAATCACGTATACAGGGCGGGGCATTTAAAGTGACCCACCCAAATATCTCTGTTGCTTTGACAGTTACAAGAAAAATTTTAAAATATGACCTTTTCGATTTCGGAGGGCTGATACAGTGATGATAAATTCATTTTCTTCAAAGTCACAGTTTTCGAGTTCTTAAGGTCATCGATGGTTTTTCAAATGGGAGCATGTATTTCTGATATGACGACGTTGTAGCCGACACTGAGACGAATCCAACGACCTATAATAATATGACCTTGGAATAATTTTTCACCTCAATACACGGAGAGAATTTTATGGTAAGCGCTCTCATACTGCATAGGATTTTCGATGTATCGCGCACTTTTGAGACCATTCTCACAATTTAGGCAATGGTTACTATATCTCATAGTACGAGACCTCAAAAGTGCGCGATACATCGAAAATCCTATGCAGTATGAGAGCGCTTACCGTAAAATTCTCTCCGTGTATTGAGGTGAAAAATTATTCCAAGCTCATATTATTATAGGTCGTTGGATTTGTCTCAGTGTCGGCTACAACATCGTTATATCAGAAATACATGCTCCCATTTGAAAAAACATTGATGACCTTGAGAACTCGAAAACTGTGACCTTGAAGAAAATGAATTTATCATTACTGTATCAGCCCTTCGAAATCAAAAATATCATCTCTTAAAATTTTTCTTGTAACTGTAAAAGCAACAGAGATATTTGGGTGGGTTACTTTAAATGCCCCACCCTGTATATACGGTTCGAACTTTGTTCATTTTGGGCGCAAATCTACCGTCTTTATTCGGTACAAGAACGTTTAGATGCGGTCGTGCTACCGTCATCATACTCATACCGTATTTACCCGGTACATACAGCGTATATTCTACGCAAACCAAAAGCCGCCAGGGCTGTCAACGACGGGCCAACGCGGTAACTAATATTAGTGAGCCAACAGATCCCCAACGCTCGCCCAATGCAGCGATAGTCAGGGCCGTCGAGACCCGAACCGGGCCCCGGTGCATGGGGCGTTCGTTTCATGCGAAAATAGAGACTACAGATGGTTTTTACATTATTCGCCGAGGAAATCGAATTCGAAAAATGTAAAAACCATCTGTAGACTCTATTTTCGCATGAAACGTTTAATCTTTCTTCTATTTTTATTTGAAAGTTCATATTTTTTCCCGTAACCGGGCCCCCGGGGCAATTACCCCGGCTGACCCCCCCTCTTGTCGGGCCTGGCGATAGTTGTCCTCCAACGCGCTGTCAACGACGAGCCAACGCGGTATCTAATATTAGTGAGCCAACAGATTCCCAACGCTTTCCCAATGCGCCGATAGTTGTCCTCCAACGCGCTGTCAACGACGGGCCAACGCGGTATCTAATATTAGTGAATCAACAGATTTCCAACGCTCGCCCAATGCGGCGATAGTTGTCCTCTAACGCGCTGTCAACGACGAGCCAACGTGGTATCTAATATTAGTGAGTCAACAGATTTCCAACGCTCGCCCAATGCGGCGATAGTTGTCCTCCAACGCGCTGTCAACGACGGGCCAACGCGATATCTAATATTAGTGAGTCAACAGATTTCCAACGCTCGCCCAATGCGGCGATAGTTGTCCTCCAACGTGCTGTCAACGACGGGCCAACTCGGTATCTAATATTAGTGAGTCAACAGATTTCCAACGCTCGCCCAATGTGGCGACAGTTGTTCTCCAACGCGCTGTCAACGACGAGCCAACGCGGTATCTAATATTAGTGAGCCAACAGATTCCCAACGCTTGCCCAACTTGCCGACAGTTGTCCTCTAACGCGCTGTTAACGACGGGCCAACGCGGTATCTTATATTGGTGAGCCAACAGATTTCCAACGCTCGCCCATGCGGCAATAGTTGTCCTCCAACGCGCTGACAACGAGGTGCCAACGAAGAACTCGCGTCCAATACAATTCCAACGTCCACTATGTTTTACCAATATATGATCAACGATATCTCAATCACCTCAACACATTTCCAACGACAATTTCGTTGAATCGGCCCATCAGGGTAAACACTGAATTTTTAGTGTAATCACTGAATTGTGGGTGTAAAACTCTTAAATTGGGAGTTGACTTCCAAATTTCGAGTGTTGAACTCCCAAATTGAGATTTGACACCTAAATTTCGAGTATCGAACTCCCAGGTTTAGAGTTGACTCCCAAATTTTGAGTGTCGAACTCCCAAATTGAGAGTCGATTCCCAAATTTCGAGTGTCGAACTCCCAAATTGAGAGTTGACTACCAAATTTTGAGTGTCCAACTCCCAAATTGAGGGTGGACTCCCAAATTTTGAGTGTCGAACTCCCAAACTGAGAGTTGACTCCCAAATGAGTGACACCCAACAGAGGGTCAACACTCAACTGAGAGTCAACACCCAAGTTAGGTGTACGAAAGTACACCTCAGTTGAGAGTCACTACTGAGTGTTATTTTGAGGGTTATTTTGAGTGTTTTTTCCGTAAGGGTTAGATCGGTCACGGTCGCCTCTCTGAGAGTTCATAGCCTCGGGGAGAGAGTTCATAACCTAACGCATTCATGCTTCTTTCATGCATCCACCCTACGTAACTAGCAAGCCCGGCGACTTAAAAATTTCCCAAGTGTGGAATTTATATACGGCCGGGGGGGGGGGGGGGGGGGGGGGTCAAATTTTATTTAACATAACGAATAATGAAGATATTTATTGTAATTAAAAATTGCAGGTAATGGTTATACTAAGACATGCTTAGGCCTAGTAGGCTAAATTTGAACTAAGAAGGTTACCGATACTACAGCAACGGTATGCCCGAGGGTATAGTACATTTCGATGGTTTTCCATTTTTTTCTTTCTCTACTTTAAGATTTTTTCATCATATTTTTATCTCAAATCCTCAGGTATGGAATACCATACCTCAGAAATTTCAGAGTATGGTTCACTCCATACCATCCATACGTAAGTCGCCGGGCTTGGTAACTAGAGTCGTCTAAATTGGTTCGGGAGTCACTTGTAACACGCGTTGCAAAATGCTATGTTACAAGGTATACCTGTGACGCTGATAAAATGAGAGTACCTGTTGAGTACAATCCTTCGGGACTTTCTGTTACATTAAGGGGGGGGTAAGGTTTTGCACTTTCAAAAAATCGATTTTTTTTCTTTTAGTCTTTTCTTGTAGTTAAACATTTCAAAAATATATTCCCAAAATTTCAAGTCAATCCGAGCAAAATTCTCAAAGTTATCGAGTAGTTAGTCTTCGCTCCTTCAAACTGTAGTTCCGACAGCTGCGGACGCTCAGAACGTCAGAGCACAGCTGATGAGCAGGTATACAGTTTATTCACTTGGGGATCATTCTGAACTTTCTGGCCCATTATTCTTTTTAGAAAAATAATTTATTTAGCTGGAATCGATGATTCAGTGTGAGTTAAAAAAAAAAACATTTTTTTTCTTCACTTTTTTTAGCTTCTAAAACTGACGCGTTTTTCTCAAAACCACTTTTTCAAAGTCCGTGTACACTACCATTTTAAAACGACTTTACCGATTCATTTCAAATTTGGTACACACATTCCGCATATAAAATACCTCCCCCCAATGATGAGTTTTAGAATTTTTTCTTTTATATAAGGGGTTTTTTACTTGCAAAATGGCGGAATTTTTCGTGAAAAATAGCATTTTTCACTTTAAATGGCCGGCAAAAATGTTGAAGTGAACAAAAAAATAATCTAAGATCGTTGGGGGGAGGATTTATTAATACTTTGACTAAATGCAAATGGTTTTTGATGTCAGATAATTTTCGGCTGAGATATAGTGTACACGGCAAATCGTCTTTTTCCAAAGGCGCTCTGGGAAAAGCTCTGTCACCGGCTTGTTTGTGAATATTTTTGCATCAAAATTTTACAGAATATTCATAAAACTATACTTAATAATGTACAAAAGGTTTTAATGAATTTACTCAAACCATTTTTCTACAAAAAATTCGCAAAAAAAGTGTATTTTTTCACGCTGAAAACCTTACCCCCCCCTTAAAGCCAGGAATCTCGCTCGTTTTGGAAGACTATCTTGCTGTGAGTTGCCTCATTCGTTTAATTCGTTTAATGGGGCAAGAGATTAATTGAACTTTGCCCCGGTGGTCCAGTACGAGTGTTTATCACGCGTCAAAGACGAACTTGTATGAATAGTATAGTAGAGGAAATTGTACAGCGCGTAGTACGAACATATACGTTTCACTCGCAACTCAATACGCATCAGCATAATCTTACGAGTGTAACATAACGCAATACACAATCGTGTAACATATTAGATTAGCGCTAAAAACTGTATTACAGAAAAAAAAATCAAGCTTCAAGGAAATCGGCATACGAGCACCTGCACGATGAAGCCATCATCCGCAATATTATTTCATTTACTAGTGCTATTTACGATTTTATGTTTGGATCTTTTGCCGTCAACCGTCATTGCCGAAGACCTTGAAAACGTCGACGTCAACGCAACAACATCGCGCGTAGCAGTGGCAAGTAAAAGAATGCAGTTAACGTATCAACACACGAAAAAAATGTGCTGTCTAATTTACTTTGTGAATAGTTAGTATGTGGACAGCACTTTTTTGCGGTAGAAATGACAACAATAATTGTGGTAACATTTACTCATTTAGACATTGAAGGCCACTTGCTCCAATGTAGTACCAAATACTAGAATTGGGGTAATTTCTACTGCAGAAAAGTGCTGTCTATAAGTATACTAGCTATAAAAACGTATTTACTAACGTAGTAAATTCAATATCACATTTTTGTCCGTGTGCATTTAATGAAATTCGAATATCAGAGACGTGTCATTGATTCGAGACTATATATTTTCATGTACAACTTTTCCCTCGTTATTTGTGGCCACAGGTTACTGGCGGCAACAAGGGCATAGGTTTTGCGATAGTGAAAGGCTTGTGCGAACGGTTTGACGGAATCGTATATTTGACTGCAAGAAGTGAGGAACGGGGAAAAGCCGCAGTTGAAAAGCTGAGTGAAATTGGTCTACATCCTAGATTTCATCAACTCGACATCACCAACGACTCCAGCGTCGGAACATTCAAGAAATACCTCAACGACACTCATGGGGGATTAGACATTCTCGTCAACAACGCTGCAATTGCTTTCAAGGTTTTAATTTCATTCGTACACCCATAGATTATAACTTATTAATTTTATAACAACTCTGTGATACAAAGACTCATTGTGCGAATAGATAGTAATGAGTGTGCCATACTGTATTGGTATTATGTCTTATCACTCGTTACGTCAACCGATTAAAAAATTCGAACAAGTCATGACACCAGACATCTGATATGGCCTGTGGTTTATCGTCATCCAGATACTTCAATATTGGGAGAAAGCGCTGAACTTTATTCACTGTAGCATCTATTTCATGCATCGAACACATGTGCCTGTGATCATTTTTATATTCTGCCCTCCTATATAGAAGCATGCCACTGATCCTATCTATACTCAAGCATTCGAAACAGTGCGAGTGAACTATTTCGGCGTGCTGAGAGTTTCAAATGCGCTGTTTCCACTCCTAAGACCACATGCTCGAGTTGTTCAAATATCAAGTATCTCTGGACGTCTGGCGATAATACCAGGGAATGAGTTAAAAGCTAGATTTTCAAGCCCTGAACTGACCGAGGCTGGACTAAGCCAAATAATGAGAGAATATATCCAGTGAGATTATATTGTGGTCACCCTTAACTTGATCGTTCGTCTTATTCGAAGCACGAATCAATAATTATAATAAGACTTAATTTACAGAGCTGCAAAGACAGATACTTGCCGAGAGTTGGGATGGCCCGTAGAGCATGGATGGCCTAATAACGCTTACTCAGTAAGTAAAGTCGGTGTTTCTGCTCTGAGTCGTATTCAACAGAGAAAATTCGACGCGGACAACAGAGAAGACCTTGTCGTAAATTCTGTGCATCCTGGTTTTGTCGATACCGACTTGACCAGCCATATGGCACCTTTCACTCCTGAGAGAGGAGCACAGGCTCCGCTTTTCCTCGCTCTCTTGCCGAATAATACCGACATCAAAGGAAAATACGTCTGGCACGATAATACTGTCGTCGATTGGATGAACGGTACTATATTAGCGAACGGTACGATATTGGAGAACGAATAGACTATATATTCTCATGTTATTATTTTTTTTATCAAACCGTCACAGTTTAGTGAAATATGTATAATTTTTATTACTACCAGAAATAATCTCAAATAATTTGAGATTTGGAAGCCCGAGATTCGGAAAACTCAAGTCAGTCCAAGAAATTTGATCATACAAAATTTCAATGAAGTAAAATTAATGCATTTTCGGTTATCCTATATAGCAAGCATACGTTTTCTCTAACTCCGAACGCTAATTGTTATAAGTTGTAAGTGCGTATGAAGAATAAAATCATGAATTTTATGATAATTTGTTTAAATCAATAGACATAAGTTATTTTCATAAGAAGAACAAAAAATTATTAAAAATACTCTTTTTTTTTACGCCTCTGACTACATCTCACCCCTGCATAAATCACTTTCACCCGAATCGATGCAATATTGCTCGATGAATGATATTCACATCGCTATGTTCGTAACCCTACTTGTCGAAGAGATGCAACGGGTCAGTCAGTCACCGAAGAAATGCTCGGTTGTAACTAATGTAGGAAAAAAAATCGAAATTCACACCTGAGATGAATTCATAAAGAATCAATATCGTATGCCATTGACTTAAATTAAGTTTATTACTACGAGATGCATAAATTTCACCAAGAGAGTTATTTATAACCTAATAATGTTTGAAATAAACAGAAATTGTCGATCAAGGTCAGGTTCGAGGTCAATTAAAGGTCGAATGTTTTATTTACAGAAAAACTCAATTTCTGACCCCACTCTCTTCAAAGGAATCAGTGGAATTTCACTGATTTACCAGTGGATCTCACTGATTTACCAGTGGATCTCACTGATTGCCCAGTGAAATCTCACTGATTTAACCAGTAAACATAGAAGTGGGGATAATTCACTGATTCAACCAGTGAATTCCACTGATTGAACCAGTCATGTGAAGTATGGCCGCGATCACTGTCAGAACCACTCAGAACATAACCAATATAATTATACTTACGCGCATGCGCGCGCAACTTACGCGCATGCGCGCGCACAGCTGATCGAGGTTCACTGGTTAAATCAGTGAACCCGGACTCACTGGTTGAATCAGTGAAATTCCACTGATTCATTTTAATAGAGCAGATTCGGAAATAGCGGAAAATTTTACATTTAGACATTTTTGTACAAAATTTTTTACACGACCTCTGAAGGTCATTAAATCGATTTATATCGTTTGACCTTCGGTTGACCTTTAGTAGTCATGTCAAAAAATTTCTGTGAACATGTCTGGATGTAAAATTTTCCGCTCTTTCCGAATCTGGGGACAGAAATTGAGTTTTTATGTGAATCAAACATTTGACCTTCAAATTTCAATTGACCTTGAACCTAACGTGATGGGATTGAATGGACCCCGGATTCGGATTCAGCGACTCCAAAAACGTATTTATACTATGGTCTTTTCAGTCGGACATCCCACTTTTTTTGTGTGCCTGGAAAATAGTTTGACCTTCATATGACCTTTAAAGGTCATGTAAAAACATTTCTGTAAACGTATCTGAATGTGGAATTCTCCGTTCTTTCCGAATCTAGCATCAAATATGAAGTTTTTGTGTAAATAGAACATTTGACCTTCAATCGACCTTGAAGCTAACGTGATGAGATCAAACAGACATCGGATTCGGATACAGCGACCAAAAAAACGCAAAGATATTTTGGTTCACTTCGTTAACAATGGATTCCCTAGATTTGACTTTGATCTCAGCGCCGTCGTATGTGCAGTAGGCACAGTAGGAACTGTGCCTAGAGCCTACGACATTTTTGAGGGCCTACAAAAATGTTTGAACTAACATATCGTATCGATATCATAATTAGGCAGAGTTCGAAAAGAATTCAGTTGTAAGCTTACATGTGAAACAAGCGGCGCTTCATAGTTTGATTACAAAACACCACCAAAATTATAGGAAATCATGGCCCACGCAGCAGTGAAACATGACAAAAACCTTACAGGAACATCATAATTGTAACGTTTCACCTTTTGTAACTTCTTCTGTAACATTTCTGTACTGTTTCTGTAACATTACAAAAAAGTTACATGTCCGTTTTAAAACATCGAATTTGTAATGTTTATGTGATCTTTTTTTCATAAGGTTTTTATAATGTTCTTATCACGTTTTACTGATGTTTCTGGACATTCTTCGGTAAGGTTTCTGGAATGTTTCAGTAACATACAAAAATGTTACGTGTCGATGCTGCCGAAGAGTCAGATATATGAAAACCGATTCAACTGATAGAACTACTGATTGAAATTAATTTCACGCATTGTTTTTTTTTTTTTTTTTTCTTCTTCTACTGAAACTATTTCAATCAGAAATTCAGTCAGTTGTATATCGCTGTAATCGGATCTGTTCAAGAATGTGAAATTTTCTTAAGGGGGTATATACACACCTTGAAAATAATTTTTTCCAAATCACTGCTACGCTCTGAGAAAACATTCTGGTAACTCAGTTCTTTTACAGTTGATCAGTGCTATTTTGATACATACACTGAAAAGAGATTGAGAGCCTGGCGCTCGCACGAAAGAGCCTCGCAGTCGTAGAAGTAGGACGACTGGACTCGGAGAGTTGTGCGCGGCCCACGCTCGCAGAACGAGAAGGCGAGCGTCTCAGAGTCAGTGTTGCCGTTTCAGTACAATTGTACTGAATTCAGTACTTTTTCACGCGATTCAGTACGCTAGTACGCCTTTCATAAATCTTGTACGTTTTGTTAGGATTGAATCTAGTACGATTTCACGTTTTAATTAAAGGCAAAAAGCCCAAAAAAATGCAATATCTGCGATAATTGTAATGTGTAAGGGGTGATATATTTTCTGTAAGTTTTAAACAAAATTATTTGTGTACCTGAACAGGAAAAAAACTGATAAACGTCAAATTTTAACTATACTTCGAATGCATTTACTTTAATTTGAGTTGACCGCTAAATTCAGTACGCAAAGTTCACATTCGGTACGTTTTGGCGCTGCTATCCAGTACGTAAAACGACTTCGTTCTGGCAACACTGCTCAGAGTGAGTTACAGGTGATCTCACATGTATGGTAGTGTAGGGCTCTATCCGTCTGAGAACGCGTGGATTGCAGAAAGCGGGATAGGCCTGCCTACCGTGCGATGACCACGCGCGCAGAGTAGCTACGATCGTGGCACGATGAGTATTCTTAAATGACGGCGCTCTGAAAGTGGGATGCTCTGTCGCGCGCAGAGTGAGCGTGTGACCGTGCTGCTTCCAAAAGGTTGTGCGAGCGCCAGGCTCGCCATCTTCTTTCAGTGTATAGTTCATGATTTTTCCAGATTTTATGTCCTCCGCTGAAAAAAATGTAGGCCATGCAGGCAATGTTGCCCCAATGTAATTTAGGGGCAAACCAATAATATTCCATGAATTCAAGTTTTAGACATAGAAATTTCGGAATGTAAGACTTTGTTTTCCATCGTTTTGGAAAAAATATTTTATAATCAAAAATTTCTATGTCTAAAACTTGAATACATCAAATACTATTGGTTTGCCCCTAAATTATATTTATACGGAATATTTCCTCCAAATTTGAAGAAATGTCATGCAACGCAGCAACCTGTACCCTGCGACAACTACTTTTTCTCCATAGACATAAAATCTGGAAAAATCATGAACTATGTATCAAAATAGCATTAATCAACTGTAAAAAAACTGAGTCACTAGTATGTTCTCTCAGAGCGTAGCAGTGACTTGAAACAAATTATTTTCAAGGTGTATCTACCCCCTTAATGTCACAGAAACCTTATAGGCAACCCAGCCAGCAATTTCGGAAGTTATGTAACGAGGATGTAACGGCCATATAGAAATGTCCGCCATATTCGGAGATCAGCTACATATCTGGTACTTTGACATCGCAGGTACGTCACTGAGACGTCAAAGTACCAGATATGTAACTGATCTCCGAATATGGCGGACATTTCTATATGGCCGTTACATCCTCGTTACATAACTTCCGAAATTGCTGGCTGGGAATATACGCTCCATTTTAGCTACCTGAAAATTCGTGCGGGGTGATTTTTTTTCTCAATAATCGGGAAAAATTATCTAATAAAACATTACAGATGAAACATTTTGAAATAAATATTACGAAAACGTTTTGGAGCATTAGTGACAGATTCGGCAATTTAAAAAATCATCGAGATTTTTTAATCATAGTTATCGGAGCCAGTCACGTGTGAACGATGCGAGAATACACCTGAACAGGTTGATTATGACAAAGTGATCGACTTCATGCCAGAAAAGCATGCATGTAGAATAAATCTTACGGATAAATCCTACATGGTTTCATGATGAGCGGATTTCCTATAACTTTATAATTTTCTGTGTTTCTCACCGAAATCGAAGAAAGAGAGCGACGGTCGTCGATTACAAGTTTCATCAAAACCCACGGATGCGTAGACCATCGTTGTTAAACAGCTGATAACAATTTTTCTAATTCATAAAAACCATCGACAATCTTTTGCCTTTGACTGACCTCATAGGCATACCTGTGACATGACGCTGATAAAATGAGAGTACCTGTTGAGTACAATCTTTCGGGACTTTCTGTTACATAAATAGCCAGGAAACTCGCTCGTTTTGAGAGACTATCTTGCTGTGAGTTGCCCAATTCGTTTAATTCGTTTAATGGGGCAAGAGATTAATTGAACTTTGCCCCGGTGGTCCAGTACGAGTGTTTATCACGCGTCAAAGACGAACTTGTATGAATAGTATAGTAGAGGAAATTGGACAGCGCGTAGTACGAACATATACGTTTCACTCGCAACTCAATACGCATCAGCATAATCTTACGAGTGTAACATAACGCAATATACAATCGTGTAACATATTAGATTAGCGCTAAAAACTGTATTACAGAAAAAAAAATCAAGCTTCAAGGAAATCGGCATACAAGCACCTGCACGATGAAGCCATCATCCGCAATATTATTTCATTTACTAGTGCTAGTTACGATTTTATGTTTCGATCTTTTGCCGTCAACCGTCGTTGCCGAAGACCTTGAAAACGTCGACGTCAACGCAACAACATCGCGCGTAGCAGTGGCAAGTAAAAGAATGCAGTTAACGTATCAACACACGAAAAAAATGTGCTGTCTAATTTACTTTGTGAATAGTTAGTATGTGGACAGCACTTTTTTGCGGTAGAAATGACAACAATTGTGGTAACATTTACTCATTCAGACATTGAAGGCCACTTGCTCCAATGTAGTACCAAATACTAGAATTGGGGTAATTTCTACTGCAGAAAAGTGCTGTCTATAAGTATACTAGCTATAAAAACGTATTTACTAACGTAGTAAATTCAATATCACATTTTTGTCCGTGTGCATTTAATGAAATTCGAATATCAGAGACGTGTCATTGATTCGAGACTATATATTTTCGTGTACAACTTTTCCCTCGTTATTTGTGGCCACAGGTTACTGGCGGCAACAAGGGCATAGGTTTTGCGATAGTGAAAGGCTTGTGCGAACGGTTTGACGGAATCGTATATTTGACTGCAAGAAGTGAGGAACGGGGAAAAGCCGCAGTTGAAAAGCTGAGTGAAATTGGTCTACATCCTAGATTTCATCAACTCGACATCACCAACGACTCCAGCGTCGGAACATTCAAGAAATACCTCAACGACACTCATGGGGGATTAGACATTCTCGTCAACAACGCTGCAATTGCTTTCAAGGTTTTAATTTCATTCGTACACCCATAGATTATGACTTATTAATTTTATAACAACTCTGTGATACAAAGACTCATTGTGCGAATAGATAGTAATGAGTGTGCCAAACTGTATTGGTATTATGTCTTATCACTCGTTACGTCAACCGATTAAAAAATTCGAACAGGTCATGACACCAGACATCTGATATGGCCCGCGGTTTATCGTCATCCAGATACTTCAATATTGGGAGAAAACGCTGAACTTTATTAACTGTAGCATTTTTTTCATGCATCCAACACATGTGCTTGTGATCATTTTTACATTTTGCTCTCCTATATAGAACAATGCCACTGATCCTATCTACACTCAAGCATTCGAAACAGTGCGAGTGAACTATTTCGGCGTGCTGAGAGTTTCAAATGCACTGTTTCCACTCCTAAGACCACATGCTCGAGTTGTTCAAATATCAAGTAGCGCTGGACGTCTGGCGATGATACCAGGGGACGAGTTGAAAGCTAGATTTTCAAGCTCTGAACTGACCGAGGATGGACTCAGCCAAATGATGAGAGAATATATCCAGTGAGATTATATTGTGGTCACCCTAAACTTGATCCTTCGTCTTATTCGAAGCACGAATCAATAATCATAATGATACTTAATTTACAGAGCTGCAAAGACAGATACTCGCCGAGAGTTGGGATGGCCTAATAACGCTTACTCAGTAAGTAAAGTCGGTGTTGCTGCTCTGAGTCGTATTCAACAAAGAGAATTCGACGCGGACGACAGAGAAGACCTTGTCGTAAATTCTGTGCATCCTGGATTTGTCGATACCGACATGACCAGCCATACGGGACCTCTCACTCCTGAGAGAGGAGCACAGGCTCCGCTTTTCCTCGCTCTCTTGCCGAATAATACCGACATCAAAGGAAAATACGTCTGGCACGATAATACTGTCGTCGATTGGATGAACGGTCCTACATCGCCGGAGAACGAATAGATTATATATTCTCCTGTTATAATTTTTTTTATCAAACCGTTACAGTTTTGTGAAATATAATTTTTATTACCACTAGAAATAATCTAAAATAATTTGGGATTTGGAAACCCGAGATTCGGAAAATTCAGTCTAAGAAATTTGATTATTATCCAAAATTTCAATGAAATAAAATGAATGCATTTTCGGTTATCCTCTCTCTAACTCCAAACGCTAATTGTTATAAGTCGTATTTGTATGAAGAATAAAATAATGAATTTTATGATAATTTTTTCGAATGAATAGACAGTTATTTTTTCCAAGTTTCCTGTCATTGAAACTATCCAGATATGTAAAATGAAACATTTAAACTATTTATCCATCTTTACGCCTCATTATATGCAACTTAAACAACACCGTTATTTGGCGGTGATTCCGACACAATTCAGAAATCAGTAAGTATACTCCAGGAGGTGGCGACTCCTACATGACGCATCTACGAACTAGTTTTGCCACTAATAATGAATAGCAGTTATAGAGATATGTTGTGATTCTTGTAGATACACACTTAGGATATCCAAAATTGATATCATGAATGTGTGAACCGAGGACTAATCTCTTTAAAACTTTGATATTATTAATTTAATTCTAAACGTATCAGACTTGATGCAGTCTGTTGGAATTTTCTGAAACTACTTTTATACACATTTTCTTCAATATTATATCTTTTCAGTGGGATTTGGAGAAATTCAAATACTCTGGGTTCGGATTAATAGATTTATGATTCTTTATTGTAAACTATATACATTATTTGTTATGGTTCATATTCAACGAACAGGGATTCTATTAATTAGAAAGTTGTTTTGCTGTTCCTAGTATACAGTAGAAAAATGAAGAATTAAAGTACTCAAACTGTCAAGTAGGATGATGACAAGGACGAAGAATAATCGACATCTGTTAATAGGAAATCGATAGATTTATTTCCGTGGAACAAATTTAAGGCACTGATAAGCTGCTTCAAACGATGCTATTCAATCTTAGCAGAAGTGAGGAACGTATAGTGAGCTTTTGACAATGAATTAAGGTGGTCATCTCAATCTGCAAACTTTGTGAACACCTAGAAATCGGAGCAGAAAAATGTTAAAATAGTTTAATAGGCACTCGGCATGGGGCCGTTGACCCAATCAACTAGAGTATTATCGTGCCAGGCGAATTTTCCCTTGATGTCAGTATTATTTGGTAAGAGAGCGAGGAAAATCGGCGCCTGTGCTCCTCTTTCAGGAGTGAGAGGTCCTTTATGACTTGTCATGTCGGTATCAACGTACCCAGGATGGACAGAATTTACGACAAGGTCTTCTCTGTCATCCAACTCGAATTCTTTCTGTTGAATACGACTCAGAGCAGAAACACCGACTTTACTTACTGAGTAAGCGCTGTTAGGCCATCCCAACGTTTGATGATTACCTGTCTTCGCAGCTCTGTAAATAAAGTTTAGTTGTTATCCTTAATTTATATTTCGAATTAAACAAACAATCAAATTTGGGGTGGCCACACACGACCTTAGATAAAAGAATTTCTTGACTCTTCCATGAATTTCGTGACTTGGAATTCAGTCTTTCACTGGTCAAAACTCAAGAGAATATAGTCAGAAGTTAAACATTAGCTGCTCGAATTCTGTGTGTAAATTTATAGAAAACAAATCTGAATTCAGTTAGCTAAAGGTTAATGTCTCTTCTCTATGCCGAAGGAAAAAAATGGAACAGATTAATCAGGTTTTTTCCTAGCTATGGGAACCCTGAATTAGTTATGACTTCCAACTCACTGGACAAAATCTTTCATTATTTGGCTCAGTTGGTCCTCTGTGAGCGCTGGGCTAGCGAGTTGGGCCTTCAACTTATCTCCCGTTACATGAGAAAGATGTCCAAGCGCGCTTGATACTTGAACAACTCTAGCATGTGGTTTGAGCAGTGGGAATAGAGCCTTAGAAATTCTTAGTAAGCTGAAATAGTTGACTCGCACGGTCTCAGATGCTTGGTCAGAAAATGGCTCTGTGGCGTCGTGCTATAATAGTTAAAAAAAAGTCATTACACATGTGTACTTTTGATAAATTCCGACACTAGTAATTCTGGTTATGTAATAAGCTCGATAGTCGAAAAACAAACCAGATTAGATATCTGAGTGTTACGACGAGTTATAACATAATCAAACTTCACAATTTGCTGACATAACGAATGATAAGATGATATCATCTTATCACTGCGTTACATTCAATATCTAAATATTCGAGTTTGGGTTTAAACCTTGAAGGCAATTGCAGCGTTATTGACAAGGACGTCTAGTCCTCCATACGTGTCCTGGAGATACTTCTTGAATGTTTCGACGCTTGAGTCGTCGGTGATGTCTAGCTGATGGAATCTAGGATGGAGACCAAGTTTGTTCAGCTCTTCAACCGCGGCTTTACCCCGTTCCTCGTTTCTCGCTGTCAAATAGACAATCCCTTCAAATCGCTCGCATAAACCTTTAACAATCGCCAAACCTATTCCTTTGTTCCCGCCGGTAACCTGTAGTCGGAAATAACGAGGTATATTATGTCACTGATATTCGCGAATTTGATTGAATGTATTAATATGTCATTTGTTTTTTACTCACGACTGCTACGCGCGACATTGTTGTATAGTTTCGAATGTTCGTTCTCAAGTGACACTACTTACAGGTAATATTATACCGTAATTTGACTGTTTCATTCGAATTGACTTGACTGCAGGTTTTATACTAAAACCGCGTTGATTTCTATTGGTTGCGAGAAGAACCATTGATCAAAGATTATTATGATTCATATTTCATCGTCAATTATGATATTGAGGCATGATTGTGGCGTATCACGTATGAATATACTCCTCTCCCGATTCGTACACGTCTTTCGAGACAACAGCGCGTGCGCCATGGCTTCTGCATTCTGCTTATGGCTCATGCCATATTTTATCACTCTCACGTTTTTTATGATTCAACTAGTCGACAAATTTCAATGAAAAACTAGTATGTTATGAATTGAAATTTAACGAACATTTTGAGACTAGAAACAAACGTATTTACCGTGTAATAAGAAAGATATTGTTAGTTAAACTCAAGTCTCTTTTAGATATTTGCGTGTAAATCAAATGCTGATGTGATAGACGTGACAACAGCGCTTACGTAGCTCAAACGGACGGCTCGAGCGGATTCTTCCCTTATGTACACGCAATGTTGCCACGATCTATTATTACTTCGACGCAATGCGCGTGTTCCTATGCCTAAAAGAAATGTGAACTGTACCTTGATAAAAGTTCGACAACTTGACCGTTTTCAAGAATTCTTGAAAAATATTAGCAAGAAATTATTTATAACCATCAAAACATTTTGATACGGTTTGCATATCATAGCATGTAATTGATGGTGTGAATATTTGATTTTGTGACTTATTTATTACTGTAGTTGTGACGTCCTAGGTAATTCTGGTAACTACCAGAAGGTGTCCTCATGAAAGTTTAACTTAGTTGGCTGGAATCCGTCTGTCGCTAAAGCTCTAATGAGCACTCCAGCGAGAATTGGACTAATATATCGGGATTGTGGACAAATTGTTATATATATAGGTGGAAATAAAAGCTGATGTAAAGAGCACTAGATTACTTTATTGTAGTTAAAATAGACTAAATATGTGATATATATATATAGATATAAGTAATTGAAATAGACTGAGCTACGGGGTTGTACAAGTTACTCAAACGAGTCCCAAGATAGAAGTGTTCGACTCAGGCGGATCTCCAGGGAGGGAGATCCCCTTTTTACACAAGCTTGCATTCGTACATTTATATACATCTATACAGCACACATCTTAACCTAGCCTTAAGGGAGTAAAGAATATCAGTGGAGGGGCAAAGGCGCTACAGCCCTCCCCCGACTGTGAGGGCTGGGCCTTGCCCCTTCTTGAGATCGTCCCGTTTTCTCGAACCTTCTTCCCAGAGCACTTATCGATGCGTCTGTCTATATCATCTATTGCCGAGTTCGATTCTCACGAATGTTGGTTCGTGAGAACGTAAACAAATGCAACGGACTTCTTTAAGTGTTATTTACGTTAAACTCTGAAACCTAAATATTATATATAATCTTTATTTCAAGTGTTCTTTAAATATTAACAAAAGTCCGAACGAACGTTCGGTCTCTCATCTATAATTATTTTATATCATTCATTTGAATATCTAATTGGACTTTTATTCGAATATTAGCGCGCAAATCAAGTGGCGTCACCTATCAAACACTAGATTACTGCTGGTGACGTCACACTATTTTTTCATTGTGTACACTAAACGTAATGGATTCTGATCCGGACGAGTTGGACAATTCTAGAAACAGCCAATCGGCGCTCTGGATTAAAAAAATCCAGAGCGCCGATTGGCTGTTTTTAGAATTGTCCAACTCGTCCGGATCAGAATCCATTACGTTTAGTGTACATGTTAGTTCACATAGTTGGATCTTCTGCAGGTTGAGCACCACTGCTTTAAGTAGAGAACTAGCAGCGTTGTGAATTGTACGATAAGTATCGTATTCATACGATAATTCCAGGCTGTGTACGATGTACGATACTGATTCATTATCGTACGCGAAAATACGATTATTTCGTATGATTATTTTTTTTTTATTATTTCATTATTTTATTATTTCAGCTTGACTGAAATATACATGAATTATACAGAAAACGAATTCACTTCATCGTTGACTGAGTATTCTAAAGACAGCTCACCCTGGGTTATTCCGTGAGCCGACCAAGTGGGCTTGAAGTGGGCTTGGGGATTGAAGAGTGCCCGAAGTTACCGACCGAATTAACATTGCAGTATATCTATATATTCGTACACTATAGATATACTGCAATGCTATTTCAGTCGGTAACTTCGGGCACTTTTCAATCCCCAAGCCCACTTTGAGCCCACTTTGCCGGCTCACAAAGTCCCATAAGGGGAACCGTCTTTAAGAATATTCAGTCAACGACTTCATGCTTGATTCCATATTCCGAAGCAAATTCGTAACTTCCCGCTCAGTTTTAAATTCAAACATCACATAGCAATAATGGTGGCAGCATGATGGCGTCACGCTGACTCACGGAATGAAAATGAACTCTAATAAAATTGTGAAATTATATTTTTCACAATGCTGATATGAATATAATGTCGTATCTGTAATTATTACGACCAAAAAAAAAATAGACCACATCGATAATATCTAAATACAAAATGTACGATAATTTTCTAGAAGATACGATAATTTTTTCAGTCGAGTTCCATTACTAGACAACGACTATTTCACAACGCTGAGAACTAGGCACCTTTAGTTTTCAGTCTTCAGCAGTCTTCAGTGTCAACCGTCACCGACTTACCACACAACTTCATTCCATTTACTTGCGCATTCCTTATACTTACAACAATGTCGCGCGTAGCAGTCGTGAGTAAAAAACAAATGACATATTAATACATTCAATCAAATTCGCGAATATCAGAGACATAATATACCTCGTTATTTCCGACTCCAGGTTACCGGCGGGAACAAAGGAATAGGTTTGGCGATTGTTAAAGGTTTATGCGAGCGATTTGAAGGGATTGTCTATTTGACAGCGAGAAACGAGGAACGGGGTAAAGCCGCGGTTGAAGAGCTGAACAAACTTGGTCTCCATCCTAGATTCCATCAGCTAGACATCACCGACGACTCAAGCGTCGAAACATTCAAGAAGTATCTCCAGGACACGTATGGAGGACTAGACGTCCTTGTCAATAACGCTGCAATTGCCTTCAAGGTTTAAACCCAAACTCGAATATTTAGATATTGAATGTAACGCAGTGATAAGATGATATCATCTTATCATTCGTTATGTCAGCAAATTGTGAAGTTTGATTATGTTATAACTCGTCGTAACACTCAGATATCTAATCTGGTTTGTTTTTCGACTATCGAGCTTATTACATAACCAGAATTACTAGTGTCAGAATTTATCAAAAATACACATGTGTAATGACTTTTTTTTAACTATTATAGCACGACGCCACAGAGCCATTTTCTGACCAAGCATCTGAGACCGTGCGAGTCAACTATTTCAGCTTACTAAGAATTTCTAAGGCTCTATTCCCACTGCTCAAACCACATGCTAGAGTTGTTCAAGTATCGAGCGCGCTTGGACATCTTTCTCATGTAACGGGAGATAAGTTGAAGGCCCAACTCGCTAGCCCAGAGCTCACAGAGGACCAACTGAGCCAAATAATGAAAGATTTTGTCCAGTGAGTTGGAAGTCTTAACTAATTCAGGGTTCCCATAGCTAGGAAAAAACCTGATTAATCTGTTCCATTTTTTCCTTCGGCATAGAGAAGAGACATTAACCTGTAGCTAACCGAATTCAGATTTGTTTTCTATAAATTTACACACAGAATTCAAGCAGCTAATGTTTAACTTCTGACTATATTCTCTTGAGTTTTGACCAGTGAAAGACTGAATTCCAAGTCACGAAAGTCATGGAAGAGTCAAGGAATTTTTTTATCTAAGGTCGTGTGTAGCCACCCCAAATTTGATTGTTTGTTTAATTCGAAACATAAATTGAGGATAACAAACTAAACTTTATTTACAGAGCTGCGAAGACAGGTAATCATGAAAAGTTGGGATGGCCTAACAGCGCTTACACAGTAAGTAAAGTCGGTGTTTCTGCTCTGAGTCGTATTCAACAGAAAGAATTCGACATGGATGACAGAGAAGACCTTGTCGTAAATTTTGTACATCCTGGGTACGTTGATACCGACATGACAAGTCATAAAGGACCTCTCACTCCTGAAAGAGGAGCACAGGCCCCGATTTTCCTCGCTCTCTTACCAAATAATACTGACATCAAGGGGAAATTCGCCTGGCACGATAATACTCTAGTTGATTGGGTCAACGGCCCCATGCCGAGTGCCTATTAAACTATTTTAACATTTTTCTGCTCCGATTTCTAGGTGTTCACAAAGTTTGCAGATTGAGATGAACACCTTAACTTAATTCATTGTCAAAAGCTCACTATACGTTCCGTACCTCTTCTAAGACTTAATAGCATCGTTTGAAGTAGCTTATCAGTGCCTTAAATTTGTTCCACAGAAATAAATCTATCGATTTCCTATTAACAAATGTCGATTATTCTTCGTCCTTGTCATCATCCTACTTTACAGTTTGAGTACTTCAATTCTTCATTTTTGTACTGTACTATAGGAACAGCAAAACAATCTTTTAACCAATAGAATCCCAGTTAAATCCGTAGTACAACAAATATTGAACATAGTTTATGATGAAGACTAATAAATCTATCAAGTTGAAACCAAAGGATATTGAAATTTCTTTAAAACCCACCCATGCTGCATGCGATATAGTCGAGATGTAGTAATATAATGCAAATAAACTTAAGTAGTATGTAGAATGGTAGTTTTTAAAGATATTCACGTCGGTTGTATAAATGAAATAAATAATATTAAGGGTGTTACAGAGATAATCCTCAGTTTCATACATTTATTATATTAATTTTATTTATTTCTTTTTTTTTTTTTTTTTTTTCTCAATTTTTTTTTTTTTTTCTTTTTTTTTTCTTTTTCTTGTTCTTTTATACACTATCTATGTAGGTAATATAACATAATAATTATTACTCGCTTTTCAAATACGGTCTATTATCCCCTGCATATTGTATAATTGGGGGGGGGGGGCCGATGATCCTGTAAGCCAGAACTTTCGGGAACAAATACAAATAAATATAACTTCTCGTAACTAAAATTATAAGTATTTATGCGCACAGTTTGAAACGAAAAAAGAAAGAAAGAAAGAAAGAAAAAAAGAAAACATATAACAAGTCAACAACAACAACAACAACAATAATAATAATAATAATAATAATTGGTAATAACGTTGATATTAATATTAATAATAATAATAATAATAATAGTAATAATAATAATAGTGATAAAGAGAGAGAGAGAGAAAAAGATGCGGAAGATAAAATAATATGGATATTAGGTATACGCGTGCTAATTAAACCGTATATGATTAGCGGCTTATTATTATTATTATTATTATTATTATTATTATTATTACTATTATTATTTAAATAGCAGCGATTTCCTATAAACTCCATAATAATAATCATATTATACTATATTATAATATATTAATATTCAATTCAATAAATACTTTGTTATTAATTATAATTATTATAATTTAATATATGTATGTATGTATGTATGTATGTTATGTATGTATAAATATATATTAGGGTGTTTCATTTTTAGGCAATATTTTTTTTTTTTTTTTCGATGGCATACCAGAAAATCTTATACTTTATAAAAAATGAAAAATTTTGCCGCCTGGTAAAAGGTTTTAGGTCTAATAGCGGCTTAGCACATTCAAAAATTCGATTTCCCACCTAAATAACACAGGAAAATTTTTTTTTTTTTTTTTTTTTGTTCAATTGAATTTTTCGTTGAAAATTTTTTTTTCTCAAAAACCTTCGTACAGCTTTTGAAGGAAATTAAATTCTCTACAAAAATGTCTCTGTGGTCGAAGACCGTACAACCAGTAGTTTCGGAGTTATAGTGAAAATTGTTCATGTTTGACGCGCTATAACTCCGAAACTACTGGTTGTACGGTCTTCGACCACAGAGACATTTTTTTAGAGAATTTAATTTCCTTCAAATAAGCTATACGAAGGTTTTTGAGAAAAAAAATTTTTTAACAACGAAAAATTCAATTAAACAAAAAAAAAAAAAAAAAATTTTCCTGTGTTATTTAGATGGGAAATCGAATTTTTGAAGCCGCTATTAGACCTAAAACCTTTTACCACTGGCGGCAAAATTTTTTATTTTTTTTATAAAATATAAGATTTTCTGGTATGCCATTGAAAAAAGAATAAATATTGCCTAAAAATGAAACACCCCCTAATATATGTATTATATGGCTACTGCGAAAAACATAATAAAATATGACTTGAATACACAATTAAAGACATTTCCATCAAAATTTATTATAAAACCCGTAATGTGTTTGTGTGTGTATGTAAATACTATACGTATAATATATATTCACGATCATACTTTTTTTTTTTTTTTTTTTTACTTAATTTTTTTAGATATTTTCTTTCTTTTTGTTTTTTTTTTTTTTTTGTTTTTTTTTTTTTTTTTGTCTCTTTGTTTAGTTTTATTAATTATTAATTATTATTATTATTATTATTATTATTATTATTATAGCATAGTATAGTACTTATGCCCCTTCCCCACCCCGCCAGATCTAGAAACTTAATCATTTAATATAACTACTGTCTGTCTCTCGTGTGTATTATAATAATATAGAATACATAATAATTTATCATAATATAATGTGCTCTCCCCTTATATTACCCCTACACTGGCGGAACGATTACTATATAGGTATAGGTAGGTATGTGTGCTACCCGATCAGACCAGCTGGAATCGAGTCGAGTTAGGTAGGATAGCGATGTGTTTTGCGTGTTTTATTTTTTGATTTTGTTTACTGTTTGTTTTTTGTTTTTTTTTTTTCTCTTTTTCTTCTTCGTCTTCTTCTTTTTCTTCTTATTATTATTATTATTATTATTATTATTATTAATAATAAATTACAATATATAACGAAGCTTGAAATCCTACGTAAACCACGAATACAGAATCCAAGCCCCCAATGTACCAATTATAGATATATATATTTGCTTATCTTTTTTTTCTTCTTCTAATATGGTCTAAAAAGAAAAAAGAAAAAAAGAACTTAAGCTTTTTTTTTTTGTTCTTTTTCTTACTCTTCTTCGTAATAGTGTGTGTTATAAGTACTTGTGCATCGATATCATTATCATTATCATTATCATTATTATTATTATTATTATTATTATTATTATATTTTGATATAGGAAAACTTATACATAAATACTCTAAATGGATATATATATATATATATATACCTATGAGGTATTCCATATCCAAGATTTTTAGATATACCTATTTAAATTTCAAATAAATGATATATATATACTATATACTTAATTTATTACATTTATTATTATGAATTGCCTCTTTTAAAGTAAACACACCTGCGCAGTGATATAATGGACAACATTAATATTAAGGTATAATAATTATACCTTTATCTTTATATTTAATCATTTATTTTTTTATCCTGATATTTAATAATCTATTATTATAATATTATCGCATTACAATATCAGGATTTATTCAATATATCTCAATGGAAATGTCTACGTCTAATTAAAAATCATAGCTAGTCTCTTATTCGCATACAATGATTATTTATATTATAACATGGATTTGTGGTTTAATGATACCTAGCGTGTACGCCTTCACTATCTTATCTGTTTGTTTATTTATTTATTTATTGTGTATATTTACGGGTGTGTGTGTGTGTGTGTGTGTGTGTGTGTGCGCTTAATATGCTAAAACAACTTTCCTTTGTGCTTATAGGTATATTATATACTTAATATATTTACTTAATATTTATATCGCTAAACATTAAATATATCATATTTATCATATTATATTATATTTATATATACATAGGGAATTATATGGAAAATAAACTGGAGATATTCCTACTCTCTCTCTCTCTCTCTCTCTCTCTTTTTTTTTTTCTCCATCTTTCTATTTACCATTATCTTTCCTCGAATGATAAATCTCCAATTTATTTATCTCGCATATGAATAATATTCCCCACATAATTGTGTCGTATATATTATAATATAGTTTATATTGAATAAAATAAATAAAAAGCATTGGTATAATGTCTATATCTGTAAGTTAGTTAGTTAGTCAGTTAGTTAGTTAGTTAGTTAGTTAGTTAGTTAATTCGTCTGTATGGTGTGTATGTCTCCGCTGCTCGAATCCAAAAAATATTAGCCACAACAATTTTTTTCCAATTTTCTTTCTCCCAGCTCCCCCCGAGAATTGTATATATGAATTTCAGTTTTAAATCACAACATCCAAAGATTAAAATTATGGTATCGTGTCAATGCGGTCCCAGATGTTGGCAGTGAACTTATACGAAAATCGTTTCATTTATTTATTTATTTATTTATTTATTTATTTATTTATTCATTCGATTATTATATTCGTTTCTGTCCTTCTTTTTCTTTCTATATTTTTTTTTTTTTTTTTTTTTACTTCGTTATTTTTTAGATTGTCACTGCAGTAGAAGAAGAAAGTAGTACGTGTGTCAATGTTGTCTATATATTCAGCTTGATTATATCGGTATTATTAATTTATTTTTATTTTATTTTATTTTATTTTATTTCTTTTTTTCCTTCTTTTCCATATAAATATTATATATATATATAATATGTATAGATCGATGGAAGATGAAATATTATTAAGCCCTTTATATATTATATACTATAATATATATATATTAGGGCTGTACGGTTTAACCAGCTTAACCGGCCAAAACGGTTAACCTGGTTAATTAGCCGATGGCTTAACCGGTTAACCGGCCAAGTTGGCCTGACGTTTAACCGGTTAACCGGCCAAAACGGTTAACTTGGGTAACCGGCCAATGGCTTAACCGGTTAACCGGCTAACCGGCCAAGACGGTTAACCATTCAACTGTGGTTAACGGTTAAATCGGCCAAAAACTTTTTCAAAATTTAAAAATTTTCAATTTGTTTTCAATTTTTTAAATTTTCGATTTGAAAAACTTTTTGGCCGATTTAACCGTTAACCACAGTTGAATGGTTAACCGTCTTGGCCGGTTAGCCAGTTAACCGGTTAAGCCATTGGCCGGTTATCCGAGTTAACCGTTTTGGCCGGTTAACCGGTTAAACGTCAGGCCAACTTGGCCGGTTAACCGGTTAAGCCATCGGCTAATTAACCAGGTTAACCGTTTTGGCCGGTTAAGCTGGTTAAACCGCACAGCCCTAATATATATATATATATATATATATATATATATATATATATATATATATATATATATACAGGGTGACCCAAGACCCCCGGACCGGAAGGAATGGGTGAATTCCTCGTTGGATTTTGAGACGAAATTTCCTTTTCGAAAACTTCGTCCGATCAACGGTGTCCAAGTTATTAAAGATAAAGAGTAGCCAATCAGCGCCTCGCTTTAGGTCCGTGCCAGTACCGGGTCAATAGTGAACGGCGGGCAGGGCCCGTGGTTTATTTTATATTTGGCTACTTTCTTCTTCACTTTACGATCGACGCGTATTATTATTATTATTATTATTATTATTATTATTATTATTATTATTATTATTATTTTTTTGGACCTGGACACGGAAAACTACGGTCCGGTCAACCTGGACACGTAGAACTACGGTCCGGTAGAAAAAATAAAAATAAAATAATAATAATAATAATAATAATAATAATAATAATAATACGCGTCGATCGTAAAGTGAAGAAGAAAGTAGCCAAATGTAAAATAAACCACGGGCCCTGCCCGCCGTTCACTATTGACCTGGCACTGGCACGGACCTAAAGCGAGGCGCTGATTGGCTACTCTTTATCTTTAATAACTTGGACACCGTTGATCGGACGAAGTTTTCGAAAAGGAAATTTCGTCTCAAAATCCAACGAGGAATTCACCCATTCCTTCCGGTCCGGGGGTCTTGGGTCACCCTGTATATATATATATATATATATCTATTCCACCAGCAGAATTTTTTTTTTTTTCTTCTTTTTATTCCTTTAATTTGATGAATACAATATGCATATATATCTCAATAATAATTGGACAGATTATGAATTTACATAATAATAGTATATTGCGATAATTATTTTTAATTATTTATTCCTTTCTGTTCGCGGTTTCATGTATACATTTAAATAGTAGTAGGTGTAGGTGTATATCTAGTATGATAAGAGAATAAAATAAATACGTTTAATATATATATATATAGTACTTTAAAGAACTAGAGAGAAAATTACAGAGTTAATAGCGCGAATGAAAAATTTGAGCTTAAATGTGAGATTCGATTTGTTTATTTATATAATACTACAATCTAAACAGAAAACTCAATCATTCAAAGGGAGAATAAATGAATGAATGAATGAATGAAAAAAAAAAAAAAAAAAAAAAAAGAATAGAAAAAGAAAACCAATACCAATGTAAATAAATATCTCTTGTATCATTGTTTAGTTTAATACCGAATTTAAATATATTTAATGTTTTAGGTAATTTATATACGTAGATAAATTTTTTTTATTTTTTTTTTTATATTTTTTTTACCGCCAATTTTTAAAAATGAAACAAATAATTTATTCATGCGGTTCGGATTATTTGTTGATTTCCTATTATAAAGATGGCACATCATCATTATCGTCAATAGATATAGGGCATTTCACGTCACATTTTCCCCTTTTGTACCTCACCCCATTTGATTTTCATAAAATTTTTTTTAATATGATGTTGCAATCGACCCAAAAGGATATCTGAATTATTTTTTTTTCAAAAATTTTTTTCAACCACCGTCGAAATTTGAAAATTTTCTCTAAATTTCAGATAAATTACAATCCATTGATATTTAAGAAAGTTATGACCGATTAAAAAGATAAAAACTTCAATTCTGACATGAAAGACCTAAAAAAAACTTGTGAAAAAAAAAAAAAAAATATCAAATATTGAAGATCACATTATCGTGTCATGCTTAGAAATCATATTTTAAAATCCTGAAATCGGTGTGAAATTTTTTCAGATTTTTATAAACGGCGTTTTCGAAATTGGATTATCCAATTTTTTTATTTTTTTTTTATTTTTTTCAATTTCACCGGTGGTTGAAAAAATCTAAAAATAATTCAGAGACCCTTTTGGGTCGGTTGCAACATCATAATAAAAAATTATCCAAATCGAAGGTGTTGAGGTACAAAAGGGGCAAATGCAGTGACGTGGAATGCCCCCATATACATTAGGCCGGAGTGAAAAAGGTCGATTTTCGCGGATCGTATTCTAATAGTGCTGGAAAGTTATGTCTTGGCATCACTCAAAACTGTGCCAAAGGAAAAAATTTACAATAGATATCTTCTGTTCTGGCAAACGCCCCAAAGTTTTGAATTTTTTAACATGGGGTTTAAATGGAGAAAAAAGGCAAAAAGACAAATTAGTACTGAAAAATTCATAAAAACTCGCTGGGTAGGCCGATTTCAGTCTTCCTACGCTTATTCGAAGTGAAAAGAATATAGCTTTCGTTTGACGTTTTGAAATTCAGAATATCTTCCTTAGTTTCAAAGATACACGCGTTTGAAAATCGAGTTTTTCCCGAAAAAACTCTATTTTTCAATTTTGTATTTTCTAAAGTAAGTAAGATATTTTGAATTTCAAAACGTCAAACGAAAGCTACATTTTTCCCGCCTCGAATAAGCGTAGGAAGACTGAAATCGGCCGACCCAGAGAGTTTTTACGAATTTTTCAATGCCAATTTGTCTTTTTACCTTTTTTCTCCATTTAAACCCCGTGTTAAAAAATTCAAAACTTTGGGGCGTTTGCCAGAACAGAAGATATCTATTGTAAATTTTTTCCTTTGGCACAGTTTTGAGTGATGCCAAGACATAACTTTCCCGCACTATTAGAATACGATCCGCGAAAATTGACCTTTTTCACTCCGGCCTAATATACATATATTGCATTTATCTATTAAATCACTGGCTTTTGCTGCGGACATAACATATTATAATTAAGTATTATTTATCTATTTGATTTTTTTTTTTTTTTTTTTCAACCCAGGATTAGGATAAAAATAACTAATCCAAGTGTCGCCAGCGAGCCAAGCAACCGTAGTAATAATAAGCACGCGTTGTTTAATGAAAATGATAATTGAAAAGAGTTTTTTTTTTCAACATTGTTATAAACTGCATAGAATAATTAATTAAAACACAAAACTTTTAATATTTAATTGTTTAAATATAAGAGAAAAAAATGTTTATGTAATATGATGTTATGAAATATGAAATGCTTTATATAGCGAGAAAACTATATATATATATATATATATATATATATAATATATGATAAATAATGAATTAGATAAGATATATAAATAAATAATATAGTAGATTTATATAATCATGGTAATCACAATTATCACCTTCTAGTTTTGAATAATAATATATATGAAAAGCAAAGGTTTACACGCAAACTCTCTGTATGTTACCTATTATACTATAAAGCCAGTGGTAGAAGAAGTTTTTATATAGTTCTTTTTTCTTGATATAGGTATGTATTAAGAATATATTCGCTGTGTGAATATTTAATTCCGATGATAATAATAATAATAATAATAATAATAATAATAATAATAATAATAATAATAATAATAATAATGATAGTAGTAGCAATAATAATGATGATAATATTATTATTGATAATAAATTTTTTTTTTTTTTTTAAGCATGTAGATGATATTTTTGGTGCTGATGATGATTTAAGGTGTTCATCGGACGTCTGAGATGTTAGTTTTGCTGCCGAATATCTTTATCAATTGATCTTCATAGTCCTCGATATTACGCTTCATTAACTCCATGCAGGGACCTAGTAAACGCTCGAAAGCCTCGACGTCCAAGACTGTAGCGGAATTAAGAAAGAAGAAAGAAAATGAAGAAAAAAAAATTTATGTATTAGTAATTTTTTTTTTTTTTTCAATTTTATGATGAAATAGTACTTTCTAAATGTGATGCGCAAAGTCTTCAAGATCACTTTTCATACGAGGTCGTGCGAGATTTGAACAATTTGCAAACGCTGCGTATGGATGGAAAATCGAACTTTGCGCACGCACTTTAGAAATATTTAGTAAATTGTGCAACTAGTGCGCAAAGTTTTGGATTCTGGTACGATTGTGAAATTTGTCGCCCGAGCGAAACAAGGAAGTCCAGAATCACCAAATTTGCGCACTAGTAGCTCGCAGTATTATTATTATTTTTTTTTTTTTTTAACAGTAATAACTTTGCGCATTAGTGCGAGAAACGCGGACTTTTGCACACGTAAAAGTAACGAAAAGTCAAATTTTGAGCGAGGCGTTTTAGGAAGTAAAATTTTTTATACAGTAATTGTATTTAAATAAATTTGATGAAAATTTATAAAATCCGATAAAAGATTTCGACGAAAAAATTTCTCAAAACGCTCTTACATTTAAATATGCGAAGATATTTATCTCTCATTTATTATTATATACTCACATGCCAGTTTAACGTTTCCAACTGCATATGCGGAAGCTGCTCGAGGCTTGTGTGTGACCAGAGCTAACTCGCCGAGGTATCCACCAGCAGGTACACGATTTATCTGAAATTTCGATGAATACGTTGTATATAAAAAAATAAAGTGAAGAAGAATATAAAAAAAAAAAAAAAAAAAAAGAAAAGTTTTGGAAAACATTAAAACATATCTGTGTGGGTAAAGATTTGTCACATTACATATATATAACAGGGTCAGAGCTATCGTACGGTAAATAAAGGGTACACTTATTCAATTACATACTACAGTAGACTCTAGATAAGTGGCCATCTCACGGGGCTAAAGGAGAGGAAAATGGCCACTTACGAAGCGCCTCCACCACGGCTGAGCAAGAGGGCCGCCAAGCGCAAATGGAGCAAGCTGAGGCAAAGTTTTTCGCGTCATGACTAGTAGATGGCGCTGAAAGCAACACTCACACTACGAAACTTTGTGTCAGTGACTTCGAACACATACGCAATCCCATACACATCGCGCGCGATGTTTTCTCGAACATAACCTCTTAAATATTATTCATCGTGAAGGTATCACTCGAACTAGGTAATTATTTGAGAGGGGGCTCAATCAATCAATAAAGTCGAAGCAATTTTAAAAAATTTGACTCGACTCGATTGATTGAGCCCCTACTTAAATAATTACCTAGTACGAGTGATACCTTCACGATAAATGATATTTATGTACATATAAGAGGTTATGTTCGAGAAAACACCGCGCGAGAATGTATGGGATTGCGTATGTGTTCGAAGTCACCGACACAAAGTTTTATAGTGTGAGTGTCGCTTTCAGCGCCATCTACTAGTCATGACGCGAAAAACTTTGCCCCAGCTTGCTCCGTTGTGGTGCGCATACTGCTGTGGTGGGGGGGGGGGGGGGGGGGGGCATAGTGTTTGTGTGAGTGACCGTCCGTGTGAAGGGGAAGTCGCTCGCAGGGCCACTTAGCGAATGGCCACTTATCTAGAGTCTACTGTATAAGGGTTGTAATCCTAGGAATTGTAGGATGTATCTTCAATTGACATAAACGATTATTATTTTATCATAATTCAGACGAATGATATCGGATCTGCGGTTTATGGAAAACTAAAGATTTAAGGAAACTAAAATAACTGAACGAATGACAAAAAAAAAATGAATAAATAAAATAAGATCCGATTTGATCATGCAGTTATAGAATTATAGGATCCCACAACGATCAAACTTTGCGTAGATGGCGCTAGATTGCAAGGCTCTATCATGGCGGCGATTACTTACACTAAAGCGATGTTAGTGATTTGAATAGTTGAACGATGCTAGGCTATTCAAATTGCGCGGCGCATCCTCGCGCAACCTTACGCACTGTTGGAAAAATTGAAGAAAAATTAATGTCCCAGGGGGTCCACTATCATTTTATGTCAATTTCAACACTTTTTTTTAGTTAAAACAACATTATTTTCACTTAAACGACAAATTTTTCTGTTGTTTCAACGAAAAATAGCGTTGAAATCAACATAAAAATTATAGTGGACCTCCTGGAACATTTTATTTCTAACGATGCGCATACAAACTATAATTCACACTAACATCGCGTTAGCGTGTTTAATCGCCGCCATGACAGAGCCTCGCAATCTATCGCCATCTACGCAAAGTTTGATCGGTGGGGATCCTAATTTTGTAAGGTGTTTTTCTGATTTTCTTATTTTTTCCTATAATTTTATTCACCAACGAATGGGGGGGGGGGGGGGGGGGGGGGGGGGGTCTACTCAATAACAACAATCAACACTTTACACCGATCACATAGTATAGTGATAATCCGTCTAGCTATAAGGGTTCGCTTATCATACCTCGATTATATTCGTGGGAATGCCCTGCTCCAGCGATACAAAAGATAAAAAAGAATGTGATAATGAAGGTAAAAAATGAATTGGGAAAAAAAAAAAAAAAAAAAAAAAAAACAACCACATGATTTTCTCAAAATTATATAAACAATTGAAAATTTCATAACTTTATAAATCTTGTGAATGTTTAAATGTTTGAATGTTTGAATGAAATCAAACTTTGCGGGGGCTAATAATAAATGAATATAGGCAAGCAATATGTGTGTACTTTCTGTTGATAGAACTCATTCACACGGTTTATATCTGCAAATAATGAAAGCGCTAAGTATATAATTATATATACGAGTCAACATATTATATTGGGCACTTTATTTTTATTTTTATTTTTATTTTTATTTTATACTATATTGATGAATAAACTATATATTGTTAAATGGTTATTATCCTCACCTCAACTTCTCTCCCATTGTCACCGAGGATTGTGATCTTGACAAGACCGTCTTCGACGAAATACATCCCGTCCGCCATGTCTCCTTGTTTTATAATTCGCTCACCGTCTGCGAAATGCTTTGGCGCTAGCGCGTCCGCAAGATTCATACGTTCGTAATTCTGATATGGATAAAAAAAAATAAAAAAAAAAAAATAAAAATTAATAATTTATCAATAATTAAGGCCCATCCCTAGTCGCTCACCTCCTTTTGGTCGAAATGTGTCACATTTCGATTATTATCCGAGCCCAGGCGTAAAAAACGCAAAAAAGGCCAACTTAGCGCAAATTCTATTTCAATTCCGAACACATAGGTCCAAAAAAATGTTTGTTTCGTGCGAAAATCGAGTCTACAGATGGTTTTTACATTGTTCGCCTAGGAAATCGAATTCGAATAATTTTGTAACAATGTAAAAACCAACTGTAGACTCTATTTTCGCACGAAACGAACATTTTTTTGGACCTATGTGTTCGGAATTTAAATAAAATTTGCGCTAAGTTGGTCTTTTTTTTTTTTTTTTTTTTGCGTTTTTGACGCCTGGGCTCGGATAATAATCGAAATGTGATACATTTCGACCAAAATGAGGTGGCCGACTAGGGAATAAGATATTAGTAAATGAAATCCAAACCTCGAGGGATTTCAGCATCGGTACTTTGTTTATAAGATCCTCGTACATTTTGCGCTTTTTGTAAGCAGACTTTAGCAAAATACGTCTAAATGTCTGTCTATCCATCGCCCAAAGTGTTCCAGTTGAAATGGCTTTGATAGTAGCTGCTCTCGGCATGTTATAAAGTAGCGCAAGTTCACCAAAAGCGCCGCTATTGTCGTATGTGTGAATCAGGATATCAGTACCCGTTGGATCTTTGACGTATACCTCAAATTTTCCCCTGAAATAACAACGGCGTTGGTGTGTAATTATCGTATATATTCATCATCAGATCTTAGAATATATGGACGAGATTATTATCCCACCTTTCGATAACGTAGAAATTATCACCGTCATCTCCTTGACGGATTATGAAATCTCCGGGCTCCACAGTCTTCTCGAACATCGCATCTAGCACATCAGCCATTTGTTCCTAAAACGATCAGGATTAACACTCTAGACATAAAAATTGACTTTTTTTTTTCTATTTTTTTATTTTTTTATTTTTTTTATTTTTTTTTTTTCCCCCGTTTTTCTCGCTTTCTTTTTCTTGTTCAAAAAGGAAGTGAAGCGAGCTCGCCAACTCGATTAATACGAAGCTGCGGTGATCCAGAGCTTTTGAAATATGTCCGCCTCAGTGGCATCAACCTTATCTACAGTTCGGTAGACAAACGGACTAGGGAAAAGATGGGTGGTTCACTGACTTCCCGGGATGAAATAATTACTTTGAGAATATATATATATATATATTAGGGTGTGGCAAAAAAAAAAAAAAAAATTCAAACACACATCAACATTCCGGTAGAGCATCTCAAATAGAATATCTCAGCCAAATATGAGCTCTTAATATTGATATTTAGAACTGCCTAACTCAGTTTTCCCATTTTTGATTTGAATAGCACGTGAAAAAAAATTGGAAAATTTTCGAATTGTTTTTTCTCGTAACCGGCCTGATTTAGAAACTATTTAAATAAAGATTCTTATAGGAAATTTCACGCTCTACAAAAAAGTACTGAGATAGAATTTTTCTAACTCTCACCGATTAAGAGATATTCGCCTATAAACATTGAGTCATAGCGTCATAGAGTCATACGACTCTGGAAAAAACAATTTATTTTTCAACCGCGCATCAAAATTTCGGTAGAGCATCTCAAATGGAACATCTCAGCCAAATATGAGCTCTAAATATTGATATTTAGAACTACCTATTTTATTAACTAAAATTAGTAACTAAAATTAATAACGAAATTAGGCAGTTCTAAATATCAATATTAAGAGCTCATATTTGGCTGAGATATTCTATTTGAGATGCTCTACCGGAATGTTGATGTGCGTTTGAATTTTTTTTTTTTTTTTTTGTCAATCAAATCAACGTTTTGTGCCAAAACTGGTGAAAGGACATAATTTCGTATTTAACTTGAAGCCCAAAAAACTTAGGAACATCAAGTTTGATGCAAATCCGTTCAAAACTGACAGAGATATCCACGTTGCACATATATGTGCCATTACCAGTTGTGGCACTTTTTATTTTTGCACATATATATATATATACAGTGAGTATTCGTGCATGCGGGTCAACTTGTTGAATGACTCTGTGTTTCAATTCATTGTGAATTCATTGTTAAGCATCATCAAGTGACCCGCATCCACGAATACGCACTGTATGTGCCCTTACCAGTGAACCGGGTAGTGTGATGTTAGTGCAAAATCGTTGATTCTCGGACGAGTGTAAAGTAGTTTTACACAGAAAAAAAAGGTTAACTTGATTGTGTAGTGACTCTATCGTTCGAAACCTATTAATTCATACCATATGTGAATTTATCGGACCAGTCGAACCAAATTTTTAAGTCTTCTAACTGAAGCTCACCTCTATATAGAGCGTGCAATCTCCAGATAGACCGAAAAAAACGGAAGTGCATCATAATTATTTTTTCAAGTAAAACTTAAGACTTAAGACTTAAAAATTTGGTTCGACTGGTCCGATAAATTCACATATGGTATGAAGGTTAACTTGAGCCTAGAAAATTATTTTTGATTCAAGATAAATTTGCGGTCCAAAAATTTTTTTCCAAATTTTCTTGGCACGAGAAAAATTTTCATTTGATCCGAGAAAATTTCGGTCTTCATTTTTGGACCGCAAAATTATCTTGAATCAAGTCAACATTTCTTTCTGTGTATCGCCCAGGGTGACTGCGATCACATGAGTCGAGAATCACCCTTCCCACGTGTATCGGAATTTATTTTTTTGTAACACTGTATGGAAAGTTCTTACTTTGTGTATACCGAAAATTGTACGGAAAATAGCAGATTCCTGATGATCTCACAAAGTGTGCGGGAATGTTGATTCCCGCACAATTATCCATTCAAAGTGTGCGGGAATCAACATTCCCGCACGATTTACCCATGCGGGAATGTTGATTCCCGCACACTTCGTCGATTTATTCATGCGAAGTGTACACAAAGTGCGAACTTCCATACAGTGTTCAAAAAAATGGTATATGAATTAGTGCGGGTTGGTGATTACCCATTCGTGTGGGGAACGAAACCTCACACTCATCGGGAATGACCAACTTTCCGCACTAGTATCATAATATACTATTTTAACACAACGCGCGTTAATTTGAATTTTATATGCACGATTCGTACTGCAGACCCCTATACAGCTTTTCGTTGTCTTTCCGTAAATGAATTAGATTTTTCGAAAATGAATTATCGTGGTTTTGGTACAGAGGTCAGCGGCAGTCGGAAGTCGCGCGGTTTTCACTATCAGTTGAATCTATACCAGCACTCGGAACTCCGTAACTTTTGATAAATGATACTCAAACATCCAGGTACTGACCACTGCTGCAGGTGCCTCTTTACCCTTTGCGGCTTCAGAGCTTAAAGTTCAAAATTTCAATCCTGTAACATGAACCCCAAAGTCTCATGGCCTCAAGCAGCTTTACCTGTATAATACTGTGATGAAAACCACTACCTCAAAGTTTCGGATACGTCAAAAACCGAGTTTTTCAGTTTTATATAGGTACCCCGTTGCCAGATTATCAATTATTATATTTATTGAAGATTTCATTACGAAGGGACTTTTATGAAGGGACGTACAAGATTCGATATTAAAGTTTAGTGCAGAATTTTTTGTTTTCACTCTCTTAAAATGAATCAGTGGAATTTCACTGATTTACCAGTGAAATCTCACTGATTCAACCAGTAAACATAGAAGTGGGGATAATTCACTGATTGAACCAGTGAATTCCACTGATTGAACCAGTGAAAAACTTGGAAGTGGGGATAATTCACTCATTCAACCAGTGAATTCCACTAGTTGAACCAGTGAAAAACTTGGAAGTTCACTGATCTACCAGTAAACTTTCTACTCACTGGTTGAATCAGTGAAATTCCATTGATTCATTTTAAGAGCAGGGCCGGATTTGCGGCATGGCAAACCTAGGCACTTGCCTAGGGGCGCGCGGTGCACGGGGGCGCTGGTCACTGCGCCCATATAGAAAAAAAATGACGTGTAGGAAAAAAAAAAATACGCTTGAAGAAAAGGGTAGAAATTTTGCTGAATTTTGCAGCCACTATCGAAGTCAAGTAAACAAATTCCCAAATTCTACCATAGCCAAAATGTATACTGTCGAAGGATACGGGGAAAGGGGGCGCAGCGGAGTTCAGTGACTAGGGGCGCGAGTTGTGAAAATCCGGCCCTGTTTAAGAGAGCACATAGCGCTGCGATGTATCTATGAAAATTTTGTTGAAATTTCACAAATTTTGATAAGGATTTTTTATAAATTCAAATAATTCAAATATTTCAACACTTCCTCAGGAAATCTCTAGGATATGAAGAGAGAATTTCATATGTAACGATTGCAATATAATCTCTATGTAGGATTTTCAATCAACTGCAGCGGGATTTCACAAATCTTTGAAGAATTTTCTAAATTTGACTAAAATATTTTAAAGATTTCTCCTCGATTTCGCGGAGTTCGTACAAAAAAAAAAAAAAAAAAAAAAAAAAAAAAAATAACTCTAGGATTCAGCGAATCAGGATTTCATCGAAATTTCGATCAAGATTTGTTTGGATATTTTACTCGAATTTAATCGACTTTTTGGTCATTTTAGCAAATTTGGTAGCGATATTTTTGGGATTTTGCTAAAAAAAAAAAACAAAAAAAAAAAAAGTTCACGAATTTCGTTAAAAATTTTATAACTCTAAATAATATTCCTAAGATTTCTATATCTTTGATCTCGTGAATTCGATTAAAAAAAAAAATCTGTATATTACTATATAGGATGGTAATGAGAATTTCAGATGATTTCTTTACGAATCACATGGAAATTTCATATACAGATATCGCGCAGCGAGCTTCATAAGAATTATTCATAAAGTTTGATGTAATTTCATGGACTTCTCATCCCAGCAGCTCTAGTATATTCAGGGATGCAATAAACTTGTGATACCCACTTTTTTGATCTGGGTATGGGTATGGGTCTCAACCTTTGACCTAACACCGGAATAACCGAATATAAAATCGCGTGTAGTTTACACACCAGCGATGAAACCCTGACTTTCTGGCATAAAACTGACACCAGCTCGTACCAGTTTACTAACTATATAGAATAAACCGTTTCATTGATCGCGGAATGAAATCCGGTACATTATACTACATATATATATATATATATATATATATATATATATATATATATATATATATATATACACGTCAGGTCGACGCCATCGTTTTTATACTAACTAGAATATATATTAGACCGGTTCAAAAAAATCGACTATTCTTTTTTTTTTTCAATTTTCGCATTGAAATACTTTCGGGGGGCTGAAAAAAGATGCCCGTTAAAAGCGGAGCTCTTAATATTAAGATTTAGAGGTCGCTCATCGCGGATTTCTATATTTTCCATTTGAATAGCATAGGAAATTTTTTTTTTTTTTTTTTTTTATATATAATTTTGTAGCTCACAAACCAATGAACAAATCCAAATGACTCAAACATATTTTCATAAGAAATTGAACACTCTACAAAAAACTTCTCTTATCATTTTTTGATAAATTGACTCCTTCCAAAGTTATTCAAGCTCAAATTTCAATTTATAGTTGAGTTGACTATTTTTTTTTTTTTTTTTTTTTTTTGTGATTTTTTTTCCACAATGATAGATACATTTTTTAGAGTGTTCAATCCCCTATCAAAATATGTAAGAGTCATTTGGATTTGTTCATTGGTTTGTGAGCTACGAAATTCTGAAGAAAAAAAAAAAACATAAAATTCCTATGCTATTTGAATGGAAAATAGAAATCCGCGATGAGCGACCTCTAAATCTTAATATTAAGAGCTCCGCTTTTAACAGGCATCTTTTTTCAGCCCCCCCGAAAGTATTTCAATGCGAAAATTGAAAAAAAAAAAAAGAATAGTCGATTTTTTTGAACCGGTCTAATATATATATACGTTTAATGACACGATGTCATGATGAATCGGTTACAGAAATTTGTGATATACTTATAAATTTACTCGAATTTAATAAAATTGAACTTCATAACCGAAATTTTTCTTCGTGCTTTCTAAATACCAAAAATTTAAAAAAAAAATTACCTTGTCCAAAGCACGGAATAGTAGAATTGTCTTGACACTTTCACCCAGCCTGAGTCGTTGCTGGTCACTTTTCGGATGCACCATCTGAAAGAATGGGACAAATTATTACATGAATTTGATTTTGGTAACAAATTTGGAAGAATTATAATTATCATAATTAATTACGTCGTGCAGAAGAAGGCTGCACTGATGAGAAAATCTTATATAAATCTTCTATAATAGTTAACTTCAATTCATAATATTTAAATAATAATTTTTCTATAATAATAAATAGTAGAAATTTATATTATATAACTTTTTCCATATATATTTCACATCCTATTTAATTTCGTTTTTTCTTTTATCCCTGAAATCTGAATATAATATGATCCATGTGAATATATATGAAATATAAAATAATCCTGCGATGTTACGAAACGAGAACGTGCGCAAGTATAGGTATATAATAATGACGAACCTTATAATACAACCAGCTTAAAAGATCACCAGAAGAGAAATGAACGAAGCACGATGAAGATCTGGGTTTTAATGGACTCGATGCTGTACTTTCGTCCATGAAAATTATTATCCTTTTTCTTTTTCTTTTTTTTTTTTTTTTTTTTTATTTTATTTTGATTTTGATTTTTATTTTTCCAACTACTGGACGATGCATTGCTGGCGCCGCTTAATAATCGGGTCAAGTGCGAATATCACTGCAGCAGTTGCGGAGCAGTATGTGTGATCTATAACTTTTACCAATACCTACCCACATCCCTTCCTTATTCATATACACCCTTCCTTAATATTTATCTCAATATGTCATCAATATATACTGTCACATCGGTTTTAAACCGAAAGAAAAGAAAAAAGAACCCCTATTTTTAATCCCACTATCGCATACGTATGGGCCATTCCATGTCAACTCGACCAATGATTTTCCTTCGTACCATTTCCAAATCGCTTTACGATTTTTCATACGATTCTACGATTTCAAAAAAAGCGGGAGCATTGAAATTCGAAAATGTATTATACATATACTAGGGTGTGCCAAAAAAACAAAAAAAAAAAAAAATTCAAACGCACATCAACATTCCGGTAGAGCATCTCAAATAGAATATCTCAGCCAAATATGAGCTCTTAATATTGATATTTAGAACTGCCTAATTTCTTTAGTAATTTTAGTTACTACTTTTAGTTATTAAAATAGGCAGATCTAAATATCAATATTTAGAGCTCATATTTGGCTGAGATGTTCTATTTGAGATGCTCTACCGAAATTTTGATGCGCGGTTGAAAAATAAATTGTTTTTTCCAGAATCGTATGACTATGACGCTATGACTTAATGTTTATAGGCGAATATCTCTTAATCGGTGAGAGTTAGGAAAATTCTATATCAGTACTTTTTTGCAGAGCGTGAAATTTCCTATAAGAATCTGTATTCAGAAAGTTTCTAAATCAAGCCGGTTACGAGAAAAAACAATTCGAAAATTTTCCGATTTTTTTTTCATGTGTTATTCAAATCAGAAATGGGAAAACTGAGTGAGGCAGTTCTAAATATCAATATTAAGAGCTCATATTTGGCTGAGATATTCTATTTAAGATGCTCTACCGGAATTTTGATGTGCGTTTGAATTTTTTTTTTTTTTTTTTTTTTTTTTTTTTGCACACCCTAATATATACTATATGGGACATTACTTGTCGATTCAGTCGCCTAATCGAATCGATTTTTGAAAATTTTTGAAATTTTTTTTTCTAATTATTATTCATAAAATCTACCATACATATATATTATATACATATATATATATATATATATATAAACATATATATAGAGGTGAGAAATAATTCTGAATTCGATTAAAAGCCGTGCGGGGATTTGACCCTTGATTTAATACCAGCCCAATGACAGACGTCGTCTGGTTCCTTGTTCCTGTTACAGGACACATAAATCGAGCTATAAGAGAGAAACTGGGTCGCCTTACTAATATATACTAGCCGAAGCATACGACAGATACGGATATATGTACAGACGTACAGACAGACAGCTGCTTTTCCGGACGAAGGGCGTCGCGAAATAATAAGAATGTACCAATTTTTTTTTCTTTTTTTTTTTTTTATCATCTTATACTCATCATTTTTATTCTTTTCACCGAGAAAAAAGTATAAAAAAAAATTACTTGAGATGAAAAAATGTCTTATATCCAAATAGAAATATTAAATATCTTCGAAATTACATAAATTTAGAATAATTCATAATATTGGGATCCTTGGAATGGGCGTGACTTTGAAATTTTAGCCTTCTTTGAGTAGTTCTATTTTCTGCCACTAGTTGGCGTATCCAGGTTCTAAGGTTCCCAATATGTTCAATGCGAATCTCATATTGGGATCCTTGGAATGGGCGTGGCTTTGAAATTTTAGCCTTCTTTGAGTAGTTCTATTCTCGTCACTAGTTGGCGTATCAAGGTTCTAAGCCCTCTCATTGGTTACTGTAGCCTTCTTTGAGTAGTTCTATTTTCTGCCACTAGTTGGCGTATCCAGGTTCTAAGGTTCCCAATATGTTCAATGCGAATCTCATATTGGGATCCTTGGAATGGGCGTGGCTTTGAAATTTTAGCCTTCTTTGAGTAGTTCTATTTTCGTCATTAGTTGGCGTATCGAGGTTCTAAGCCCTCTCATTGGTTACTGTAGCCTTCTTTGAGTAGTTCTATTTTCTGCCACCAGTTGGCGTATCGAGGTTCTAAGGTTCCCAATATATTATAATCTATGGGGTATTTTGCGTCATCAGGATATTTGTTTATTAATACGGTTGACCGACTATATCTGCAGATATGCTTATATACTGCACATGACATATACATATATGACGTGCATATACATAGTATAATGTTCAGTAAAGTTACAAAGGTTGAAAGACAGAAGAGATGTTATCTCGCATCAATGGTCAAAGCGTATATATATATTCGTATATGCATATAGTGTGATAACAAAGTGGTACATGCGGAAAGTTCATATATGAATAAATATATAGTCGTCGCAGAGAAAATTCATCGTTGAATAAGAAAAAGAAATACTAAGTTGGAAAAAATAAGAGAAAAATATTATTTCCATGAAAATAATTCACCAAATTCTTTTCTGATATTTATTCGAAAAATTCATGAATCCTTTGTATATGATGATTATGATTCAATTGAAACATTTTTTGATTTCTTAATTTCTTGGATTATTTCGATTGCAAAATCCACGAATTTCTATATTGGATTTGATTGGAAAATTCACGAATTTTTTTCTCAGCCATTTGATAAATTCACGAATTTTTCTTTAATTCAATTGGAAAATTCTACGATTTCTATTAATTTATGAATTTCTTTGTGATTTCCATAGGGAATTCGCGAATTTTTTCATTATTTTATTCAAATATTCACGAATTTTCCGAATGATTCCATTGGAAAATTCACAATTTTTTTTCTCAGCCATTTGATAAATTCACGAATTTTTCTTTCATTCAATTAAGAAAATTCTACGATTTCCATTAATTTATGAATTTCTTTGTGATTTCCATAAGGAATTCGCGAATTTTTTCATTATTTTATTCAAATATTCACGAATTTTCCGAATGATTCCATTGGAAAATTCACAATTTTTTTTCTCAGCCATTTGATAAATTCACGAATTTTTCTTTCATTCAATTACGAAAATTCTACGATTTCTATTAATTTATGAATTTCTTTGTAATTTCCATAGGGAATTCGCGAATTTTTTCATTATTTTATTCAAATACTCACGAATTTTCCGAATGATTCCATTGGAAAATTCACAATTTTTTTTCTCAGCCATTAGATGAATTCACGAATTTTTCTTTCATTCAATTGGAAAATTCTACGATTTCTATTAATTTATGAATTTCTTTGTGATTTCCATAAGGAATTCGCGAATTTTTTCATTATTTTATTCAAATATTCACGAATTTTCCGAATGATTCCATTGGAAAATTCACAATTTTTTTTCTCAGCCATTTGATAAATTCACGAATTTTTCTTTCATTCAATTAAGAAAATTCTACGATTTCTATTAATTTATGAATTTCTTTGTAATTTCCATAGGGAATTCGCGAATTTTTTCATTATCTTATTCAAATACTCACGAATTTTCCGAATGATACCATTGGAAAATTCACGAACACTTTTCTGAGCCATTTGATAAATTCACGAATTTTTCTTTGATTCAATTGGAAAATTCTACGATTTCTATTAATTTATGAATTTCTTTGTGATTTCCATATGGAATTCGCGAACTTTTTCATTATTTTATTCAAATATTCACGAATTTTCCTTACAATTATACATTGGAAAATTCACGGATTCTTTTCTGATTCATTTGAAAAATTGACGATTTGAAATTTCACGATAATTTCTCTGTGATTTCATTTCTACGGAAATTGACAAATTCCTTGTTTACTTGATAAAAAAAAAAAAAAAAAAAAAATCACGATTTTCTGTAAAATCTCTCTATAATTTATAATAAACTTATCTAAAATTCCAGTACGGATTAAATTAAATTAAATTTTCCGAAAACTCACGGATTACGGATTGCTCCTGCAATTTCTATACGACTCTATGTATTTTTCGATAAAAAAAAAAAAAAAAAAAAAAAAAAAAAAAAAATCACGAATCACGACAAAAAATTGATCTTATATTTCTCCATCGGAAAATACGAGGTAAGTGCGATGAAAAATGGTGAAAATGGTGAAAATTATGAAAATTATGAAAATTATGATACAGGTAGTAGATGGATCTCCGCCCGAAGCCCGAAGCCCGGAGGGTTTATTAAGGTGAGAGAAAATGTGGGGTAGGTGTAGCTAGGTGGGTACTACGCGAGGACAGGGTGACGAGAGGGGTTTGTTGCCTGGGGGTTGGGAAGCCAGTAGTGTATAGGCCGGTGGTGTGCCTGTGCTTCTCGCAAATCGATAGACTCTCTCCATGACGTCATATCAGCCTCTCTCGTGTCCTCCCGATCCGATAGTCTTTATCAGGGCGTACACGAACCAACGAACGAAGCGTTTTGCAAGGTCTAGAGGCTTAAGGCTGTATCCAGTTGCTTCCGTAGATTATTGGAGAAACAGAAGGTAGAAAAAAAAAAAAAAAAAAAAAAAATTTCAAAAAAGCAAAAAATTGATGAAATTAATTTAATTAAATATCCGAATGAAGACTTCCTCTTTTCGATTCTCTATTATACGCATATTGCGTTTCGTAACAGAAGTAGAAAAATAACGTATGTACAAATAGGTACAACGTCTTCGGCATCCTAATATTATGGAAAATTCCTTTGGAATTTCATTCAGAAATTACGACTAAATTTTGAAATTTTTTTTTTTTTACCAAACTTCACGGATTCTTTTTTCTGCATTATTCATCCTTTCGATTATATTATATATATACCATTTTACACATTTGTGTAATATTTCTATTCACGCGCTAAAATTTTTCTGCGATTTAATTGATAAATTCACGAATTTCACTATACGACTTAAAATGCGAGAAGGCACGAAATTCTGTATGATTTAATTGAGAAATTGACGATTTTTTTTTTTTTTTTTTTTTTTTTTTTTCATCATCTAATTGTTAAATTCACAAATTTCTCTGCGATTTCATAATGACATGCTCGAATTTATCTGTGATCTATTTGGGAAGTTCGCAAATTGAAAATTTAAGATTTTCATTGCGATAGAATTGAAGAATGCACGAATTTCTCTGTCAATTTTTTTTTTTTTTCTTTCTTTTTTTAAATCACGAATTTGTTTCTTTATGATTTAATTTCGAAATTCACGAATTTCGAAATTATCATTTTTTTTTTCGATTTCCCAATATGGCAGTTGAATTGAACACAACTTCGACTATGTAAAAAAAAAAAAAAATGACGCCGTGAACGAAAATTAAACAATCGACGTACGAAATAACAATCAGAATTTGTCTAACATTTGGAAGTTAATCCTATAGAGGTGTGATGGGGTAACCCGAGCAATTCGCCAGGTTACATTTGAATCAGGAATAACCTCGGGTTAACCATCGTGACGTCATAACCTACCGTTTATAAAACGCGAATTCGTAATATCCGGCATGGGTAACCTACGGGTTTGATTTAACCCAGGGATAACTATATTTTATAGAACCGGGTATAGGTGAATTTCCCTTCGAAATTATGAGGTTGAAGTTCGTATAACGTTAACGCAACTATAAATATTCGCCAAAAAATTTTCAAATTCAAGGATTCGAACGTTATTCAAACGGATCAAAAACGGGGCATGATTTCTAAAATTGTGTGAAACATATTTATTCGCCTTAGCATGCTTTACAATTCTTATATGTACAACATTTGAATCACGAAATATATTGCATTTCTTCACCGAATATTCTGTCACGTTAAAGTTACGAACTTCAACCTCGTTCGAAATTTGTAGAATCTCCTTGCGATAATTCACGAATTGCTATGATGCCTGCAATTTATGATTTTATACATTTTTCTAACAATTATATGAGAATGACTATAATAATTGCTTCTAGATTTAATAAAGCTCAAATGGCTCAAATTTATGTATAAAACGATTTTCTAAAATTTCTAAAATTTTTGCGAAAACTTTTGCAAACTAATTCTGCATGCGCACACGTTTATGAATTTTCACGAATTTCTATATATCCACTTCGTCTCTATACAATTTTAATGCTTTATCTGATTGAAAATTTTAAAAATTCACGAATGTTTCTTTAATTGGAGAGGGGGGGGCGAGAAGAAAATCACGAATTTCTTAGAAAGATTAAACACATGAAATAATATACCGCATGAATTTATTTAAAAAAAAATTAAATCTCGAACTGAAAATTTCACCCGAGCATTAAGATAGGCATATAGGTATAGGTAGGTATAGATAAACGCCCACTTGTCGAACAAAGATGCGTTAATTACAGTGAAACTCTGGCTCTGAAAGAGCAGCTCAGAGTCGAGGTTGCCTTTCAAGATTCGAGGCCACCTGCGGGCGTGGCAATCCCTGGAGCGATACATACATAATATGTACAACATAAGGGTCATTTCACGTCAAATTTAAATTTCAAAAATTTTGACAATTTTCAATAATCATCAACATTTCATATAAGTTGATCAACATACCGTGACTTTCTGTGGATGCGGCAGAGCAAGGCTACCAACACCAAAACTCGTTGGCACCAGTTTAGTAACTCACTAAATTTTCCTAGTAAAAAATTACTAAAAATCTAGTGATTTTTAGTGATTTTACTAGAGCATCTAGTAAGTTACTAAACTGCTGCTGCAGCTTACTGCCCATGAAATAGCACCCTTTTTGGGTTGGTATCCCTAAGCGTTCCGCGTCCACAGAACCTCACGGTATAGTTGTTTTCAGTTTAAAGCTACAAGTAGGTATAATCAAAAAATAAATAAATAACAGAAAAAGAAGAAAAAAAAAAAAAAAGAAAAGGTAAATAAATCGGCTAATACTTAGGTATATTTACTCGGGCCTAAGTATGTGGGGATGAAAAATTAACACCATTAACACATCAGCCTATATTTCGGTCTCCTTCTTTTTGTCCAGTTACAAGAAAAAGAAAAGTGTTAATATAGATAATACCCATACAATCAGAGAAAATTTGAAATAAAAAATTTCATAGTTTTGTTTTTTTGTTTTTTTCATTCACAAAATCAAGGAAACAAGAATATCGATTTAAAAAATTGCGAGAAGACAATTTTTTTTTTTTTTTTCCTTTTTTCTCAAATTTATATATTTTCATATAGAACGCGGAAAATCGTAAAGGCGAAAAAGGCCTTTAAAAATAAATGGTATAGGTGTCATATGTAATGCGTAAGAATTTACTACGTTCCTTAATTTAGAAGAGAGCAACAGGTGCAATAGTTTATTCTGAAAGTCGACTTGCTGTGTATATCGGAGCTGCTGTGCTGTATTCTGGTGCAGCGGAGGCGTATGATCATGAATTTTCGTTTCAGAAATATAATTGTTCGTGTATACATATATATATTAGAGTGTGCCAAAAAAAAAAAATTCCGGTAGAGCATCTCAAATAGAATATCTCAGCCAAATATGAGCTCTTAATATTGATATTTAGAACTGCCTAACTCAGTTTTCCCATTTCTGATTTGAATAACACATGAAAAAAAAATCGGAAAATTTTCGAATTGTTTTTTCTCGTAACCGGCTTGATTTAGAAACTTTCTGAATACAGATTCTTATAGGAAATTTCACGCTCTACAAAAAAGTACTGATATAGAATTTTCCTAACTCTCACTGATTAAGAGATATTCGCCTATAAACATTGAGTCATAGCGTCATAGAGTCATACGACTCTGGAAAAAAACAATTTATTTTTCAACCGCGCATCAAAATTTCGGTAGAGCATCTCAAATAGAATATCTCAGCCAAATATGAGCTCTTAATATTGATATTTAGAACTGCCTATTTTAATAACTAAAAGTAGTAACTAAAATTACTAAAGAAATTAGGCAGTTCTAAATATCAATATTAAGAGCTCATATTTGGCTGAGATATTCTATTTGAGATGCTTTACCGGAATGTTGATGTGCGTTTGAATTTTTATTTTTTTTTTTGTTTTTGGCACACCCTAATATATATATATATATAGTATAGTCTAGGAAGTTGTTAATTAGAGTGATTAAGTACTTTAGGAATATCAGGGTGAAGATAAAAAAAAAGCTGGTAATTTGAAAAGAACGGAAACAAAGACAGAATGAAAATAGAATATTAAAAAGAGAGAGAGAGAGAGAAAGGTAAAGAGAAAAGTTGACTGAAGAACAAAAAAAAAAAAAAAAAAAAAAAAAAAAGAAACAAGAAGGGGAAAAAAGAAAAGAGAAAATCCGAGGTGTTTCCCGAACTCTTGGAAATCCGAGAAAACCTCGGGGGAAACAGCGTAGAACTGTGTGCTAAGGAACCAAATGGTACATAATATAATATATATATATATATATATATATATATATATACCGCGAAGTTCTGTGGACGCGGAACGCTAGGGATACCAACCCAAAAAGGGTGCTATTTCATGGGCAGTGAGCTGCAGCAGCAGTTTAGTAAATTACTAGATGTTTCAAGTAAAATCACTATCTATGACTAGTGATCATTGGTCACTAGATTTCTGGACTAGAAATCTAGTGACTAGATTTCCAGTGATTTCTAGTGATCTTACTAGAAACATCTAGTGATCTTACTAGAAACATCTAGTAAGTTACTAAACTGCTGCTGCAGCTTACTACCCATAAAATAGAACCCTTCTTGGGTTGGTATCCCTAGCGTTCCGCGTCCACAGAACTTCCCGGTATATATATATGTGAAGCAATATGAAAGAGAAATTCGCGAGAAATCGATTGTAATTTCGAATGACTGATATATACTCATACACATGGCGTATACATTATATTTTGTCGTTTTTTTCTTCAAAATTTATAGAATCTGAATGATATTATGAAGTAAAATATGAAAAAATAAATATTCAACAAATTCTTTAGATATTCGTAAAAAATTAAAATTTCATTCAAATTTTATAGTCCAGTGAATTTATTGAATTGGATAATCGGAATGTGAATTTGTTTTTTTTTTTTTTTTTTTTTTTTTTTTTTTTTTTTTTTTTTTGAGATTCACGATATTATCAGTAAAATTATCATATGAATCTTTTCTCGAAATCTATATGAACCCGAAACCCTTGTTGAAAATAAAAATAAAAAAAAAAAAAAAAAGAAGATTGAACTCGTTTTCGTTTGAACGTGATAAAATATGAGTAAATAAATTAATGAATAAATCATCAACTAAATTATATATAACAGTATATTATGAGACAATATGAAGAGTGAGTACTTGAATCCTTGCCTGCGTGGACAGATCTATTGTATTTTTTTAATTATACATAAATATAGGTATACCTATACGTATATATGAATAGGCTGCAGGTATACCTATAAGTATGTGATTGTATTGTAGTACGTGTAATCTAAATGCAAATATACGTCGTTGAGATCAAACAGTATTTACTATATTTATTACCATCATGGTGCACATATTATATATAGTATCTATACCCATTTCTTATAATTGTTAGTTTGAGTGCGTCATGATCAAGCACATATTACATCGTCTATAATTACAAGATAAATATTAAACAATGTATAACAAGGTACGTATTGTTCTTCTTTTTCTTCTTCTTGTTCTTATTCTTTTTTATGGGGAAAAAAAATTGTAGGAAATATTAAGTAGAAGAAAAAAAATGATCGAGGTAAAAATTGACTTGACTCAATCAATGTTATACACAGCGGTATATGAAAGGCACTTTAGTGTTGTGAAGTGAAGTGCTTAGTATGTACCTACATACCTAGAAATGTACCCACTACAGTAGACTCAAATAGTTTACCTCGCGGTTTAATTAAGTCCGGAGCTAAGGTCTCAATAACATAAGCCAAGCCAGACACACCCGGGAGATGCATACGTGTAGTCTAGTGAGGTAGTAAAAAATAGAAAAAATGTACGGCAAAAACTGTACTATAACTTATGGAATGGACGCGTTCGTTATGTGCAGTGCCCGAGTAACCATCTTTCGGAAAAGGTACTCTTGCATATCAGTTTTTTGATTATATCTCGAGAACCGTCAATGATATCGAGATAATCTTGATCATCAAAAATGGAGCTCACTAAATTCTCTGTGAAAAAGGTAGAATACAATTTTCCCCTATCTTCATTGGTTTCGCTATATTTTGAGACTGAATAGTATGTAGAAATTTTCGAAATAAACGTGATAATTATTCACACATTCCACATCAAAATACAGCGAAACCAATGAAGATACAGACAAAATGTATTCCACATCTTTCATAGAGAATTTGAAGGACTTAATTTTTGATATTCACCTTCATCTTGATACCATTGACGGTTTCCGAGATATCGTCAAAGAACTGGTTCCGCAGTAGCTATCTTAGAAAAAAGGTGCTCGAAACCAGTTTTTCGATCATATCTCTGGATCTGTAAATGATATCAAGGTAAAGGTGCATATAAAAAATGTAGTTCACGAAATTCTCCATAAAAAAGGTACAATACAATTTTCCCCTATCTTGATTGGTTTCACTATATTTTGAGACTGAATGGTATGTAGAAATTTTCGAAATAAACGTGATAATTATTCACACATTCCACATCAAAATACAGCGAAACCAATGAAGATACAGACAAAATGTATTCCACATCTTTCATAGAGAATTTGAAGGACTTAATTTTTGATATTCACCTTCATCTTGATACCATTGACGGTTTCCGAGATATCGTCAAAGAACTGGTTCCGCAGTAGCTATCTTAGAAAAAAGGTGCTCGAAACCAGTTTTTCGATCATATCTCTGGATCTGTAAATGATATCAAGATGAAGGTGCAGATAAAAAATGTAGTTCATGAAATTCTCCATAAAAAATGTAGAATACAATTTTCCCCTATCTTGATTGGTTTCACTATATTTTGAAACTGAATGGTATGTAGAAATTTTCGAAATAAACGTGATAATTATTCACACATTCCACATCAAAATACAGCGAAACCAATGAAGATACAGACAAAATGTATTCCACATCTTTCATAGAGAATTTGAAGGACTTAATTTTTGATATTCACCTTCATCTTGATACCATTGACGGTTTCCGAGATATCGTCAAAGAACTGGTTCCGCAGTAGCTATCTTAGAAAAAAGGTGCTCGAAACCAGTTTTTCGATCATATCTCCGGATCTGTAAATGATATCAAGGTAAAGGTGCAGATAAAAAATGTAGTTCATGAAATTCTCCATAAAAAATGTAGAATACAATTTTCCCGTATCTTGATTGGTTTTGCTATATGTTGAGGCTGAATATGTGAAAATTTTCAAAATAAACGTGACAGTGACTCACACATTCCACATTAAAATACAGCGAAACCAATGAAGATACAGGAAAAATATCATCCATATCTTTCATAGAGACTTTAATCGACTTTATTTTTGATATCCAATTTATACTCGATATTATTGACGATTCGGGAGATATCATTGAAAAATTGATTGCTAGTGTGTTTTCTTCCGAGACGGGGGGGTCGAGCAACTGTAATTCGAGTAAATCCTTTCAATAATGTTCAAAAGTAAGCCATGCATATTGAACACCTCTTCTAAGTTCCAGCTGTGTACCAGCTACTTTTTTTCTATCTGACAAAAAAATGTATTCCAATTTAATTGGACTAATAGAGATGTACCGTATCAACGTACTACCAGTAAGTTAATCGAGTAAAGAAAAAAAAAAAAAAAAAAATCAGAAATAATTCCTCTCGAAGTGGTATTTTCTATTGAAGAAAAACATGTATGTATGTCAGTTGCCTACACATACATACATATTCTTCTACCTTGGGATACAGAGCCCGCATTTCGTTACATAAGATAAAAAAAAAAAAAAAAAAAACCACGAAGTATTCTTGAACGTGATTCTTCTCTCTCGTCAGAAAGAAGAAGTCTGATTTTCTATAGTTAGACACGAACAAGACCATTCAGTTGAGTTCAGTTCAATTCAATTCATCAATGAGCAATGATCGAAAGTTAGAGAGCATAGAATGAAGAAGCGATAGAATGAATGAATACAGAACTATACGACTCCCGAAAAAAAAAAAAATATATAACATTTGTTGTTGATTTCATCCTGAATCAGTGATTCTGCATAAGACATGATGTAATGTGCCATTACAAGATGGATAGTGGCCATTATCAACATAATTACTTCGAAATATTGAAGTAGATAAAAAGTTAATTGAACAAAAGTCTCTATACTAGGATGTGACTTGAAATCTCTTTTTTTCGATTCGGTTATTGATTCCAATTTATGATTAGCCAATTAGAAGCTCTTCTTCAAGATAGTTCGAAGTCATGTAGTTTGAAGTTTCTCAAATGAATTGAAACTCACTTTTATTGATTTTAATAGGCTTGGATTTACTTCGGAACATTCTATGACATGTTTCAGTCCGTTTTAACACATGTATATAGCACATGTTCCACATTTCATCTCATTTAAATACACGTTTCAATGTTTCGAAGATGAATCGAACATGTTCTGATACATCAAAACTAATTTCAGGACATGTCTCAGCATTTTCGAAATGATTTCAACATGCAATGATGTATTTCAGCTTATTTCGGTACATGTTTCAACGTTTAGAAGATTATTTTAACATACTTTGATGTATTTCAGCTCATTTCAGGACATGTTTTAGAATTTTCAAGACGATTTTAACATGCTTTGATGTATTTCAGCTGATTTTAGTACATGTTTCAGCGTTTTTGAGATCATTTTAACCTATTTGGATCAAGTTCAGCTCATTTCGGGACATGTTTTAGGATTTTCAAGATGATTTTAGTACATGTTCCAGCGTTTTGAAGATCATTTTAACATGCTTTGATGAATTTCAGTTCATTACAGGATATGTTTTGGTATTTATAAAATGATTTTAAAACGCATTGATAGATTCCAGCTCATTTCAGGAACATGTCTTAGAATTTTGAATATGATTTTGACTGCATGTATACAGATTATTGCATTGTATTCTTTAATAGTATCACGATTTATTTCACGTCTATTGATGTATTTCAGTTTATAATCTGACGGCATCCTTAATTCATCAACGAGTCATACGTCTTCTATTCCAACGTCCAATAATGAGTCAATTTAAATTCGCCGAAAATTAAAATAAAGTATTATTTTTCTCGCCACTCACACAGTGCGTGTAATTAAAAAAGAGGATAGATGAACTAAAAATAATAATCTTTATCGAAAAAGCGATTCAATTTTTATACATGTGCTCGTATACATGGTATATGTATATATCGAACAGTTCTATCAGCAGTTAACACGTTGAACAAATAGTCCGACGATCTATAATGTGCTAGTTATAGCCTCCCGGCTGTTTGATAGAACAATGAACAATCGACCAATTTCTCACGATCTCACTATAATTCTGAACTCGAGATCATTACAATGGAATCAAAACTGAATAAAGCATTAAGTGATCATCTGGCCATTGTATTAAACCGTTTTATCGATTTTATATACCTTCTTTTATATAAATAGACAAGTTGATAAACGAGGATGTAAATTAGACACTCTTTCTCTCTCTCTCTCTCTCTCTCTCTCTCTCTCTCTCTCTTTCAATCTCTCTCTAATCGCGACCATGTGGATTATAGCGGAAATTTCGTCAAGGTATTTGTGGTCCATGCCAATAAGCCAGTATCGTAACAGAACAGCCTCATCACCACAATGTGGACTGCAGCAAACGTTGCTGCTATATATACTCTTCCATCAATCAAATTGATTGTCGATCAAACTAATTTGCTGAATAACTAGATACATGGACTGCTAATACAGCTAAAACCTCGACAACGATGGGCTAGCGGTTAGCGGTCAGCGAACAGCGTATAATGGAAATTCGCAGTCCCCTTTGTAGTCAGATTCTCGCAACATGTGACGTTCCTTCGATACCCAAACAGCCATTAGGACACGTGTACGAAAATCCGTTTTTCATCATCACTTCAGTGGAAATTTTGGATAATCATCCACGATTATTGGCCTAATTGTGACTCAAGTTGCCATCTTTGAAAGTTGGACTCGAAAACAGTTTTTTTATTATAACTATTCAACCACTGATGATACCGAGTATCAAGGCTGCAGATCAATAATAAAGTTGATTAATTTATATACGAAAAGGCTGGAATTAGTATATTATGATACTAGTGCGGAAAGTTGGTGATTCCCGATGAGTGTGAGACTTGCAGCACGAGCCGAAAGCGAGAGCTGCATCTCACACGAATGGGGAATCACCAACACTTTGAATGGATAAATGTGCGGGAATCAACATTCACGCACACTTTGTAAGATCATCAGAAATCTGCTATTTTGCGTACAATTTTCGGTACACAAAGTAAGAACTTTCCATACAGTTTTACAAAATACATTTTTTCGTAACACGTATGTATGGAAAGTGATTACTTTGTGTACCGAAAATTGTACGGAAAATAGCAGATTCCTGATGATCTCACAAAGTGTGCGGGAATTTTGATTCCTGCACACTTTGTAAATTTATCCATGCAGAGTGTACACAAAGTGCATACTTCCATACAGTGTTACAAAAAAACAGTATTTCCGAACTAGTATCATAATATACTATTCCTTTATCTTCATTAGTTTCGCTATATGTTAACGTGAAAGATATGTGACTAATTATCACGTTTACCGTAGAGCGTCGATTATCCGAACGTCATGTATCAGTTATCCGTAACGTCAATTATCCGAATGACGATTTGGTTATCAGAAAAGTCAATTATCCAAAATTGAACGAATCAGAATTTTTTTGCCCACGCAATATTGCTGTTCGGTTTCCTGATTTTCCAATATCCGAAATAGCTGAGCCCGGTTTCAATTCATTCGGATAATCGACGCTCTACTACGAAACCAATGAAGATACGGGCAAAATGTATTCGACCTTTTTCATGGAGAATTTAATTAACTTCATTTTCGATATACACCTTTATCTCGATATCATTTACGGTTTCCGAGATATCATAAAAAAAAGAAAAAAAAAAAAAAAACACCTTGTTTTAACAAATGTTGTCTCAAAAACTGCAACTCGAGTGCAAAGTTTTCTTTGACTATAGTTTTTTTTTCTTCTTTTTTTCTTTACTTTTCCCTATTTGACGGAATTAATGGAATTTTTCGATTTCTTAGATTATTCGAATATCGAACTGCACAGAAGCTATTCGATATTTCCAAGGTTCCACACGAAATTCAAGAGTTTCGATTATTTCTCAGACATTTATTTTATTATCTAAAATTTGAAGAAATTTTCTCAAAAATTCGAAATATTTCCGACATTCATTTATCTATAGAAAAAAACTTTACGAATCACTCAACTTTTTCAACAATATCTCTAATATATAGAATATGGTGTTGAACGTTCAAGTTTCAATAATTTAAAAATCTATAAAAAAAAATGTTTTTTTTTTTTTCATATTTCTAAATTAATTTCGTTAATATTATTTGTTCATTTTTCTTATGATAACCCGAAACGCCGCACGCCACTTCGATTTTATGAATTTCCAGAATGGTAAAACCCAGCTCGGTGCGTTTTAATATTTATCCTGTAACCTGTATCAGGGTAAAGGCTTATTTACCCGGGGGCTTGGGGTCGGGTTTAGCCAAAGATATTGGTCGGCGTTATACTATATATAGAACCCTACAATCCACCCCCAAAACACCAGCCTGCACTATAGGGTCTGTCGAACACTGACCGATATCGAAGATGAATTACTCTGATAAAGTGATTTTCGGGTGTGGCGGTATTATAAAAAGACACTTAAATAAAAATTTTCAACCCCTTTATAATTGAAAAACGTAAAATTTGAATTTAAACTTTAATTTTTCATTTAAATTTTGACTTAATCGCGTTTAGTATAATATTATACGAAATCAAATATAAACTGGATATAATTAGAAAATGAAAATTTATTGTCTTCATCAAAATTTCAAGAAAAAAAAAAAAACAAAAAATTTATTCATTTAAACTAAGATTAGGATAATAATTAGTTGACCTTGATTCCTTCCTCGTCCTCATCGTCCTCGGGGTTGTAAGTTTCCGCAAAAACGCTCTTCCTTCTAGTGGCAAACCTCGCGACCGGTGGTTCTGTAAAATATTAAAGATAAATCATTTTCGATGAAAATCTTTGTACGTACACTCAGAAAAAAAATCTTGTTGACACAACCAAAATTTGGGTTATTATAATATATGCACAATCACATTTTTTGTTCAGTAAAACCAAAAATTTTGTTGGAATAGCCAAAATTTTGGTTGTACCAACAAAATTTGGTTTTCCCAACAAAATTTTGGTTATCCGAACGAAATTTTTGGTTGAATGAACAAAAAATTTGATTGTGCATATAATAACCAAATTTTGGTTGTGTCAACAAGACCTTTTTCTGAGTGTAACTGAATTTTTTTTATTTTTTTTCAATTATTATTGTTCAATTTTTAGCCGAAATTAATCTATCCAAGGTATAAGATTTTCCGGTATAAAAACAGAAGAAAATTTCTCATCGAAATTTCACCTAAGAACTTTAAATACGTAATTTAAAACGCTACGAAATTTAACTAAATTTTGTATCAAATTTTATTACATTTGCGAATTTAAATACCTAAAAAACTAAAGCTAAATTTAAGAAAATTTTGTCACGAAATTTTACGATTCTTCGCGAAAATTTCATCATGAAATCCCATTGACGTATATGAATAATTCTCAAGGAATTTCTTCATAACTCGCGTGAAATTTCATTAAATTCATGAATTTCTATTATATATATACCACGACTTAAACATGCGTCGGTCAAATAATAATCCCATAAATGAAATTTATCGATTTATATATCGAAATAATCCGATGATATATGTATATTTCTATCGAATTCTATTTCGAAACTCGATGAAAATATCTGGTGCAAGATTTACTTTAAACTCTATGATTTCCCATGAAATCCAATAACGCTGCAAGCCGATTATATCTGATGAATTTTTTATAAATTCGATCATCCTGCGATGTTAACTCAGCAATAATTATACACACCAAAATTCGGCAGGTTTAATTATAATTATTCTGTTCAATTTTTTCATCGTTAAATTATTAATATAAAAATATATATATATATTTTGAACCGGTCTAATATATTAGACCGGTTCAAAAAAAATCGACTATTCTTTTTTTTTTTTTCAATTTTCGCATTGAAATACTTTCAGGGGGCTGAAAAAAGATGCCTGTTAAAAGCGGAGCTCTTGATATTAAGATTTAGAGGTCGCTCATCGCGGATTTCTATTTTCCATTCAAATAGCATAGGAATTTTATTTTTTTTTTTTTCTTCAGAATTTCGTAGCTCACAAACCAATGAACAAATCCGAATGACTCTTACATATTTTGATAGGGGATTGAACACTCTAAAAAATGTATCTATCATTGTGGAAAAAAAAATCACAAAAAAAAATAGTTTACTCAACTAAAAATTGAAATTTGAGCTTGAATAACTTTGGAAAGAGTCAATCTATCAAAAAATGATAAGAGAAGCTTTTTGTAGAGTGTTCAATTTCCTATGAAAATATGTTTGAGTCATTTGGATTTGTTCATTGGTTTGTGAGCTACAAAATTATATATAAAAAAAAAAAAAAAAAATGTCCTATGCTATTCAAATGGAAAATAGAAATCCGCGATGAGCGACCTCTAAATCTTAATATTAAGAGCTCCGCTTTTAACAGGCATCTTTTTTCAGCCCCCCAAAAGTATTTCAATGCGAAAATTGAACAAAAAAAAAGAATAGTCGATTTTTTTGAACCGGTCTAATATATATGTATATCAATTTTATATGACAATAAACGGTGAAGTTTATACGACATAAATTAGCTGGTAAAGCTCGAACCAACTATATAGCTATCGAACAGACTGCGCAGGGTGCTAGCCTGCTAGCTAGGATTATAGGGCTTAGGAAGTAGGGGTAACACTTTGACCTACGAAACAAGCAGGAAGTGATGTCTATATATCCACCTACAACCCAACTCAAGACTAACGAATATGTATAATAGAATGATGTTCAGACCTCTAGCCGAAATGTCAAAGTTCCCACATAGATATATACATGTATATATAAACGATCTCATCAAAGTGTCTCCTCGTAACAATTCCGCTATAGAGAAACCCGCAGAGGGAGTTTTCAAGTATAGGAAACTTCCTCGTGAAACTTTTCAGTTTTGCTTTCCTTTCGGTGTTTTTCTTTTTTTTTTTTTGCATTTTTTTTTTTTTTTTTTTTTTGGACTAAGGAAACACGAATATGAATATATGTAAGTTTGAAGAAAAATTAGCCCTGTTAACGCAGCGGGAACTCGTGGCGTACATCTCAGACCGGAAACGGCTTGATTAAAAAATAAAATTAAAATACCAAAATGACGTGTGAAGATGTGCCTTTCGCATGAACTAAGGAAACGTCGATTCTAACTACGGAAGACAGAGTATGAAATAGGATTCAAATTGGGATTATTTCAGACTATTTTTAATCTATTTTGAAATTCTCATGGTTTTGAACGGTCACACGCGATTTTCCATAGTTCACTCGAAAGGCAGATCTGTGTTTGTCGTTTTAAAGTTTTTGTTATATTTTTCGGACATACCGTTTCCGGATTAGAATGGACACTATAAAACAGGACAAGACTGATTGTTAAATATTTTTTTTTTTTTTTTTCTCTTTATTCCTACTAAAAATGGTTCACAAGCCTTAATTACAACTTCAACTGAAGTTTTGTCTGATGATCAGTTATAAATCGTACCATCGTCATCGTATTCCCAGGCACAAAGATTAACATGTTTGCTACTAGCGGCGGCGATCATTGCGTCGTTTGCTATTGAAACGTAGTATAAAATCCTCGGAAGAGAAACTGCGATAAGCACAATGATTGTCAATGTATCAGTCGTCTCTGTTCTTTATTCCACTGATCACAGAGAACTTGACGGTAAATTTGACAAGACTTCTACGGATCTTCAACGTTCGTTGTGCTCTCGTGGAACGATGATGTAATCAGGTCCGAGAAGCTCTCGTTCACTGTTCACTGTTCACTTCAGTTTACTGTTCACGCTGTCGTAGTCATAAATTGCGTATGACAAATATCTCCCTCAAATGTTTGAAATAAATTTGAAAACTAGAGATTCTTCGAGTCGTAATTATCAAAAAGGGATTCACCATGTAGACAAACGATCGATCACCACTCCGTCACAATTGAGCTGAACAATTCTACGAGCGCACAACGATGTTCTGAATTCATAATGAATTCCGTGCAACTAGAAGAACTGACAATACATAATTGACTGAAATGTAAATAGTAAAAGATAAAAAAATTGGAAAGAAAATTAACTTTACTGATGAATCGTGATAGCAGCACAACGCAAAACCGATATGTGACAGCCTTTGAACAACGGATAGGGCGAGTAGCGAGCGAGTACAGAGTAGACGGCCAGACTTCACCCTGGCAGAGGAACGTCCGTACTCACTCTGGACGTTAGGGGTGGTAGATGGATGGACAGGCGGGTTGAGGGAAGCATAGGACATAGGGTGAGCCGTGAGGTAACAGAGGACGTGGTGCCAGCCACCCGTGAGTTAATGGTGGATCAAACAGACCCACCCTCTTGCCTTATACTAGATAAAGAGAGATAGAGGTGAAGGGAGAGGCGCAGAGGCGCACACATAAAGGTTCAACTTCTGCCGTTGGTAAACTGAGAAGAGAGGAACCATGAGCCATGGTTCATGGTTTGAATAATTCATTTGTCTTTTGGAAGATGAACATAATCCGTGCAGGACTTTGTTCAAAGACGATTGACTGAATTCAGTTAAATGTTCGATATAATATCAATGAAACTATGAAATGGTGATCATTTGCAAATAGTTGAAGTTCTTCACAAACACCTTTTCATTGCGCCATTGGTATAATTGGCTTTCCATCCAATCCATGTGGGATCATCCTTCATGCGATTTGGTACCTCTTTGCCGATTCTGTTGCAGCGTAAACGAGATCAGCGAAGTTGAAACACCATTCAACCGTTGAATCTAATTGCACTATTTTCAAGCACATCAGGCGGAAAGAGATTCGCACATGACCTTTGGCTTATCGTACGAACTAGTTTGTTAAACAGCGTAATTCCAGTCACTATTAAATGTTCCAGTTGAGCAGATTTACACCTGGGAGTTTAACGCCTACGAGATGTTGTTGAAAACTAGATAATTAGATAGCAAGTTTGCAATCAGTGCAGCGAGCAGTGAATTCAAGGAAAATTAAGTTGGAAACTCTCTGATTATTCAATAATATTCGTCAACAACACTTCGCTGGGCACACCTTCGTTCTCTTTTTTTTTTTTCTTTTTTTTTTTTTCTTCTTCCATATTTGATCCTTGAATCTATTCGAGTTACGAGTAGCGTGGGTCGTGGGATGAAGACAAACGCCATATGTCCGACACAGAGAGCCAGGAACCCATTTCAACGCATTCTTTCGAATTTGAAGAAGAATAGCAATGGCATATTGTGAAATGGGATATTGGAATATAGATTCGAATGTTAGCCATGCTGGAAAGCTGGATGATTCAGTGCTCCTTTCTCTCGAAATAACGAGTGGAGATCAGAAAGCTCTTGACCTGACCTTCTATGAGAATATTCCGCTTGACACATCCAATTGCAGTGTTATTCTCAGTTGTCAGTCCATTTCAGCGCTTCTATAAACATTTTCAGGTCGTTTTCACTCGTATTTCGAGTGTCTCAGCCCATGTGACGATGTCTTCAAACTAGCATAACTCGGGCTTTGAGTGTGTCAGTCCATTTTTACTCGGGTTTCGACTGATAAAGGACCTTCAGCTGATAGTGGCGATAGTCAGACATCGAAATGCTTTCTCTTTTCGAATAAGCTCTAATCGAACAGAGAGAAGAATTCGACCATCTTTGTTGATATTTATCATTCGAATTCTAAACGCCCGACTATTTTGGCGAGTAGAATTTTTGGTATTCGAATGACTAATTAGTAAAACGTAATCCTGGTTGTTAAATTGGAGTACGAACTTCCAAGTGGTCCTGGAGAAACAGCTTAGCATCGGTTTGCTGCAGTTTAATGAAAACCGTAACGAGATGCTTGCATAAAATTGGGTTAACGCTGCTCTCTCGCTCGCTCGCTAGCCAAGCTTGCAGTATACCAGAGTATAATGCAGCAATCTGATACGCGTGCCAAACCGAGTCCGGAAATGAAACTTGGCCTCCGTGCAAATGAATGGATGGAGAAGAAGAAACTAGAAGGAACTTTAATGATTTGATTTTTATTCATTTCTCATCCCGCGACGAGAGAGAATTATTTTTCACTTTTCTTCAATTCAACAAGGTAGAGGAGGCAGTTAGTCCTTGGATTTGCAAAGCTGACACAGCTCTGCTCCGCTCTGATCTGTCTCAAGTAATTAGATGCGTGTCTCAGTTCCTGAACGGTTTAATTATGAAACTGAATTAGAAACGTGGAAATTGCGAGACTTAAAGCAAGAACGTCTGAGTTACTGTGCATGCAGGAGGAAGGAATTGAATGGAATAGAACGCTAAAGCTCATTATGTACCTGATTACTTATGACCTAAATTTAAAAAAAAAAAGATATGTTTTTCGATTTTTGCTCAATTTTTTATGAATTTCTTCAAGATTACAAATTGGGTTGAATAATTTCTTTGAAATTTCATGAATTTCACTGATTGTGTATTTTGACGAAAATTTTGTTCACATTCCTCGAAAATTTCACTGGGATATCTGCATAATATGATATCAAAGATTTGATGAATTTTAAGGGTATTTGACTAAAATTTTATAAATTTCTCTGTAATATGGGTGAAAATTTTCGCTACAAATTTCAAGTCTGACATTACTGTCGGACATATTTTCGCGAAACGAATTTCTTCAGAATTCTAAAAATCATCGACTTATATAGTCGCGTAATAATTGATTAGAATTTCACTTGACTTTAAAAAAATGTCTTTTAAATTTGACGAATAGTGAAATTGGATGAAATTTTTTCTTCTTCCAAATGAACAAAAACTAGGATTTCTCGGCTTTTCCTAAAACGTTGGGGAAAAATCGACGAAATGAAATTTCGTATATCCGTGACTGTAGGGATTAAACCAACGTTATTCGAACATATATATATATATATACCTAAACCCAAACAAACTAAAATTCTCTGATCACCTCAGCTCTATGATCGTGAAAAATCGAACTGGTCAAAACAATTTCAATCATAAACTATTATTGAAATTGAAATGAATCAAAGATGAAATCAAAAAGTGCAAAATACAATTGGGGAAGAGAAATAATCCTACAGCTGTGCAGTAGGTGGGTGTATTGAAATTGGATTAACTGTACAATATAGTTGAATTGGATAAACATTCGAATCGAATCAATCCTCCCATCTATAATACACATACGTACTACGTGCATATAAACAATTCGCGATAAAAGCTTCCCGGCTATGTGTGAAAATAGATTTTTAGGTACAGACTGGAGGCTGGAGGCTGGAGGCGAGAATGCCTGGCTTTGAAGGATCGAACTAAGTGCACTTTTGTAAAAAATTAATGTTCCAGGAGGTCCACTATAATTTTTATGTCAATTTCAACACTTTTTTTTTAGTTAAAACAACATTATTTTCACTTGAACGACAATTTTTTTCTGTTGTTTCAACTGAAAAAAGTGTTCAAATCAACATAAAAATTATACTAGTGGACCTCCTGGAACATTTTATTTCAAACGGTGTGAGAGGAAAGATGGTCAAATTTGGTAACAAGATTCCAAAAATTATAATCATTACGACTGGTATCCGGCATCGATGTATCTAAAAATGATTTTTATTCATTTTTTTTTTTTTTTTTTTGAAAATTGAGGAACATGTTTTTTACTTTCGCATTTTTTACGACCGTAACTGACATCAGAGATTTCTTTTTTTTTTTCTTTTTTTTTTTACGTTCGGAACCTACGTATATACATAAATTGATGCAACAGAGGACAGGAAATAACAGTTTAAGTACCTATACGATCATATCATACGATATGTGATAAACAAAAGTGCACACGAACATTCGGGTATCTCATGCTTCGAGATAATACACAGCTGACGAAAATAGGTATAGGTACTAGGTACTATGTACTTGAAAGAAAAACTTGTTCAAAACGTTAAATTGAATTTTTTTATTTTTTTATATATCGACAGCTTAATAACATAATCCCGTAAGCGCCAAAAATGGCCTATTTTTCAAACAATTTCTAATAGACGCCAAAATTTTTTTGGAGAAACGTTTGTCAGTTTGCGAAAAATTTTTTTTTTTTGGCGCTTACGTGACTATGTTATTAGGCTGTCGATATATATTTTTTTTTTTTTTTTACAATTATAAAAATCATCGAAATTGTTCGTTTTTCAAGATTTTTTTACATTTATTCAATATCAATCATTAATATGAAAATTGTCGATCATTTTCGGGGATGAATTTCACGAAAATTCAATTAAATTCGTCACAATTTCCGCATAGAAAATTTCGTATGATTTTACAAAATTTAATGACATTTTTATCCTTTTTTTTTCTAATTTTTTTTTTTTTTTTTTTTTTTTTGACTTTGTGTTCTTAAATTTTTGTTATTATTAATTTTTTTTTTTTTTTTTTTTTTTTTACAAATCTCGATCCGTAGAATCATAAAGTTGCGTTCAGTTGTTGGTTGGCACAGAAACGAAATAGATTTATGATCTTCGTTAGTTTGACTTCTAGGTATATATTTAGAGGTGGTCAAATCTTCTTTCCTACTCTTACATAGAATATCGCGTAGATCAATACGTTCGATGTGGAGAAGAAAAAAAAAAAAAAAAAAAAAAAGAAAAAATTATGGACCCGATATTATCCGCCAATCCTATTTAAGTGTTATGCAAGTCTCGAAAATTTTGACATATTAAGTGATTTTATAACAAAATTAGAGGGTCAACCGCGTAGTCCACCGGATTTCGATCAAACATACCTTTAAACGATTTTATCACTTTTTCGAAATATCACATAAGAAATTAATTAATTAACTAAATTTTTAATTTCTCTATGATTTCGAGGATTAAGAAACTTCTTTCCACGATTTCACTGCAGATTTAATTGTACAAGATTTTCTATAATTTTACCGATTTCAATGAAAATTTCAGAGGATTTTTTTGCTTTTTTTTTTTTTTTTTTTTTTTTTATATACGTTTTCAGTGAATCCAATGACTAGTTTGAAATTTCTTAGGAAAAATTTAACCGATTTTTTTTTTTTTTTTTCAACATTTTGACACAAAATTTAACGAAATACTTTGAAATTTCTGTATACATGGTATATACGATACTTATATGTTTCAACGATTTTTCGAAACTTTTTGCAAATTGAAAAATAAAAATTTCTACAAAAATTTCACCGATTTCTGAAAAATCTTTCTCCAAAATCTCTGTACATACACTTTGAAGAATTTTCTCTAACGATTTTTCTCTCGAGTTATTATTATTTTTTTTTTTTTTTTTTTTTATTTCTTCTAAAATATTGCCGATTTTTTTTTTGTGTTTCAAATTCTTCGATTGTTTCATACCGATTTCTGTCCTCAATTTTGCAATATTTTTCTATAAAAAAAAAAAAAAAAAAAAAAAAGACAAATTACAGATTTTTTTTGTAAAATATCTCAAAAATTGAAAGAATCTTGTATACCGATCTGCGATTTTCTTTTTTTTTTTATCCATTAAAAAAAAATCAAACAAAAATACAAATCGCGTCAACTTCAACGATGTCTGTTTTTCGAAAAGTGTAACAGACTTTTTTTTATACAACTGTCGAACTCGAATATATAATTGTAGATATGTTATAGTAGTACTGAGACTGAGGAAACTACGTAAAGCCGGTTACGAAATATTATTGAGTGTTGAAAGCGACTATTTTTCGACTTTGGAGTCTCGAGCAGCGCCAAGAGTCTTCGACTTCTGAATTCTAAATATACCTAGGAGCCGAATAACGCGAACGTGCAATAGTAGTTACATATAACCGCAATTTCTGAAGGAATTTTGTCTCCTCTTTTAGAATTCAATTTTTTTTTTTTTTTTTTTTTTTTTTTTTCTTCTTTCTTTCACGATATACTTTCATTCTCCATCGAAGAAGAAGAAAAACCAAAACCAAAAATAACATCTATCAATTATTTCTGGATTAAAATTAATTGTAAAGAATTAACGCACGCGTGTTGATAAATTGAAAAAAAAAAAATTCTTTATATATTTATAATTCAGGTGAACGCGTGACGATAAAAGCAAAACCAGCTGTATCAATTAAATACAGCTGTTTTACATATTTTATACCACTCGATAATTATTACAGAAAAATAATATCTCCGCAGTTCATACTATATGGGAATTAGTATATTGAGAGAGGAATAAAAAAAAAAAAAAAAAAAAAAAAAAAAAAAAAAAAAATAATTTTCAAAATAATATTTTGGATTTTATAAAATTATATAAAGGTTGATACAATGAAATTTCGTGAAATTTTTTTTACATTCTAAAAAAAAAAAAAAAAAAAAATTCTTATAGTAAATGAAAATTTCACATATCGTGTCACTAATGCCACACAGAAAGAAAGGTTAACTTGATTCAAGACAATTTTGCGGTCCAAAAATGAAGACCGAAATTTTCTCGGATCAAATCAAAAATTTTTTCTCGAACCAAGAAAATTGTCCCAATTTTCTTGGTTCGAGAAAAATTTTTGATTTGATCCGAGAAAATTTCGGTCTTCATTTTTGGACCGCAAAATTGTCTTGAATCAAGTTAACCTTTCTTTCTGTGTATATACCGCGAAGTTCTCTGTATGCGGAACGCTAGGGGTACCAACCCGAAATTTTTGCTATTTCCATAGGCGTGGGTGATACAGTAAACTGCAGCAGCAGTTTGGTAACTTACTAGATGTTTTTAGTAAGATCACTAGAAATTACTGGAAATCTAGTCACTAGATTTCTAGTCCAGAAAGCTAGTGACCAATGATCACTAGATTTCTAGTGATCTCTAGTGATTTTACTAGAAACATCTAGTAAGTTACCAAACTGCTGCTGCAGTTTACTGTATGACCTACGCCTATGGAAATAGCAAAAATTTCGGGTTGGTACCCCTGGCGTTCCGCATACAGAGAACTTCGCGGTATATATATACGATTTCCCACGCTATAATAGGTGATCTGAATTAATCCAACACTTTATACGGTTATTCTCGTGATACGATATAAATATATAAAAACCATATCTGGCCATAAGAGACAGACGTCATACACTGCATAACCGAACAACTATTAATACGAGTCATATACCTCATACCCATAATATATTCCCCATATACCCATAGATTTCCCATATATTTCAAATGGCAAAATTTGTTTATCTTAGTTTTATTTTTATAACTCTCTTTATTCAACTGATAAGAATAAAGTAAATATACGGTTTTGAAGGGAAAAAAATTTCTGAAAAAATGCATGAAAAAAAAAAAAAAAAATTCAATTAATTTTTCGAAAACTAAGTAGTAATCAAATATATATATACATATGACTTTTAAACCACTGTAACTCGTTAACGGTTCAATCGAGCAACTTGGGCCAAAGGACTATTTTTGTAGATCATAAAATTCTCTACAAAACCGTATATCTACTTTATTCTTATCAGTTGAAATGAAGAGAGTTATAAAAATAAAACTAGGATAAACAAATTTTACCATTTGAAATACATGGGAAATCTTATTTTCAAATTCGCTAATTCTGTGTTCAAGCTACATAGCTATAAGCTTTGGGGACAATTTTCTTTATATTAAACACTAACTATTTTCGAAAGGGCCCGAACAAAAAGAAGATGTCGTTTTTTTTTTTTTTTTTTTTTTTACACAGTCTAATATATATATATATCGGTGAAAAACTCTGAAAATATCATCACAGCTCTTTCGCGATAATTATATATTCATGTATAATTTATTTATTTATTAATACAATATATTAAATGTTACGTATATATATATATATATATATATAGATATACCATAGAGATACGGTTAACCACGCCTAAATACGTACATATGTATATATAGTTTATACATACTATATAGTTAGCTAGAAATAATTATTATAACGGTACTATAAATACGATGCGATAGTATAACGATATACTAACATGCATATTATACTTTCTAAATTAAAACGATAATTTTCAAAGTCGAAGCTCCTATATATATATATATCGAATAATATAACATATATATAGGTACTATAATACAATATCGTGGACGCCTATATCGATATATGCAAATATAATTGTAGTACAATATATAATTAGTCAAATTTCAAATTTCATTTAATAAAAAAAAAAAAAAAAATCCAAAATTACAGAAATATATTATATATATATATATATAGGGGAACCCGGGGCAAATTGAACCATGAAAAGTTTAAAGTGATGAAACAATTTATTTTCCACAATCAATTCTTTCGTAAATAATTTTGAGATGGGCTTTGATCTTTAATAAACAGCAATCGATTATAAGAATTAGTCATTTTAAATAAATATTATTATTAAAAACAATTATAATGAATGAGTGAAAAAGGTTCAGTTTGCCCCAGGACTGGGGTAAATTGAACTTGAGTCGGGGAAAATCGAATTTATGCAGAAAAATATTAGAAAATAGTTAATTACCAAATTTAAATTGTTTTGTTTGAAATAGTACAATATTCTATTGTAGTTATATATTAAAATCTGTTCCAAATGTAGAAGAAATTTTATCTAATTAATTAATGACAAGTTATAATCCTTCTTGTGTCAGACAGGCAGGAATTTGAACGATGCACATCTTTTACGCGCAAACTCCTTCAAAACCATTGTCTCACAGACAGTAATTTTACCCCGACCAATTTGCCCCAAAGCTATATTTTCAAAATAATATTTATTTCAACCGATATAACTAATACTTTCAATATTGTTATAATTTTTGATGAATAGTTTAATGATTGCAGCAAGTCGATAAAATAAATTTTAATCTAAAAACTTAATGAGAAGTACATGTAAACTAAGAATTAAAATCACGAAAATTATGATTAGAGAGCACCAAAATATTATTTTCGCTCTTTTTTCTCAGGAATACGAAAATTTTAAAACCCAACGATTTCTTTATTATCGCGATGATATTAGATTTCTTCATTTTTATTTTCACGTATTTACATTTACCCATATCAGAATAATTACAGAAATTCAATTTACCCCGGTCTCCCCTATATATGATTATATTATATATTATGTGGAAAACTATAATAATCTCGCGACCTCGCGGATATCTGAAAACGATATTGAATATATATTACATATATTTCTATATATGTTTGAGAAATAAAAATAATTAAAAATAAATGAGAACAACTGTCTTACTATAATACCAGTGTCTAGTCTTTTCTGACATGAGACGTGCGGCTCATCGTCGTCGTCGTCGTCGTCATCATCATCATCATGTGTCGACAGACAAACACGAGGCTAATTATCAGAGGAATTTTCCCTGACGACGAAAACTAAACTACTATATATACGATATATATATATATATATATACGAGTGTTATAATAACGAGGTGAAAAAAGAAAAAAAAAAAACAAAAAAAAACAGCAATTGAAATATATTCACTATACGTATTATCCTAAAATCGCGCGTTACATACATAGTATTTGGAATTTAAATTTAAGGCTATAAGTCGATGAATAAAGTGCGAACAAACACTTATATGCGAAACATTGAAGACAATATCCTTGGCTCGGTTCGGTTCGGTTCGTCTTTGCGGGTTGGGTTGGTTTCGTTGGTTTGTTGGCGCTGGCTTTCGTAAGAGAGAATTTGTATTCCATACTCACCGTTGCAACCTGATGTGGTTGTACCATTATATATGATGTAAATTATTATTATTTTTTTTTATTTTTTTTTCACTGTTAGACAACTATAGTATAGGTGTACTGTCGTCGACGTGATAATAATATGCGTAGGTATATAGAAATGCAAACGATTCGATGTAAGTGTGAAGACTGTAATAGGGAAAATATATATCGAGTAATTTTATACTTTTTTGCAACACTTGTTTCGAAAAATTGATTTTTCGAGTCATATGTGTGACGTAGTGCGTAACTTAGTACATTTTCCACACGGCGTGCGCAAAGTTCGATTTTGCGCACGCTTCGCGTGCATAAAATTCAACTTAACGCGCGCTGTGTTGAAAAATGATGTTCGATACACTTGCGAAAAATGATTCTCGACTCGTGTGATTGTCTTCAAAAACAAAAAAAACTTCACACTCGTCCGAGAATTAACACTTTCGCACTAGTATCGAAAAGTATTATTACGCAACTAGTGCGCAAAATAAGTGATTCCCACACGAGTCGGATTTTCGAGTGCTGCGTAAACGACACTCGTCGGATATATTGCCTACTATAATTCCCGAACTTGTATCACAATACACTATATTGTCCAAGAAGTTAATATGTAAGATGCGCAGGCGCATTGAACAACATACAGACAGACTTATTAAGGTGCTTTCCTAGGCAATTCCACCAGTCCTGAAAACATCGTGAAAAAATGTGATATTAAACGGAATATCTCTGCCTCGGCACCGAAATCAATGAAACAAAATACGTCGCGCAATTCTATGTGCGACTCCGAACATGTACAGCCCAAAAAATGTTCGTTTTGCGCGAAAATAGAGAAGATATCCATGAAAAACGGTTTTAGAAAGTTTTTCATGGATAAATTCTCTATTTTCGCGCAAAACGAACATTTTTTGGGCTGTAAATGTTCGGAGTCGCACATAGAATTGCGCGACGTATTTTGTTTCATTGATTTCGGTGCCGAGGCAGAGATATTCCGTTTAATATCACATTTTTTCACGATGTTTTCAGGACTGGTGGAATTGCCTAGGAAAGCACCTTAAGGCCCATCCCTAGTCGCCCACCTCCTTTTGGTCGAAATGTGTCAAATTTAGATTATTATCCGAGCCCTGGCGTAAAAAACGCAAAAAAGGCCAACTTAGCGCAAATTCTATTTAAATTCCAAACACATGCGTCGAAAAAAATGTTCGTTTCGTGCGAAAATAGAGTCTACAGATGGTTTTTACATTGTTCGCCTAGGAAATCGAATTCGAATAATTTTGTAACAATGTAAAAACTATCTGTAGACTCTATTTTCGCACGAAACGAACATTTTTTTTGGACGTACAGTACCGTCCATAAATTCGGGATCACTTTCCGAATTTTCGATCGAGACAAAAAGTTGAATATCTCGGTCAAAAAAAATTGTAGCCTAATGGGTCGGGTGACATTCAAAAGTGGAAAGAACCGGCTTCATTTTTCTTCCCTAGCCAATTTTCCGAAAAATTTTCCGCACTCGCTAGATAATGTTGAAAATGACCGTTTTTTTTTTGCGATTTTCATACTTTCATAAATCCACGTGTAATTTTTTGGGAAATAGATATAGAAACTTTTTTCCAATAGGACTTCGAAACAGGCCAGATTAAGCTACAAATTGGTTTTTTTTTTTTTTTCATTGCGATTTTTTTTCGCCAAGTTATTCAACTTTTTGTGCGGAAAATCGGTTTTCAGAAAATGCGTCGTAACTCGAGCACTATGGGGTTCTAGATAAAATGTCGTGATATGAAAAATGTGTATTTTTAAAGTTTTCACTCGTTCAAATTTTTTTTGAATTTTTTTTTTTTTTTGATTTTTTTTTTTTTTTTTTTGATTTTTTTCGAATTTTTTGTACATGAACAAATCCGAAATAAAATAAACAATGAACTTCCTCATCATATAATAACGAAAGAATCGCAAAAATTATTGTTAACTTTATTTTGGATTTATTCATGTAATATAAAAAAGTAAAAGCAATTTTAGTAAAAAATAAAAAAAATTTCAAAATTCATGAAGAAATTCATTGTTTATTTTATTTCGGATTTGTTCATGTACAAAAAATTCGAAAAAAAAAAAAAAAATAAAATCAAAAATCAAAAGAAAAAAAAAAAAGAAAAATTCAAAAAAAATTTGAACGAGTGAAAAATTTAAAAATACACATTTTTCATATCACGACATTTTATCTAGAACCCCATAGTGCTCGAGTTACGACGCATTTTCTGAAAACCGATTTTCTGCACAAAAAGTTGAATAACTTGGCGAAAAAAAATCGCAATGAAAAAAAAAAAAAAAAAAACGATTTGTAGCTTAATCTGGCCTCTTTCGAAGTTCTATTGGAAAAAAGTTTCTATATCTATTTCCCAAAAAATTACACGTGGATTTATGAAAGTATGAAAATCGCAAAAAAAAACGGTCATTTTCAACATTATCTAGCGAGTGCGGAAAATTTTTCGGAAAATTGACTAGGAAAGAAAAATGAAGCCGGTTCTTTCCACTTTTGAATGCCACCCGACCCATTATGCTACAATTTTTTTTGATCGAGATATTCAACTTTTTGTCTCCATCGAAAATTCGGAAAGTGATCCCGAACTTATGGACGGTACTGTATGTGTTCGGAATTAAAATAGAATTTGCGCTAAGTTGGCCTTTTTTTTTTTTTTGCGTTTTTGACGCCTAGGCTCGGATAATAATCGAAATGTGACACATTTCGACAAAAAGGAGGTGGGCGACTAGGGATGAGCCTTAACAAAGTAGGAAGGATCAGTGCGGATATAATTCGACGCTGCTTACGAAGACTATAGCACCTTTCAGATTTTTTACAAAGACTAGCACGTTTCGGCTTTCGTCGCGAAGACTAGCACGTTTCGATATTTACCATACGAAGACTAGCACGTTTCGTTATTCACCGCACGAAGACTGCGCAGGGCACGTTTCAGTTATCCCCGTGAAAAAAACCTATCATGCTTCGAAATTATAGTATTGTAACAAGGATTTTCTGAAGATTTGTGCTGTGTGCAATGATCGTAATGAAAGTCAATTTGCGGATGCAGAAGTGCGTTTCTTTTTTTTTTTTTTTTTTTTTTTTGTTGTTTTCCATCAAAATAAACTTGATGGAAAAAATTGATGCCTTTCTTTTTTCACAAATTCTCTACAGATTTGTTTTAAATTTCTGATTCATAACTAATTACGGAGCTCCCAAAAAAAAAAAAAAAAAAAAAAAAAAAATTATTTAAACATTTCGACGAACATTATGTATACTAAATCTTCGTGGTTAAGGTGCTTTCCTAGGCAATTCCACCAGTCCTGAAAACATCGTGAAAAAATGTGATATTAAACGGAATATCTCTGCCTGGGCACCGAAATCAATGAAACAAAATACGTCGCGCAATTCTATGTGCGACTCCGAACATGTACAGCCCAAAAAATGTTCGTTTTGCGCGAAAATAGAGAAGATATCCATGAAAAACGTTTCTAAAACCGTTTTTCATGGATATCTTCTCTATTTTCGCGCAAAACGAACATTTTTTGGGCTGTACCCGGGTAGAAATTATTCCAGGCTGCCCTGGATAATTGCAAGGCCCTCAAGTGGCATGTCCCGTCGGTCGGGAATCTGTCTAGCGGGAAATGCCCTTTCATGGCCCTTTTACGTCTGACGTGACAATTTTTAAATTCCAGGCCTTCACGGAAGGGCCCTGTAAAGCCCTGTCCTGACAGAAGTGAAGCTGCAATGAACCGAATTTGCGCGATTGCGAATGAAAAAATTTCGAGCTATTCGAAATAGAACCCGTGTATACTGATAGAAGAATTTCTTGACTGCTAATAAATACATTTATTTGGAAACAATTTTTTAATTTTTCAAATATGATTGAATATTTTATAACATTCAACAAATCAATCTTGTGTACAATAAATATTCATTTGTGAGAAATCTACAATTTTAACAGCTAACAAATATTTATTGCATCCAACAGTTTCGCGAAGACCGCTCATAAATACACGCCATAACCTCAAACACCAATAAGAGGTTAAAATAGACGTACACCTCTAAACTGGTGTTATTCCATGATGTAATCATAATGCTATTGAGTAAATTGTTTTTTTTTTCTTTTTTCTTTTTTTTATGATCAGAGTAATATTGAGTCTACAGATAATAATTATTTGAGGTTCTAAAATCCTCATCAATTAAATTTACTTTAAACGTTGATTATAACTAGCAAAAATTAGCAACACCGAAAATCTGAACACCAGACACCGCATAGACACACTACAGCTTTTTTTACAGTGCTTTATTATTAATTATTATGATTATTTGACTTTTTTTTGTAATGAAAGTATAAATATTATATTCGAGGTTATGAAAACTGTCAATCGTAGAGTTTCTGCATTCACTTTTTGTTTTCCAGACGTCTGAATGAATATTTGTTAACTATTAACAAATATTTATCAACAGTTATTTTTACGGTCAGTTCAACACTGTTTTAGTTCATAGGACAAAAGAATTTGACAAGTAGGAGAGTGTTGGGTTATATGTCATATGGTAGTTTAGCGTAGTGGTTAGGGCGTGCGACTGGTAACCGAGCGGACGTGGGTTCAAGTCCCGGCGGGACGATAAATGCGGCGGTTTTTTCAGTGAATGTATAATATAATTTCATCGATATGATAGGGTCAACTGACGAAAAAATATGTCAATTTCCTTGTCTTTTTTTTTCTCTACCATAATTACTTTTTAATTTCATGAAAATAAATTAGGGGCTACTACAAAAATTAGTAATAATAAAACCTTCCAAAGCCGTGTGTGGGCATTGGCAGGTTTCTCTGGTTTTATCAGGAGGGCCACGCAAGAACCTCGAAAGGCCCCCAGAACAGGGCCATCAATGCATGAGCGTTACATGCCGGAACGGCTCTTGCTAGACTGCCCTGGAAGGCCCGGCAAAACAAGCGTGGCAATCTAGCGAGGGCCGTGAATGTCCCCTGGAATAATTTCTACCCGGGTACATGTTCGGAGTCGCACATAGAATTGCGCGACGTATTTTGTTTCATTGATTTCGGTGCCCAGGCAGAGATATTCCGTTTAATATCACATTTTTTCACGATGTTTTCAGGACTGGTGGAATTGCCTAGGAAAGCACCTTAAGTAATATCGAAATGTGCTATAGTTTTCGTATAAGAAAACTGAAACGTGCTAGTCTTCGTATATCAGCAGCGTCGATATATGTAAGTAAAATGAAGGAAGGAACGAACGAACGAACGAACGCAGAAATATACGAAGAAGACGAATGAAGAAGAAATAAGAAGAGGATTAATTTTTTATTGACCCTAATTGAGAACTGTAAGCTTATACCTATCAGCGAACAAACTTAAGCCAATTACGAAAGATTAGAGCGTATATATACATATATTACATATATGTAGGTAGTGTATAGAAATTACTCTGACGATTATGGGTATAATATGTACATATATCGCGTCACTAATGCCATAAGGTCGTAAGCGCCAAAAAATTATTTTTTTTTTTTTCGGATATGCCCAAACGATGTTATATGTCACGAAAAAGATTTTGCCACCAAAAACACGAAATTTTTTTTTTTTTTTTTTGGCGCTTACGACCTTATGGCATTAGCGACGCGATATATATAAATATATATATATACGTAGATATGTATATAATATATATATATATATATATATGACTAATAACTAAACGTATAACTGAGTTAAGTAAGTCGGTAAGGATAAGCTGTAAGCATCAGTTAAATATGGAAGAGAGAAGAAGAAGGACTCGTAGAATGCAGATGATATAGCCGATAAAATGTCGTCGTTGGATTATATGAGACTACAAGCTACTTAAGTTATATATATATACAGGAAAGGAAGAAGGTGCCCGAAGCGATTATACCGTGTTTCGTTCATGTCATCAACTCGTCGACAATATATATAAAGAGTTTGAATATAATTTTTTTTTTTTTTTTTCTTTTTTTTCTTTGAAGAAGCATAATTTTCACATAGTATAATAATTTGAAATTATTACCACTTACAAATTTTACAAATACTAATTAAATACAGATCTTATGCAGTGTGCAGTAAATAATTTTTTTAGATTTAAGGGGCCATTCAACAAATACGTTCGCTTTTTTTTTGGGGGGGGGGGGGGGTTGAGGTTGATGTGACGTTACAAGTCCCGGGGGGGGGGGGGGGGGCGGCAAAATGTGACGTTCGGTTTTTGTGTAATAGAATTCGGGTTTTGGCACGAGAATTTCATTTTAATTTCGTTTGGGGGGGGGGGGGGGGTCGAGATTTGTGACGTATTATTTGGGGGGGGTCTAGTCAAACGAACCATTGTTACATGGGGGGGGGTGTCTAAAATCGCCCAAAAAAAAAAGCGAACGTATTTGTTGAATGACCCCTTAGAAATTTGGTTTCATCATTTGTGTTCAGAAATTTTTTTTATGTGCCTGAAGTTCGCGAACGTTCATTTGAACGAAAATTCGAAAAAGGTTAAAGCTTACCACGATTGTTAATCGCCTGAAAAAAAATATCTACAAATTTGAGATAGAGATTGAAGATCGAAGGTCACAGTTATAGAGATTTCGAAATTTATAAATTTCGATGTGCCTGAAGTTCCGAACGTTCATTTGAACGAAATTTCGAAAATGGCAAGCTTACCACGATTGTTAATAGACTAAAAATATCTACAAATTTGAGATAGATTGAAGACGGAAGGTCAGTTATAGAGATTTCGAAATTTAGAGATATTTTTGGTCGATTAATAATCGTGGTAAGCTTGCCATTTTCGAAATTTCGTTCAAATGAACGTTCGGAACTTCAGGCACATAATCTTACCACGATTGTTAATCGACTAAAAATATCTCCAAATTTGAGATACATTGAAGATCAAAGGTCAGTTATATAGAGATTTCGAAATTTATAAATTTCGGGCCGTCAAACAAGTGTGATATATAAGGTTTTTTCGGAAGTTTAATTCAAATGAACGTTCGGAACTTCAGGCACATCATTTTTTTTTTTTCTTTTCTAAAAATTGCTGCAACATTGTTTGTTTGCTTGTTACTATTTCCTGAAACATAATGTGAATGAAATGAAACACACATGTGATTTGAAAAAAACCGGAACAAGACCGTCACATGTGTTTCGTATACGAATTAATTAATATGCACAGTCCCAATCTAGTATATAGGTAGTTCTATAGTTTAATTTAAAATTGAGTTTTTTTTTTTTTTTTTTTTTTTTTTTTTTCTTTTTTTCTTCTTCTTTGGTTCATCTTTCATGACGTAATTTCAATTACTAGCTAATCAATCATTAGACACTATAATATTGTAATTACATATAAAACTCCTATACCTAGTATATCAATTATCACAATTCAAAATCGTTCTAAAAACACTTTGAAAAAAAAAAAAAAAAAAATAATAGAATATATAATATATTTCGGTGAATCTTATTGTGAACGTGGTGAAACAGTGCGAAGAATCGGAAAAAAAAAAAAAAAAAAAAAAAAAAAACTTTTTTTTTTTTTTTTTTTTTTTTTTTTTTTTTCCGATTCTTCGCACTGTTTCACCACGTTCACAATAAGATTCACCGAAATATATTATATATTCTATTATTTTTTTTTTTTTTTTTTCGAATATATATTATTATTATCGACGTAAAATAAAAACTAAAAAAAAAAAAAAAAAAATGATATTGAGAAAATGATGATAATAATAATAATAATAATAATAATAATAATCACTCACCATCGTCGACGGATTCGTCGGGCGTCGAGGAACAAGTCTGGGCATTAGACTGTATCATCTGTGCAGTATGCCGATTTTCTCTAAGTCGTGTGAAAAAGTCGACAGCATAATCGACTATGTCTCCTGGCTGTTCTAAGAGGTAGCTTATAGTAAACTCTAGCAATATATCCCTCAGGTCATCCGGCACTGTTATTTTACCAGGATTTCTTTGACAGCTCATATTTGACAAATCTATATATTATTATCGTTGTTGTTTTTGTTTTTGTTGTTGTTTTTTTTATTATTATCAATGTGTGTGTGTGTGTGTGCGTATTATTATACCGCACTGTAATATATTAAATTTATATTTATTTATTTATTTATACGTTGTGGTGTTGTTGTTTTTGTTTTTTTTTGTTTTTTTGTTTTTTATATAATATTTAATGTAAATGTAATAATAAATAAACGTTATATTTATACTTGTGTCGATTTTTTTGTATATATATATATATATATATATATATATTATATGATATATATGATATACAATGTATTAAATATAAGAAAGAAATTGAAAAAAAATAAAAATCAATCACTGCGTGACGCTATGATATTATAATAAAGTTATTTCTCTATTTTCGCTGTCGTTATATTATAATAATACTAATTAGTTTTTTTATTTTTTTTTTATTTTTTTAATATAGAATAGAGTTTATTCACACACCGCGTATTAATATTTTTAATTTTATTTTTAAATGTATTAACGAATTAATGAAAATGAAAGAAAACTTAATATTTTACAACGATCCTCAAGGACCTGGAGGTACCGGCCCCTAGAGCCTCACATTCACTCGGTTTAAGTACCGGCCAGTTGAATGAGCCCCTTAAATCTAGTCACGTAATATCGATGTGATTTATAAACTATTCGAATTAATGATTTAATATCAACACCAATACAGATATTTATCATTTGATTTAATATACGTATAATAATTTATACTATACTATAAGTATATAGTTTGAAATTTATATTATATATCAACGCGGTGAGAGCGAAACACTTCTAAATACCGTCTGCTGTTACGGCCAGTTCTACTGCTACTGTCAAAGATGGCGTCTTGACAGTTGCTGCTCTGGGATTATCGTTGCAACCTAACGCCGCTAAAAATCCAAACGAACTAGGTAGTGTAGTAGTAGTAGTAAGTAGGCAACGCGGCGACGATTCAACGATTCACAGGGATTATTTAGAGAAAATAATAATAATAATAATAATAATCTTTAAACCATATCAGTATCCTGCGGTATATAGATTTAAGAGATTTAGAAATCACACAATTATTATTATATTATTACATATATTATGTTTGTTTAGATAATTCAAATTTTTTTTTTCTTTCTTTCTTTCTTTCTTCATATACATACGTATCATATAAATTAATATAGTTATTTAATATTAGAAAATAATTTTAATATATTTATTATATGTACGCTCATTCGTAACTAAATAGTATTTTATTTATCACTTATTACTCTAGTCTCTTTCTCTCTCTCTATCTATGTTATTATTATGTAGTACGTATAACATTTCCTATACGCTTGTTCCCGTACCGACACGAAACTCCCCGCTCGTATCGTATAATACCCTACCCACGTTACCTACCGTTTTATCACCTTTATCGAACCCCTCGCCGAGACTCGGCAGCGGCGGCGGCGGCATAGGCGCGCGCGCACATCGCTATTCATACATTCCATACGTGAGTGAGTGTGCGTATGGGATACGTAGTAAAAGAAAGAGAGAGTAAACGCTACAAGATCTTGTGTCCTTGTCTTTCTTGCTCTCTCTCTCTCTCTCTCTCTCTCTCGCTCTCTCTCTCTCTCTCTCTCTCTTTCTCTTCCCTTTGCTCTATCTATCTCTCAGTTTTCTCCAGAGATGGAGACGGCTGTCACGAAAATTGCGAATTCAAGTTATTATGTATTATATTGTTTGAAAAAGGTGAACGATTTATTTTAAGTATCGAACACGTCGTCGAGATTCGACCAAATCGACCAACTGCCAAAGAAATATCGATTATTTGTTAAGGCAATTTTTGAAATTATTGCCTGGTTTATGCAGCGCCGTAACTTGACCTAATTTAAGGATTGGCCAATCAGCAGGCTGCTTTAGCCACGCGCCAGGTGAATCGACCCTTCTGATTGGTCAATCCTTGAATTAAGTTAAGTTAACGCGCTGCGCGTAAACCAAGCATTCTGCAGCGCCGTAACTTGACTTAATTTAAGGATTAACCAATCAGGAGGCTCGATTCACCTGGTCTGTGGCTAAAGCAGCCTTCTGATTGGTCAATCCTTGAATTAAGTTCTTCTTCCTCTTCTTCTTCTTTCCTTAAGGCTTATACCCAATAGTTAAATTAAGTTGAGTTACGGCGCTGCATAAACCAGGCATATATATTATATACAATAATCTACGTAAACCCTAAGTCTCATCTGTGTATAGAAACTGAGGTAAAAGAGAATCCAACCAACGTCTGGAAATTCGTTATGTTAATAACATTGACCACTGGACGTCTCTTTTTTCTCTCTTTCGCTATCGGTGTCCATAAAATGATAACTGTTATCAGTCATCTTTTAACTTTTCAATTAGAACTTGATTAAAGAAATAATTATTGCTGCAAAGAATTCTCTTGAAATATTATTTGAATTACGGATGCGTTTTATTCGCTTGATACCTAGTTGAACGGAAAGTCACGATGCATTGAGTTATCTGATTGGCCGAAAATATTATCTACTCTACGAATCAGCAAATGTATTTCCTTTCTCCATTCGAATTTATAGGCAAATGCCTGGTTTACGCAACGCCGTAACTCAACTTAATTTAAGGATTGACCAATCAAGAGGCTCGATTCACCCGACGCGTGGCTAAAGCAGCTACCTGATTGGTCAATACTTGAATTAAGTCAAGTTACGGCGCTCTGCGTAAACCAGGCAAAATAAAATACATCTTCGACTCTACAACCGCGTGGATTAATTCTACGAATACAACATGGACATTCTGCGCAAAATTTTACATGGATAATACTTCAACGTGAGATTCGGCGCAATCTTGAGAGTGAAATTGTATAAAGATTCATAGAATTATGTCTCCTCTTCACTCAAGATTCGAGCTATGATTGGAAGAAAATCCTGATTGCAGTATGTTTCAGCGCGTGTGTAGATGGCGCCACTAATAATCGATTCAAATCGTCCATTTATAAAGTTGTTATCATTATTTGATGAACCAAATTGTCAAAGCATTGAGAAGCGCGGGAGAGGGAGCCAGAGGAAGCGTTAAGCGTGTACGTTAAAGAGAGACATGAGTTTGACGTTTGCGTCTGACGACGGTTGGATAATATCTCATTTGAAATATATAGATAAGATTTATTCGTCTATAAGCAACGGGTCAGAATCTTGTTCCCTGAAATTCAACGACGTATTCTTCGACATAAACACAAAGTATCTCCGCCATAATCAGAACCCAGAAACCGAGGAACGCGATGCCGTACCTGTCAGTGATAAAAGTAGCATCAAAACAAAGAAGAGAAAAAAAGGAACGAAGGCATTTCCACGCGCGGATCTCGAACAGGTGAAGAAAACTAGAAAGAGACCAAAAAAAGGTAAAAGGAGGAGACAACAACTTTACTTTTGTTGCAGATGAAATACATACGTCTATCTCTGTCCAGGATATTGTCTTCTGCAACAGAGATAGGATGTTTTGTCGGTGACAAAATAAACGACAATAACAAAGCGGCGCGTTTAGTGTCTGAGAAATTTTACGCAGAATCTTATCGTAACAAGGTGGAAAACCTTCACGGATCTAATAAAACTGAGAGGGCAGTTATATCAGAGACAAGATACGAGAGATACGTATTTCCTGAAAGATGTAGTTTCTATTGTTACGACGTTAGAAATATAGAGGATAAAATTCAAATGAATAATCAGTTTGATTTTATTCTGCTCGATCCTCCATGGTGGAACAAATCCATTAGGAGAAAAAAAAGCAAGTGCTCAGAGGCAAGGTGCGTGTCGTCTCAACTAGGCTAAACATCTTTAGACATTCAAAGATTGCATGGGTTTTGTTACTTTTGTAGATTTGTTGCTACTGTTTTTTCCCTTATTTTCCGCAGCTCTTTAGCGCGTTGAAATTAATGCTGCACAGTGAAAATTTACACTGTAATGCTTTATTCAATGAAATCAGAATCACAACACAGTCTGTTCAGAGCTTTGGTACTTTTCTTTCCTCTGTTGATTTTCCATTGGTAAACAAATCAAAGCCACTATATTGGAAAAGTCAGAATTCCAGAGTTTTGAGTTTTGAGGCTTAAATATATTGTGAAAATGATCCATTTTTAATATCATTGAGTGAAGTTTTTCCCCACGATGTGAAAAATGATTGGAAATTCTCATCGTCAATTGAAATAAAATTGAATATTATAATTATGTGTTTACACAGTTATAAAATGATGTACAACGAAGAGCTGGCCAAAATACCGGTCGGAAAGTTGCTCAGTTCTAATGGTATAGTTGCTGTCTGGTGCACCAACGCTCCAAGCCACTTGAGGAGTATTTCTGAAGAGATGTTCCCCGCTTGGGGTGTAAAATACCAAGCAAAATGGTACTGGGTTAAGGTGAAATAGGCACATATCAATATATGATGCAAATTTCGTAACACAATTATGCAGATATTTGATGTATGATTCAATTTATCAGGTCACTAACTCCGGGGAAACTGTATGCGACTTTAATCCACCCCCGGGGAAACAGCCCTATGAATTATTACTGCTAGGATCAGTGTCTTCCAATCCATCCATCGATATACCAGATGGAAAGTTGGTGGTCAGCGTACCTAGCGCTGTTCATTCTCATAAACCACCTTTAACAGGTATAATAATCTGCATAATTGCCATTATTTATATGTATTATGTTACACAATATCATTTATAGATTGTGTATACAAAGAGAAATGAATAGTTTATTTCATAGTTTGTGAAACCACGTTTTCAGAATTGATAAGATCCTATCTTCCAAGCGATCCAAATTGCTTGGAATTATTCGCGAGGTATTTGTTGCCTGGGTGGACGAGCTGGGGTCTTGAAGTATTGAAATTTCAGCATTTATCTCTTTACTCTATAATAGATGATTCCAGCAGCAATGAAACAGCAAAAATACAAAACACCGAATGAATTTAATAAACTAATTCCTGTACATTTTTAGTTATTTATTTTTCATTAATAATAATCTGTGATCTAGTGTTTAACACACAATTTTCATCTTGCCTTAGATTAGCTCTTATTATTTTAAACCGAAGGTATCTATTTAACAATAAATGTATACTTGGTAAGTATTAATTAAAGTATATCTTCACTTGACTTCATATCTAATATTACTATTATTGTTATTATGGTACTGTTACTATTATTTATAACAACAAATCATGCATCGTTGTTATAATATCGATTGTATAATGAAATATTTATATATAGATAGTATACATCTATTATTCAAAATTCTGTATAACCGAATAAAGGTAAATGGGTTTTAGAGAATGATGAAATGTTCTGTTTACTTTTCATTTACTCTGAATAAAATAATCCCTACAAAATAATTACAACAGTACACACATAATAATATAACTAAGAAATTGGTTGAAATTTTTATTAAATATTAAACACGCCACTGTATAAGCGATCAGATTTGTATATGTGTATCAAATCATTCGACATTTATTCAAGATTTTCCATTTTTCAACGGCGTACGATATCCGGATGGATTGGCCGTTTGCCACCTCCAAAAATCTTTGCCTGCGAATGTAATGAATTTTTTTCATCATTATTAATTCAACAAAAATACGGTAATATTTGTTTAAGAAACAAAATTGACAATAAACTTACACATCTGTTCTACGTCGTATTTCGCAGTCCATCCGAGTTCATCGCGAGCAAGTGAAGCATTCGCGTACATCGACACGATGTCACCTTCTCTACGGTCTTCGATAACGTAAGGCACCTTAGTGCCAGTTACCTTTTCAAAAGTTTTAACAAGCTCAAGAACTGATACACCTCTACCGGTCCCTAAGTTGTAGGTCTAAAACGATTGGATGATAATTAATAATACATACATTACTGTTATACGTATTATGCCCAATATTGGGAACCTTAGAACCTCGATACGCCAACTAGTGGCAGAAAATAGAACTACTCAAAGAAGGCTACAGTAACCAATGAGAGGGCTTAGAACCTCGATACGCCAACTAGTGACGAAAATAGAACTACTCAAAGAAGGCTGAAATTTCAAAGCCATGCCCATTCCAAGGATCCCAATATAATTCAATGATCTTTTATATACAAGCAATTAGTATGTATAATACCTACATATCTCGCGCAATCTCACCTTTAATCTCAAATGCTGTTTCTTGAGAGCTGACAAAGCCGCCACGTGTCCAGACGCCAAATCCATAACGTGGATGTAATCCCGAATTCCTATACACACAATTTCGATAAAAAAAAAATTAGTACACAGCTAATATGGAGACAATTGTAGAGTTAATCTGATCACCATCCGCAGTTTGTTCTAATTAATTACCTGTCCCATCCTCAGTCGGATAATCTCCTCCAAATATAGTCAATTCCGGTTTATGTCCAATAGCTACCTGGGCGATGTAGGGCATCAGGTTTGCGAACGCTTTGGTAGGGTCTTCGCCTATTAATCCACTAGGATGAGCTCCTACCGGATTAAAATACCTAAGAGAAATGATGTTCCAATTCTGTATGAAGAAAATGAATGTATAATCAGTCAATAATATCAATATATGATCAAAATCGCCGTTATCATCATTGTCAATACATATTCACCTTTTCGGCCCTCGATATATCCTTGAGCATTTCCTCTATAAAGTACTTTGTCCGACCGTACACGTTCGTTATATTTCCTGTCGGATGATCTTCGGTGATCGGCAAGCTTTCGGGCTCACCGTAAACGGTGCAAGAACTACTGAAAACCAATTGGAAACATCCGGCAGCCTTCATCACCTATATTATAACGAGTTAATGATGTATGAAAAAAAGAAGAAAAATTTACATCTTATTTTCCGGTATTTTAACAAAGGAATATGCATAGTTAAGGAATTATTACCTCGAGCAAGTTTATCGTCCCGATAACATTGTTCCGATAATAATGTAGCGGAACTTGCATAGATTCACCGACAGCTTTAATGGCAGCAAAGTGAATGACACAGTCTATTTTTTGCTGTGAAACAAAAAAAAAATAAATAAATAAAAACGAAGTGATAATTGCGTTTTGAAAAAGAACAATGATGCAAAAGGATTCAGGGCTTGCACACCTTGTTGAAAACCTCTTCGAGTTTATCCTTGTCGATGAGATCGCAGTTGTGGAATGCTACCTTTTTCCCAGTTATTTTTTCGACTCGTTTTAGGGCCGAGGACTCTCCGCTCTCCTCGTTTACACTGTTTGCGAAATTATCGATAGCCACAACCTCATAGCCGCTCTCTATTAGTTGAACAACACAGTGGCTCCCGATGTAGCCGGCACCACCGGTGACGAATACCCTTTTCCAATCCTCCCCCATTCCGACTTATACAGCTATAACTGCATAACAAATGAAAGAAGAAAAAAAAAACTATAGTTGATTTCGAACAAATACCCCAGACAGCGCGGAATATTACCGAATATTGTAGCAACATTGCAATATCGCTGCAATATTACAATGTTGCTACAATGTTACGGAATATTGCCCAACATTGTAGCAACATTGTAATGTTGCAGCAATGTTGCAATGTTGCTACAATGCTACAATGTTGCTACAATGCTACAGTGTTGCTACAATGTTGCTACAATGTTGCAATGTTGCTACAATATTGGGCAATATTCCATGCTGTCTAGGACCATAAAATACGTTATACGACTTATGGAACCGATTACTAGTCGAAATATCTATAGCATAAAAGCAAATAAAATGCGCATTATGCGGTTTCAAGTAATTTTAATATATCGGTATCAGATGATAAATAAATTGAAAATGATGCGTGTAAAAGAGCTATCGTTACAAGGTCATTGACCCTGGGTCGTAAAGGCCGTAGCAGGTGAGCCCAGGGTCATTATCATGGGACAAGTCAAGGTCTCCGATAGTTTACAGGTTCGCGGTTATTCACCGAAGTACGTTGATGTAACGTAGGTATATATTTGACGATTGACGAATGCCATCAGCTAGTTATTCGTATTCTTAAGGCCCATCCCTAGTCGCCCACCTCCTTTTGGTCGAAATGCGTCACATATCGATTATTATCCGAGCCCAGGGGTAAAAAATGCAAAAAAGGCCAACTTAGCGCAAATTCTATTTAAATTCCGAACACATACGTCGAAAAAAATGTTCGTTTCGTGCGAAAATCGAGTCTACAGATGGTTTTTACATTGTTCGCCGAGGAAATCGAATTCGAATAATTTTGTAACAATGTAAAAACCATCTGTAGACTCTATTTTCGTACGAAACGAACAATTTTTTTGGACGTATGTGTTCGGAATTTAAATAGAATTTGCGCTAAGTTGGCTTTTTTTTTTCGCGTTTTTGACGCCTGGGCTCGGATAATAATCGAAATGTGACACATTTTGACCAAAAGGAGGTGGGCGACTATGGATGGGCCTTAATACCGATATTGAGTAATTGATTTTTCCTCTCGCTTTTACATCCTGCTCACATATATTTGTGTACATAGATCTATCCCTATATGTATAGTACCTCAAATGTGCCTAAAAAAAGAAGGTCGGATTTCGGTTCGCGCGAAATTTTCACCGGAAACGACGCATTAATCCATCATACAAAATGATATCGTTATACATTTCATTTTCTATTACACATGACTGATTCGATTATTATATATATTGGTACATATACATATTATACTATCTATATAACCGCAAGTAACCGTTCGTTGACGGATATTTATTATACTTTATGCCGTCAGATTACGGAGACATCAATGCCTCCAGAGACCCCGCGGGGACGAGTATCGTATGTCTCGATATATATTCGACTTTGGCAATGAGATTAGCGATCTATCTATTATATTATATTATATTATATTATATTATATTATATTATATTATATAGGTACACTGGGTTATACCAGGTATTCATTGATACTTGGTTCATTAATTATATTACCTGTATACCTATAATATAATGGAGTATACATGATATTATATACCGAAGTACATAATATCATTCTTATGCGTGTTGTTTTTTTTTTTTTTTTTTTTTTTCTCCAAAACTAAATAATTTTATCTTTTCTGATTGAGACAAACGCAATTGACTGTTATGCAACGAAACTTTGGGATTTAGATTTTGGAAATTCTACACGAAGTTATTATAATATATACAACCGTTAAAATACATAATAAGGATAAACCGATCAACAATTTTTCTGTAAATAATGCAACTGCGTATATCTACTTTGTATGTATACATATGAGTAGTACATTCTACGAATAATTCGATTTATGACTGTTAGTGTGTCAAGGATACGGTAATTGTCAGTGTACATACATACCTATACCTATATATATATATTGAAGTACTAAAGATATCTTATCCTTGTCTAAAAGAGATTTTAATAATTTTCTGATTTATTTATATAAATTTGATTTATATATTATTCTTATCATTCGTACTTTTCCTCTCTATATATAATATCTATATCTATCTCTGATTGCAATATCGGCTATTCATATATATATATATAAATATATAGACATTGTAGATTTCGAAAATATGTATCTTCAATCGTTACTCATCTGCATATGAGCTTATTGAACCTCGTCGTCTACGCCCTTGACCGTTAAAGTATTTTTTTACTGTTTAGCAGTAGGTGGTACCTATATACCTGCGAAGACACTAATTTTATTTCCATAGAGTATCGCTGTAACGGTACACCATATATTCGTGAACCGCAATGATCACGAGCATTATATTATACGTTTACCTCTATATAGGTATACGTAATATAAACATATATATATTCATGAAGAAAATAAGGATTATGTCAATTTCTATATATATATATATATATATATGTAAACATGTTTATGTGAATGTCTTACATTGTTATAGATAAATATAATACATAGTAAATATAATATCTTGTTTTCAATTAGTATTCCTCGTATCTTTATGAATGTAATAAATAATTAAATAACTTTTTGTTTTTATTTATTTATTTATTTATTTATTTATTTATTTATTTATTTATTTATTTATTTATTTATTTATTTATTTTTCAATACTCACCCTGATAAATTGACCGAAACGATTACAAAGCGACGATCAATCACAGTAGGTATAGCGTTGATCTATGCAAATTCTTAATTCACTTATAAGTATTGTAATAATGTTATACTTGATCGCGTTGGGATGCATCCGTTTGCACCCGCATCAGAGCGCAACGATATTATAGATATACTGTTGATCGTTAATCAAATCGGTTATATACCGGCGCGGTGTTAGCTATAGGGTGTCGCGGCGTTCGACCCTGCTACGTGGACGATCAACTGTCGACAGTGCAGACTGTAAACCCATCATAAGGCAAAAACTCGTCGGATTCCTCGTCCCCACCACGTAACGCTTGCTATAGCTGCCGATGTATACTCTTCTCTCTGATCCTATAGGTACAAGCGTAGCATCGGATCACTATTAGTAGCGTGACGTTTCAACCTATGTGTTCTAAACTCCGGGATTCTGTATTGATAACAGAATAACTGAAATCCTGATTCCAGAGACTTAGACGGAAAAACAATATCTTCCGAGATTTTTGGAATTTTTCAAAACTCATATAAATTATAATCAGTAGTTTATACACGTACAGCATTAAAACGAACACCGTCTCTCGACATTATCTATTCGAAATTTGAAAATTCACCGTAACGATCCGGACGGGGCCAAATATGGCGGCTATGTGACTCGATTCACATTGTACTCCACCTCACAACTTTGGCTTACGAGACATATCAAACATTCCTCAAATCGTAGCCGATTTAAAGTTTGGGGGATTCAGCAGTGGCTGCATGACCGATAATCCTCAATTACATTTGATTTTCAAACGGTAAACGACCGTCACATCATTGGAAGAGAAATTATCCGAGGTAACAAAGTACGGCCATTGCTAGTACAGTATGACGTAATATCGTCATTAAAATTTCGAAGAATTGTATTCTTAAGGCCCATCCCTAGTCGCCCACCTCCTTTTGGTCGAAATGTGTTACATTTCGTTTATTATCCGAGCCCAGGCGTCAAAAACCCAAAAAAGGCCAACTTAGCGCAAATTCTATTTAAATTCCGAACACATACGTCCAAAAAAATGTTCGTTTCGTGCGAAAATAGAGTCTACAGATGGTTTCTACATTGTTACAAAATTATTCGAATTCGATTTCCTCGGCGAACAATGTAAAAACCATCTATAGACTCTATTTTCGCACGAAACGAACATTTTTTTCGACGTATGTGTTCGGAATTTAAATAGAATTTGCGCTAAGTTGGCCTTTTTTTTTTTTTTTGCGTTTTTGACGCCTGGGCTCGGATAATAATCGAAATGTGATACATTTCGACCAAAAGGAGGTGGGCGACTAGGGATGGGCCTTAATATACTTATTATGTACTTATTTAATATTATCTTTGTAGCGATAATTCAAACGTGTCATCAATTCATTTTCCTGTTATTGAATATACCTTAATTTTTTGCCAAAATAACACGCCGATTTATTCCTTTATTTGTAGAAAGTATTTATTCAAGACCGAAAACCTTGTTAAAATTAAACAAGAAAAAAAAAAAAAAAAAAAATGAGTAAATAAATCAAGTTCGAAAGCATCACAGAGAGGAATAGAAATGTGAAAAATCGAATTAAACGTTCAAGTAAAAAAGAAGAACAAGATAACCGAATCGCAAGTTTTGGTTTTTTTTTTTTTTTTTTTTTTTTAATCGATTCGAAAATAGCGGTTTTATAAAATGCATATTTAATTGACTGGTTGATTTAATAATAAGACAATTGATATATAGAATAATAATTATAATATTTCCAGCTCGTTAAGTGATGATAAGCTAGCGTTAGTATACTCTGCGTTTTCGTGGAAGCGCGACATGCCTAGATCCGAAGATAGCCGAACGTACGCCCTATAGATTACATGCAACCAATCAGCCAATCAAGGACTTGGTAACTCCTGAAACAATTGCAGATTCTGACTCTCTGCCACCTCAGCACGACTAATTTGTGGACGGTTGCATATAATAGGGCGTTACGTTCGGCTATCTTCGGATCGATGCATATGTCGCGCTTTCACACGAAAACGCACAAAAACGTATTTAAGTAAACGTGAATTAGAAATTATAGTACAATATCACTTTATATTATATATTATTCATACAATTATAATATCATGGACGTCCAAACTTCGGTTATTATTATTATTATTATTATTATTATTATTATTATTATTACGACTATTATTTGTCTTAAAATATTTATGATTCATAATTATAATTCTTCATACTTCTATATATGTGTGTAATATACAGTATACATTGGGATATTGATATAATTTATATAATATATCAATGAAGGACGTTTTTTGGGTTTTGAATTACAAATCGTGAATATACATACATTTTTTTTTTTTTTTTTTTTTTTTTTTTTTTTTTTTTTTTTTTTTTTTTACAATATCATAATACGTATAATAATAATAATCAAAGATGTGTTTGGTTTTTTTTTTTTTTTTTTTTTTTTTTCAATCTTATTTTCGTAGCAATAAATGTAGAACGAAATGCATGTGTTACCCTATATACCTGTTACAATTTATATTTGTAATATTTGTATAATTTTTTTTTAATTTTTTTTTTTTTTTTTTTCGTCATTATCTTATAAATCAATAATTATTATTCTATTTAATTTCAACCTGTAAAACGTCAGGCAGATACATATATCTATAATTATATTATATACATTACAATACAGGCACGTAGTGCAAGATTATTACAAGTATAATTGCAGTATTCGATTTTTTCAGCTTTGTGTATAACTAGATACATAATTTATCCTGTTTGTGAAATCTGAAAAATAATTAAAAAGAAAAAAGTTTTTGGCACCTGCTAAATTTATTTCGATTAATTGTATAGAATACTACCTAATATTCAAATATTATAACGCGAGTCTGTGTAAAAAAAATAAAAAATAAAAAATAAAAAATCTTTCATCAAGATATAATAATGTAAAGTTCTCATATATTATACCGTAATGGTATATAAATATTAAATATTTTTATTTGAAATGAAAAAGGTCGATGCGTTTTTATAATAAGGACGTTCAATTTGTATCTCTTTCGATCTGTGTGTATACATGGTGTATATATATATATATATATATATATATATATATACATAGAGTTTGTATAAATATTTAGAAATTTTTTCTCTATCTAAGAAAAAAAAAAAAAGAAAAAAAAAAAACAATAAAAATCTTTGGCTTTATACTATACAGGGTGAATATTCTCCGGGGTCTGATCTTGGAGTAGCTTCGACGTGCCGAAGCTCCGCCTATTCTTCTATTCATACTCGTTAGCTTCAGAATAACAGTGTGTGATTATCATTTATCAAGCAGATATACCCTCATCTCCAAATTTCTTTACAAATCCACACGAATAGAAGAAGAAGGCGGAGCTTAGGCACATCGAATCTCCTCCCAGATCAGACCCCGGAGAATATTCACCCTGTATATAAGGGGGAGGAGGGTATTGCAAAATTGACCACCGGAAAAAAAAAAAAAAAAAAAAAAAACCCGATCGACGATTAAAAAACTTGAGTATGAATATGAACTTTTTTGCCCCACCCGACCTTATGTATAAAAAAAAAAAAAAAAGAATATTTTTTTTTTAATTTTTTTTTTACTCAAAATTTTAGTTCAATATATTTTCTAATTACTGTTTTTTCCTTTTACTCATTGAAATAATAAACTCAATATGCACACTTCGCGTTAAAAAAGCGAACCCATACCACTTTTAAATAATTATCAATTACACCTATAACACTATTATAAGTATTATAATATAGTCGGTTTAATCATCACGGACTTGTAATTATAATAGTATTTACATTTAATCTTATAGAATTAACGATTTTCTTTCAATTTCAACTTCTCTTTCAGATATTCACTTTACGATCGGATATATACCAAGTGCCCATATTTATTATTTCTCCACTATATCCATTTATAATTAATTAGCCGGGTCAACGAATCACAGGCTGTAGTATTTTTCACACCGGTATAATTTAGTATACCTGTATGGCTTCTCTTAGAAATAGTATGTTTCAAACTTTCGAATCAATACAGACAAGAAGCAATATTGCCATATAAGAAAAGAAATTTTATAAATTATAAATTATAAATTATTATTCATTATACAGATAAACTACCTTGCTACCTCTACTATACCATCGCATTAAAATTATGTTTTCATACTTTTTTTTGCATATAGATATTAAAAAAATTTCTGAATAATCATTATCTGGTACTACATCACTGTTTTAACAAAAATTGATTCATATATGGGACATGCCGCGCTTCACTTCACCAAAAATTGTAATTTTTTATTTATTTATTTATTTTTTTTGTTCTTTTTTCTTTTTAGTGCGGAATGACCCGTATATTTGTATGTTAATATTATATTAAATTACCCAATTATAAATATCAATCTATATTATAATAGTATAGGCAATATTAAAAATATAACGTCGAATAATAATCGTGTTAACATCATATTACTGCGGTATAGTAGTCGCTGTACTGAGTAGTAGTCTTAAAAATATAATTAATCTCAGTATGTAATAATATGTATAATATAGGTATTTAGATTTTATGACTAAAAGTAGTACATAATATCGGTTTAATATCAGAGCAGGTTGAAAGAGAGATATAATACTAATAGTACATATATACCGAATAGTAACTATAGGTAGTTTTCTCAATTCTCTAATTTTAATTTTCTCTCTCTTCTTCTTCTTCTTCTTATCTTTATATCTCATTTATTTTTATATTTAGGTATATTATATTATTTTATTCGAATTTAATACTTTATAAGAGTTTAGAACATAATTTTTCTTATCCACTCATTTAGTAACCGCATTGATAAAAGAAGCATTAGGCATAGGCACTCGCTCCCACTTTACCGCCATCGTGTGCTCTCTGTAAAGATACAATATTCTACGCGTAACGAATGATTATATATATATATGAAAAGAAAGAAAAAAAGAAATTTTAACAATATAATATCAATTCACCTTTAAAAGCTAATTGTCAATTAAAATTCTAATTAATAATTAGATAGTTTATGTATATGTGTATATATATATATATATATATATATATATATATATATATACATATATATATATATATACATTGTCCTAATATTAATAAGATTTTTTTTTTTCTTCTTCTTTTTCTCCCACATTATTAAAGTACATACGATTTATACAAATTTTCTTTTTCTCTTTTTTATTCTAGCTCAGACGAATTCTCCGGAAATGTTGTGTTTATCTTTTTTTGAACAAGCTCAAGGGCTACATATAATCTTTTTCAAATCACTGCTAAGCTGTGGAAAAATATCCTATGGACTCGGTTTTTTTTTTTTTTATTTTTTTTTTTATTTCAATACAAGTTGCTTCATCCGAATGAATAGAATAGAATAGAATAGAATAGAACAGAATAGAGAAAAATGATTTCCAACGTGTATACATCCCTTAAATATCCATTTGCAGCCAGGGATAGGAAAAAAAAAAAAAAAAAAATCAGTCTATCTTATTGTTCAACAAAATATTCGGTCGTATTATCATTTCATAATTTTCATCTTCAAAAATTGAAGATCTGGTATAGTCAGAAAATATCCGACACTGATACTTTGATTCATAAAGTTCGTATTTCCGACCAAATGAAATCTGAGGCAAAAAATGAGGATCAACAAGTCTTCTCTAATCATTCATACTACGTGGCGACCGTAAGACGATGCGAAACTACGTCGTTGGCTCCGAGTAGTTCCTCGTCGGCTGATAATAGAATGTCGGATTCAGATTCGTCGCGTTTATCCTTGCGTATTTTTCTATAACGTATTTTAACTCTCTGAAGTAGCGAGGGGTCTTTGGCCGTTCTCACATGCTTAGTTTTTCGCATAAGGAAGTTGTCGGTCACCCAGAACATCAGCGCCTGAAATACAAGGTGTTATTAAGAAATCGATTGAAATAAACTAGTTATTAATAATTTTGCTTAAATTTCGTATTTGTCGTTTGTACTTACGTTTACAAAAAACGGTATAATAAGCATAACAACCGCTGCTTCGACGCGGGCATTTGTTATCGGAGCTAAGATCAAGTCTTTTACTCGATCCCAAAAATTCAACTGTATTAACAAAGTGATGAAAATCTTAACGACTATCATCAACAATACGTAAAGAACGCATTGCGCCAGCCATGCATTCATGGACGGAGGTTTACCTGCGATAAATCATTGATATATTATATGATAAAAAAATTGAGAAAAATAAACTTGAAAAAAAAAAGCAACAACAAAAACAACAAAAAAACCAGCCTCACCATACTCTCCAAAGTTTATAGCTTCCCATTGCTTTTTTCTTGACAAATACTGTGACAATCTTATGCCGACCCATAGGATTAACAGCCCGACAGATGAGTCGAGCAAAAAGTTGATTATGTACCTAGGATAAGGTGGAAATTATGTATTTGTAACTGTACTGTATGTAAAGTTCTTACTTTGTGTACTTAAAATTGTACGCAAAATAGCGGATTCATGCTGTGATCTTACAAATGTTGATTCGCGCACACTTTGTCAATATATCCATGCGGAGTGGTACACAAAGTGCCAACTTCCATAGTAATATACTATAACTTGATCTACGTATGTCTTTAACACAGATTTGTGTGAAATTTTACTGATGAATAGCTTCAAACAAGTTCTACAACATGAGACGAAGTTCATTGACTTTTACCGTATATTAGTGATAAAAAAAAATGATTTGTATACGTAGTACATAGGAAAAATGCCAACTTTTATTACTCTCACGTTTTCTATGATTCAACTAGTCGACAAATTTCAATGAAAAACTAGTATGTTATGAATTGAAATTTTCACGAACATTTTGAGACTAGAAATAAACGTATTTAGCATGTAATAAGAAAGATATTGTTAGTTAAACTCAAGTCTCTTTTAGATATTTGCGTGTAAATCAAATTCTGATGTAATAGACGTGACAACAATGCTCACGTAGCTCAAACGGACGGCTTGAGCTGATTCTTCCGTTATATACACGCAATATTGCCACGATCTATTACAACTTTGACTAAATGCGCGTGTGCCTATGCCTAAAAGAAATGTGAAATGTACCTTGACAAAATTTTGAAAACTTGGCAGTTTTAAAAAATTCTTGAAAAATATTAGAAAGCATTTGTTTAACAATCAAAACATTTTGATACGGTTTGCATATCATAGAATGTAATTTATAGTTTGTAATATTTGATTTTGTCACTTATTCATTACTGTAGTCATTCTAGAACTATCGTCAACTTTTGACTGTGACTATAACAGGCGAACAACTTTAACAAATAGGTGTAGGTCTATCATTCCAGAATAATACTAAATCCACGTAATACGTTTGATTTGAGATTTTTCAAAAATAAAATAAAGCCTTACTAACCTTTTGTTATAAAAAAATGATGAAAGGTGGTGAAATATGATTAAATAAAAATGTTATTATTACCAGGTGCATGGATCTCCGTGAAATCTACTGGCTAGATAAACATTAGCCAGATGAATAACGAGCGCCCCAAGTCCCTGTTTACTAGTATCATAAAACCATATCAACCAGGGTCTTCTCTCGTATCTTGGTTCGCAAAACCTCTTTACTGTAAAGTATATAGGTGTGTATATGAAGAAAAATAAACACTAATTTTCTTACTTATTTATATATGTATTTAAAGTATATATATATATATATATATATATATATTAATTCTAATATAATTGATTCTTTCTTTTCTTCTTTAACGACAAAGTGAAAGTTTTCGAATAGGTATAGGTATAAGTTACAGTAATTTTGTAGGATAACAGTTATGTTCTTCTTCTACTACCTACTACATACATACTAATGTAAGTATTATTGAAATCTTACAAATTAGACATGTGAATGCTAAACATGCCAGTAGAACCTGAAGAAACCATCCGAACATATTCGTCAGGGCGTCTTTACCGCAGTGATCGTTTCCCGGATCATTTATATCCATTATTATAGATGTGTTTTTTTTCATAGTTATCATATTTCACTAATTTTATAAATATACTGTGTAGTGTGTTGAGTGTCAGGTGGTGTGTGTGTGTATGTGTGTGGTCAGAAATTTATCAGTGTGCCGCGGTAGCAGCAGACACTTTCACATCGCGTTCATGTGCACCGATTAAAGAAAAAAAAAAAAAAACAACAACTAGTACTCATATTTAACAAATTGTTATTGTATGCTGTTCAACAGATATACATACATTATTATTATTATTATTTATTAGATATTGTTACGCTGCAGTTTATCGAAAACATTCGAATAATAACAGTATAGTGTTACTGTAATATTTAATAGATTGTAATGTATGTATGTATGCATATGCATGTCACGTAGTAGTAACTGTATACGTATATTAGAATATTATGTGACACTGCTTGCGTATTGGTAATGGAATATGTTTTTTCACCATTTTTACGATATCGTACCGATGAAAATAGAAATTTGTGTTAAAGAAATTTAAAGTAGAAAAGAAAGAAAAAAAAAAAAAATAGAAAAATGTTTTTCATAGACGGACAATAACTAGTACTACTATATTGTGATAGTCACGCGCGCACGACGCAACACGCACACGATCAACTCACAACTGTCATTCGAGTGAAATTTTGACCAACTATTATTTCAAGAGACTGAAGTTGGTTGGTTGCCACAGAGTCGAGTTCACCGACGATATTATTATTATTATTATTATTATTATGTATGCGTTTGCGCGCGAAATATTCAAATCGTATTATTAAAGTATATTCAGTACGATCAATCTTTTTAATCACTTTCAATCGGTTTTTACTTTTTTTTTTTTTTTTTTTTTTAATTACATATTACGTCTCGAACGCATATTCCCGTCTGGCTCACCTACTTAACTTTTCAATTATGTAATTGATAAAACCATTGATTAAAGATTGTAAAATCAGACAATTATCAAATAAACCGAAAGTCCATCAAATTTCGCGATAGGATTTTGTTATCTAATCAATTTTTGTACGGCTATTATATACGCAACGGCTACTGTTGCGTTTATTGTTCAACCACATACCTATCTATCTATAGCATAATGTAATAATTGATTAAAGGATTGAATAGGTTAATTAATCACTAATTATAGCAATGTAAATAAAAGGTAATAATTATAAATAATCATGACACAACTGTTTTTTTTTTTTTTTTTTTTTTGTTTTTATTCATTTTTATTCACCTCCCTCAACAATCTGAAACATGAAAAAAAAAATTCACCACATTGATGTAACTAATTATATTTGTAAACTCCGGCAATGATTTATGTCCTCAAAGGTTTGTAGAAATAAGAATAAAAGGAAAAACAAACTTTTGAAGCAATCCTAGCATGAGTTTACAACATTGCAACCTCTCAAAGGCCGGATTTGATGTTGGGGTTTTCTCCCCAATGGCTATATATGCCCGGGCAGTAGAATCCAGCCAGAAACAACGTTTATACGTTTATTTCTAACTGGTACCGACCAGGTGGATGGGATGCCAACCCCTACCAAGAGCCCAGAGCTCACTCTTTCAGTTGCGTTGGAAATGGCGGAAACAAACGTTGCGAAGTTTCTAGTTTCTTTATATAACTTATATATGCTTTGGAAATAATCCACCCATTTCAAAAGTAACCTTTTTCAAAGTGTAAGCACAGAGCTCTATACCCACCATTTTATTCTTCGGGTACTTCTAGCTCTCCGGCATTTATCTCGTCTATGAGATCGTGCGGCGGACGTGATTCTATGGTGCAACCAACAGACTGGCAAGTTCCAAGGATTTCTCTAATAGTACCGCTAAGTTCACGAGACATTGAACGAGGCCTCATCGCACGAGCGATAGTGATCACCTCATCGAAGGACAGGTTTCCACTGTGCTTAATGTTCTTCTGCTTCTTACGGTCCCTTGGCGGTTCTTTCAAAGCTTTAATTATCAACGATGCTGCTGACGGAACAACAGAGATTGTTGCCTGCCTGTTTTGAATAGTCAGTTGAACTGTGATCTTCAAACCTTTCCAGTCACTTGTGGCTTTCGCAATGTCATCACCGACCTTTTTCGGAGACTAGATAAAGAGATATGTCCATTTTAACACATTGATGAGCTTAATTTGTGAATGAAAATTGTTTAAAAATGAAAAACTTATACATTTAGGGGTTTAGTTTGATGGAAAATTAGAGACATTGAGTAGTTCGAAGAAGCTATAGATTGATGATGTAGAAAAATGATGATAGAGGTTATGGATGAAAAAAATTATTGATTTAAATATGTACATAAAGTATTACTCACCAGACCTAGGGGACCGATTTTTGGAGCGAGAGAAGAGGTAGCGCCGACTTCACCTCCGACACATCGAAGGTAGACTGTAATTACACGTTGATAATAAATGCGTTAATAATACGTATGCAGCAGCTTTCAGATTTTGAGGTTAGAAATTGTTGAAGTGTTTAACTTTTCTCTTTTTTTTTTTTTTTTTTAAACGATTTTTAAACCGCTGTGGATAAATACCTTTCTTAACCTCAGTAGGATCAAATTTGGGAGGCATTTTGATGAATTGTTTAATTAGATCGCTCTAACCGACAACGATAAAGTTGGATTCTAAAAAGAAACCGAATCCGAAGAGCTCACGCGTTAAAAGGAAGGCTATGGGAAGACCGGAAAAGTGTGGCGCTGTTATAACCGGAAATCGCTTTCTGATTGGCAGGAAATTTCTCGCCGGCCAATCAGCTATCGAATTATTCATACTTTTGAAACGAATAAAAGTTATTCAATTCGTTTCTTATTGAACGGTTATTTATTGGTTTTTAATAAATGCACACATGTCATCATATTGTGAATAATAATTCTAAGTTTTATTTTCAACGTTAATTATCGATGTATCGAATATTTTCAAATTCCCATTATAGTCGAACGCCACAATTATACCGAATCGAACAATACGAACGCAGCCAATCATGAAAAAGCGTCGTTTTGTTTTGTTGTAGATAAGATATTTAAAAATTCTATACCTATAGATGCAGTAACGAACAGAGTGTTTTTATATTATTATTTGAAATATGACAGAAGGTGACTAAACAGTTTCGGTTATTAACTCTATCTATAATCCCACACATACTCCTTCATTAACTCCCTAACAATTCCTCATCTCTTTGATAACAAACGACAAATATTTTCCGTTGAAAACTATCATGCGTAAAAGGTTATGTCGTGTCTTTATCAACTCTCAATCCTCTAAATCTAATTTCCAGAATATCTAAACGGTTGGAAACAGGCCGAAACTGAGGGAGGAGTGCCTTACTACATAAAGTATAAAAAAGAAATGGGGCTAATTATTAATCGTCAATTGGTGGAGTTCCATATTTACGCTAGTTTATTATTGAAATCCCTTTTTTTATTTACAGTCACGCAACAAAGCAGACAGAATGGGACCACCCCAAAATGCGAGAGATAATGCGCTCTGTTGAAGAATGCAACGTGATAAGATACTCCTCTTATAGAACTGCTGCAAAGATGAGAATACTCCACAGGGATTTGAACAGTAAGTATAAGAAATAAAATATACCAACAATTTTTTCTTACAGTATTCAAAATGTAAATATATTGTATCACATTGTATTATATGTATATAATTATTGTATTATATTGTATTGTATTGTAAAATAATAACGATTCTATCAATTTGCTGTCTAAAATAAGGAGGAATGCATAGGTAAGTGATGATACATATTAATCTTAGATAAGAAGATCACTACGCTCTGACTTTCAGTCAAAAACATATTGATTTAAAAAAAAAAGGCTTGAGGTTGATAAAACAATGAACATTATCATAATTTGTCTTATTTTTCCTTAAACCAGTGCGACAAGTCAGATTAGAACTGATAGCCGGTGTTTTCGAACGTCACCGTCTTTCGGTAACAGAAAATTCTGTCAATCTAGATCCTAGCGAATTGGAAGACGTACTTTCCGACATTTATTTTGCCGCTAAAAAAGAATACAACACAAATTACACCGTTGATTTAGCTACAAAGCTCGGTGTAAACTACATACTCAACATATTCGATAAGTGAGTGTCGACTAATGAAAGAAAATTTTCATATTATATATCTAAATGATCGTTCGCACGATTAACAACTGTTTTTATAATACAGAAAACGAGAGGGCAGTGTATCAGTATTCTCTGCCAAAGTCGCTCTGACTTTAGTCAGCTGTAGCAGACTGCAAGATAAATATGGGTATTTGTACCAGCAGCTAGCCGATCACAATGCTTGTCTCTCCAGAGCTGCTCTCTTCACTTTGCTTAACAATATTTGCAAAGTAACAGACATGCTCGGTGAAAACGTTGCTTACGGATCGCACATGGTGCAGTTCAATGTCGATAATTGTTTTGCGGAGGTATGTAAAGGAAATGATGGTATTATTTTTTTGCTAATTGATACTGAATTAATTCACCTCTACAGACCTGTATTTTACATTTTTCAAAGTCTCAGGGAAACCTTGGGGTCAGTGAGGCCGAATTTGCTGCCTGGCTTATGCAAGAACCGCCACTACTAGTCTGGATAACTACTCTGAATCGTATGCAGGCTGCAGAAAACAGTAAATAACGATTGATCAGAGTTTAGTATTCATAGAATTTTAGGAGTACTGTATAATTATTCTCAGGTTTTTTTTTTGGGCAACAGTAACGAGTAGAATCGTTAAAAAACTTGAATAATCGTTAACGTGAATCTATTTTCCGATTTTCATAATGTTATGGAGTGAAAACTAAAAGCTTTGCACTCAGCTACGTCAATAACTGCTTTAATGAGGCAAACATTTGTCCTTTCGCACAGTTATCCACAACGTAAAGTGTTCCTCTTGTAAAACAACTCCTATCCAAGGACCCAGATACTCGTGTTTAAGATGCGCGGGATATCACCAATGCCAGGGTTGTTTTTTATTGGGGAAGGCGACCAGTAAACATAAGTTGAAACATCCGGTTAGAGAGTATTGCGTAAAGGTGTGTGTGTGTGTGTGTGGGGCATTTTAAATCACAACAAAAAAACTACCTTTTTACACATCAGAACAAACATTTTACAGACTTCGAACAGAGAGGTGACTAAACTTGTAATCGAACTGATTAGAAACAAGCTAAGACTCTGCCCAACGAGGACAGTAATTGCAGACCTGGACGAACCGACGGCTGAAACTCAGCAGTAAGCTACTAATTTTATTGGAATTAAATAACTAGTTTCTTTTACCTCAGAGTTGATTATTTTTCATTTATTTCCAACAGCAGTCTAACTAGCGATGAAAAGGATGCTGATAACGTCTCGTTGCGCAGTACAGTCAGAAGAAAGGTGTTGAATAATCCCCAAAAAGAATTACAGAGTATAATTAGCCACTTGGAGGAAGAGAACAAACAACTACAAGCCGAGCTATTAGAACTCTGCGGAACTAGAGCTGAGAGATTACAGCGCCATAGAGCCACCATAGAATCGCAATTGCAAAGACTGAAGATACTGAAAGTGGGTTTTTAACTCTGAGACAGAGTGCAGTTCTGATCGAACTAATTCATTCCTCCTCTATTGGTTTATTTCAGAAATATCTCTTCAACCAGCCTCCTCAACCCCGAGTAATGACCCACATGGAAAGCACTCCGATGCTCCGTCCAATTGCCTCAAGAGTAACACCTCTGCCATTAGAATTTGAACTTAGTCCAATTGTTCAGCAAGGAACGATTGAGCGCAGGCACAAACGGGACTCTATTATAAAAACACGCGACGTTTTAATGGGAGAAAAGTTTGATGCCACTCCGGTATCCTCTTCCAATCAGAGAAGAGAAAAGCGGGAAGGATCTACTTACGCAACTTCGGGCTTTGGAAATCTATCGGAATTCACACCCGTAGATTTGAGCACATGGATCGGAGGTGATACAGAAAATAGGAAGGCTTTTAAAACAGGATTTCAAATTCTTTGGTGTACCTTAGATTTGAACACGTAAACTTACGCTGTTCATTATAATTTCAGGCGGTAAAGGCGCTAATGGTACGATTCTACCACCTAGCACAAGTGGATTCTCGCAATGGTTGCAAGCCGGTAGTTCGGTGGACAGAGAAACCAGAGAACAGTTAAAGCCAGTGGCGACTAGTAGTTCGCACGGCGATTCACCACCGGCAGTTTCCCATTCGCCGATCGGTATTCCGAGAGATAATACACCCTCGTCTTTGCAGCGTCCTGACAAACATTCACAGCACAGTAGCCTGCAGAATATACAAGGAGATCTTAACGACATTTTAGATAGACTCCAAAATATGGTCGCAAACGACTGTTTGCTCGAAGGTAAGATATAACGTCATCTTTTTTTTTTTTTTATCATCTTTGGCATGGGCGAGTTTTTGCTTTTTTGGCACTGGATTAACAAGTTTTGGGAAAATTTCACCTAAGAGCTTACATCATACACATTTTTCAATTATTACTTGTTCGTCAATCACCATTTTCATATACTACTTTCACAGTTTTCGATTCGTACCAGATAACTTTGGCAACGATTGTCCAAAATGGACCAAAATTTATTACATCAATATTTCACACAAGTATGTCACATTCGTGTAAAGTATTTGTTCTTTGTTCACAAATATGAATGATTAATATCTAAATTGAAAGATCTATGTAAGCTCTTATAAACTATTTCGCACAATTTACAAACTGTACATATCATACCAATCGTTATACTTGAACAACAACGATCGTATGACAGGGTCGCGTGCCCGTGTTGCAGAGTCGTTTAGTGCCAATGACAACTGTGAGTTGAAACGAGCAGCTACAGAAATGGAGGACCTTTTAACTGGTCTGATTGAGGGTATGGAGTCGCGAAAGGGAAAACTGGCCACAGTTGTGTGAACTGATTAATACACGACTATATTTATGCGGTATAGCATAATTTTCAGAATTTCAGACCCTGGATCTGTGTCTTCGGTTCTCTATTCCCATAATGGACCTCGTTTTTATACCCGTTTAATATAGACTAGTGAATAATATGATCTCCAGTCCAATTACATTGGATTCAAGATTGGCTACGATTTAAAAGTGTAGAGCATATATATCTATGTCAATCGGCAATCATCAGATAATTACCTACTCATTATCACTGCCACAATGAATAGTATTACAATATCGAGGATATACTAGCGTTCATTTCTGTTACTAATGTTCTTATATCGCTCGTTATATCGTCCTCGTAAATTTTTATATACTTAGAGAATATCATATATTTTACAATACATTAAGAATGTATTTATATTTTATATTATTTACTTATGCATACATATCATAGTCTGTGTTTTTTTTTGTTTTTTTTTTATTACTTTTCAACTAAAAAATCACGATTTATATGTAGATGAAATATATGCAGATATTAAATGTTGAATACTTTGCACGCAGTTTATTGGACTTTTTTTTTCTCACCTTCTGCTAAAAAAAAAAGCAAAAAAAAAAAAAACAATTCCCAATATTGATGAATAACTTTATTCATAGATTAAGGGGATATGAAAGGTAAATTATATACCTCGAATTTTTGGCAGCCCGTTTCTCAGCTAAAACACATCCGATCGATGTGAAATTGATATCAGTGACGCAGAAAAAGTACACGGAGGTCATGATGCTCTTGGATTTTCAAAAAGCGAAAATAAAATGTACAATTTTATATCAAGAGTGCTCTGTAACGGATAATCGTTGTTGCGCTGACGTTGTACTTGATAAATATGAAAATACCCGAAACATTTTCGCTTTTTGAAAATCCAAGAGCATCATGCCCTCCGTGCAATTTTTCGGCGTCACTGATGTCGATTTCACATCGATCGGATGTGTTTTAGCTGGGAAACGGGCTGCCAAAAATTCGAGGTGTAAAATTCACCTTTCATATCCCCTTAAGGCCCATCCCTAGTCGCCCACCTCCTTTTGGTCGAAATGTGTCACATTTCGATTATTATCCGAGCCAAGGCGTCAAAAACGCAAAAAAGGCCAACTTAGCACAAATTCTATTTCAATTCCGAACACATACGTCCAAAAAAATGTTCGACGTTGGTGAAACCGGCCATAAGACATTTTATGAATGGTTGATTAATTTATTAAATATATAATTGTTCAAAGATTATTTACATTTTACAATTAAAATTAGATACATATATATAGTATTAATTAAGTGTACGGTGTATAATATCTGTTTAATATTACGTCCATTTATAATTCCATTATTAACATTACAGTTCGTTTTATTGCGATAATTAGCACCGTTATCCACTGCAAATTCACGATAAAATATGACAACGATATACCGTGCGTTTTTGTGAAAGCGCAACATGCCTAGATCCGAGTATAGCCGAACGTACGCTCTATTATATGCAACTGTTCGCAAATCTTCGGATCTAGTATAGGCATGTCGCGCTACTACGAAAACGCACGGTATATGTATAGTATATATTATGTGAGTATAAATTGGAAAAATAACATTTTGGTGCACGGTGACGTTTTTAAAATACCCCGTATCGATATTTTCTATCCTGAGTATTAAATTAAATATTTACATAACGTTATGCGCTAGCACCGCTTCAGTGAATAATTATATTACAAATATATTAATTATTGTATATCATATTATATTATATTATATTATATTTATTATATTATATTATATTATATTATATTATATTAATGGTATAAAACATTGAGTATAAAATACATAGTATTGATAATAATATTTATAAACGCTTATTAAATTATATTACCTATAAATATATTTTAAATATTTAGTTCTATTATCTGATAAATGAATAATAATTAAAGTAGTTACACTGATAAAGAAAATATATTGAAATTGTCTTTGTAAAATCTTGCGTTGTTATAATATATTATATTGCATTTAGTATTATTTTTTTTATTTTTTTTTTATTATTATTCATATTAGTCTTATTGTAAGCAGTGATTGCCGGTCAATATAAATTCCATCCGCGAATATAAATAGATAAGAAATTACCTATATATGTGAATTTTAATTTATACAGGATCGGTACAGGATTAAAACGTCTATTAAACTAATATTTGTTAATCTATGAATGCATTGAAAATAATATATATACCTTAATGACTTTGCTTCGTTATAATATGATAATCGTAATGGAATAAAATAAGCATAATCATAATGATTAAAACGTACGCTCAGCGTATTTGATTCTGTCGGCACTGTCTCCTTCTATTCTTCATGATTACATAGAGAAGGAAAGAGACAGAAGACTGTAGGGCCGACAGAATGAAATACACTTTGTGTACATCATTGTTGACAAACTACAGCACGAAACGTCGATATCACTATTCGATCAGTTTCTCTTGCTAGAATTAATCAAATATTTACAACAATGTGTGAGCAGGTGTTTTTCACCGGCAATATCGTGGTGAGGCGAGGAAGCCAGTTCTCTTGTGTATATATCTAGTCCATACTGACCTTCTTCGGGAAAATTAATGACAAATGTTACGACGTCGTTATCAGCTACGGAATGAGACACGTATTTGGAAAGGCGCTTCTCTTCTATACCATTTTTGTGCAAAGTTGCCATAAAGTCAGTCAAAGGTCTGGACATCCTGAATTGGATCTCGAGTTCACGACCCGCGAACACCAGAGCCTCCTGAAATAAATAGACAAGAATTGCGATGATATATTGAAATCGTCAATTTATTTCGCTACACAAACTTGCTAAGGTATTATTAACTCACCTGATGCGTAATCGGCACCAAACCGAACAGTCTCGTCGCTTTTGTCGGGCCCCATTCTCCGCTAGCACAATCTGGCAACGGTACCATAACTGTTTGGAGTTCCTCACAGGCTATTTTAAACTTGCAGACACTTTTGAATTTCATTGGTTCACCGGTCAGATACTCCTTAGGTGTTACAGCGTTTGCAAATATGTCCAGAAGAAAGGCTCCCGAACAAGGAGCGTGGACACGGAATGCCACCACGTTTCCAACGACGGACTAATGGGAAAATATTTCTGCGTTATTCGTTTCTTTTTATAATTGTTTGACAATTTTACCTGCATCACGAATCGCTTTAGAGATATACCGTCGTAACCGTCCCCGTCGCTGTCGTAGAATTTCAAATTGTAATGAAATATAAGAGAGGATTGCATGTGCGCAGGCATCGCTATTCTCACTGTCGCTGCACCAGTTGAATCCGTGTACATCACAGCCTTTGTATTCGTGTCCGGGAAGTACAGACCGTATCTGAATAAATCGATTGATAAAGAACACTCTTTTACAGCAGTTATTTGGAAATTAGTCTTTCCCTTACACAATTTGCCATATCAAAGTCTCACCTGAAGAACAAGGATCTGACGAAAGGTAGCTCTTCGAAATCTTTCAGTGAAATAGGCTGCTTTAAAAGCTGCCAGTCCTCTTGAAGCGGGAAAAATTCATAGATGAATTCCCTCGGGTCAGTCAGAAAATAATGATCGTCGTATTCGTACCTGCAGAACAATGCATAATGAACACAATCCGATACGAAGCACAAAATTAAATGATCAGATTCAAAAAAAAAAAAGGAGTGAACGCAAGGTAGCTGCTGATGTATAAAATACCTGAGACTGTCGCTTTTGGCCTTAGTTTGTCCAGGGCGAGGAACTTCCTTAGCGTTAACAAGGTGTCGAGCACCCCAGTTGCACTGAACGAACCGCCATGCCCCGGCAACATATACAGCGTTCCAACTGTTCCTGAATCTGTTATCTTCGAAACGTACACCGGGTTGATATCCAGCAGATTTACTATACCCCTTAATAACAACGCAGTGGAGTCCAGCGTAGCTGTGAATAAAATGAATAACAAATAAATGGGTGATGATTAAAGAGCGTTAAATTAGCTCGGGAGTTGATATGCACCTGCATAGCCGTTTGAAGAGGACATGGTAGCTTTCCGTTCCGTGTTTTATACCTCTCAGCAATCCCATCGGTGTATCTCCTCTGAGGTTTTCATCAAACTGCATAGTGTTCAAATTTTTAACTGTAATCCACCTGAATATTGTCCTCGCCTTTTCGATGTCGGAACCACACCGGCTCACCAACTGACGTACAAGATCAGTGAAGGTCTTCTGGTCTTCCTGAGCTACCTGATAAGTCGGAAATGATGATGATGCGTTAATTTCTGTGAAGAGGTGAACCCTCGCATGGAGGCCCAGGAAAAAATGGATTAGATCAAATTGTATCAATGAATTTGATCAAATTTGATCTAGTTGGATCTAAATTTTGGAAAAAATTTGATCTAAATAGATCTCCCAAGATCTACTTAGACCTGACTAGATTTAAAATTGCATTTGTACGTTTATGCGAATTAGATCAAAGATGGAATGTTCCCAAAATTTAGATCTAACTGGATTAAATTTGATCAAATTTGATCTAATCCATTTTTTCACGGGGGGGGAAGGGGGGGGGGGGGGGGGTCTAACTTACAGAGATCGCTATCTGATCCATATCTGCAAATTCTAGGGGATCGTTGTAGATGTGATACTTTGCTAAAGCAGGGGGTTGCGGGGGTGGAGCACGCGATGGGTACGGAGGTGGAGGGGCCTCCTGAGCATATCCGTCACCTTCGTCGAGGTAGAGGCTTTCCTGAAGCATGTATTCGCTACGGGCCTCATTTATAAGCTCGAGCATCTCGGAACTCTGCTTTTCCACTAGGGCCGCAGTCGCCGCTCTTGAGGAACGTTGCATAATTTTATCAATTCAATATAACGATTCTAACATATCTTCAAATATATTACTTATTTATTCATTTATTTATTACCTTTCGTGCTCTAGCATCTTACGCGTCAGACTTTCCTTCTTTTTGTCTCTCCGCAGGGTCATGTTCTTTTCTAAATCCTCTTTCTCCTGTTGGAAAAGCTGGCTTCTACCTCGACCTCCGCCGCCACTTCCGCCGCCTCCTCCAATCCCACCTGCGCCAACGCCGCCGCTTCCACTTCTCTCGCGTTCCCATCTTGCTGATAATCTTTCCAGTTCTTTTTCCCACTCGTCCTATTTCGACAGAGAAATTAAAGATCACATATGTGATTATCATAATCATGTGCAGACGTATTTATCTAGGCATAGTATGTCTTACTCGGAATTCTTCCCGAATTCTTCGATCTTCTTCTTCGCGATGATGAGCGAATTTTCGGTAAAGATCGTCTTCTTCTTTTCGATGCTTCATCTCAAGACGTGTCTGTTCATCTCGGTCCTAAAACATGACGAATAGATTAATGAATAAATGATTTCAAAAATGATTATTTTCAAAAATTTATAGACAAATGACAATGGTAGAAATAGATTAAAAAAAATTAGAAAAGAGAAATATTCGTTTCGCATAAAAGAGAAATATTCTAAATTAGAATAAGAAGAAGCTTGTATCAACCATCTTTGACTTGTATATTTATACGATTTTATCCTTCATCATGGTCTGTATAAGTTAGTTGTGAAAACAAACTCATCGAAACGGCGTGTGCAAAGTCCGATTTTCCGTCCATGCGCAACGTTTGCAAAGTGCCCACATCCCGCACGGCTCGTATCGACGCCCGATACGAATAACAGCACATTTCCGATTCAGGGTGAAGAAGAGCACGTTCCAAATTCCGGGTGGAAAAGAGCACATTTCAGATTCCGGGTGGAAAAGAGCACGTTTCAGATTCCGAGTGAAAAAGAGCATGTTTCAGATTCCGAATGGAAAATAAACACGTTTCAGATTGAGAATGAAAAATAGCACGTTTCAGATTCACTCGAAAACTAGCACAATTCAGGCGAAGCGAATATTACTCATTAGTAAGTGTCAGGTAGGTTTATTATGAAATTGGAAATGCACAATTATGCACAAAAACTTGATTCAATTTTATCATTGAATGATTAATTCAATCTTATAATAAACCTGACTGACACTTGCTAATAAGTAATATTCGGTTCAACCTGAATTGTGCTAGTTTTCGAGTGAATCTGAAACGTGCTATTTTTCATTCTCAATCTGAAACGTGTTCTTTTCCATCCGAAATCTGAAACATGCTCTTTTCCACTCGGAATCTGAAACGTGCTCTTTTTCACCCGGAATCTGAAATGTGCTGTTATTCGTATCGGGCGTCGGTATGAACGTGCGGAAACGTCATCTCGAGGACTTTGCGCACCTTATTTAGAGAAAAATAGTATGTGCTACAAGTGCGGGAATCATCAACTTTGCACACTTGTTACACAATGTACTATTTTCTTCGATTTTTTTTTTTTTTCTAGATATTTCAGAAAACTGAGAAGAATGCAAGAATAATAACAACTAATTTAAAACTAGCTGTAAATACCTATATACTAGATATAGAATAAATATATATAGTATAATTAAATATAGATTAAGCAAAGAATAAAGTTAGGAGAATATGAACTAAAGAGGATTGAAAAAACCTTGCGTTCTTTCTCCTTTGTATTATATGCTTTCTTAAATAATTGTTTTACGATATTTATTTATCAAAATAACGTACAGTTTTCGGTCTTGTTGAAAATTGAAAACTGACATTGTATAATATTTTTTTTTATTCCAATTTTTTTTCTTTTGTTCTTTTATAATATTTGTTACAGTCAAACTGCAGTGATAATAAATCGAGGCAAAAAACCTTCAAAAAATAGTTTAACGATCATATAAAATTGTTACCTATTCTGTATATATTACTACATATGTATACGACGATCGCTATACCCGTACCCCGAAAACGGGCATCGCGCTCTCTGGCCTCGGCTGCTATACGTATACCTCACTATACGTGTTGCTTATAGTGACGTGTAAAAGCAAAAGCAGAGTCTGACGAACCATATAAAGACGAAGTCGTGATCATTTTACGTTTCAACTCTTCTGAGTGGGAAGCTACGACGATTTTTTACAGAGGGGATCCATAGAGTTAGAAATATCTTACGCGTGTACTGATGTACCTATACAGAGCGATTCTCTGGAAAGTAACGCGCTTCGCCGGTATATAGACAACTCAAACATCAAGCGATTGTGTTTTAGTACATAATTCGCATATCGCGTGCGCTTTAGCTATAAATGGGAAATGAAACCCCTCGTCGATGATTGAGTAACTCGGACTTATAGTCACGGATATACCAAAAAAGGGAAAAACCGAGCTTATGGTGAGAGTGGAATTTTTTCTAAAATAACGATTAAACTGTAAGCGCAGTACAAGCAAAAAATTACACCTAGTAGATACAGCTTGCAGGGATTTATCACATATCGACGGTACTTTGGTAAAACCTCGTATCTCAGGAATCACTACTTTACAGGAACAACAAAAAACGCTATATTAATAATAAGAAAGTATTTTTAATAACTATTTCATCTGAATATTAAAGATAATGTACTTTTAAGTTTATTAAGGGTAAAATATAATGAAACACAGTATTTTAACCCTTATTTTGAATCAATTTTATAAGATACGAGGTTTTTACACGCTAAATTTACACTGGGATACGACTTACGTGTTTTTGCAAATAAAGGAATTTAAACAAAAATTTTATACTCGTGTTTTTATTGATAGTTTTAAATAAATAAACAAATATATTATTTAATTTACTCGATTCAATTGAGAATGATTTTTAATAATTAAATAGCGGAAATAATATTTTAAAAAGTTATTTTGATAGAAAATTCATAGCTTACATTTTTGACAGCAAAATACAATCATACTCGATAAACAAATGAGGTGTCGCTCATGTATATCTTGAGATACGAGGTTTTGCCGGGATTTGCATTGTCAACTTATTGCGGTGTGAGATACAAGGTTTTAATTTGTTTGATAAAAAATAAACTGTTTAATATTTTTACATAAAACTTATAAAAGTTATAAAGGGACATGTGCCGATTATTTTTACGGTCTTAACTCAAAACCGTCAAAAATCGAATTACGAGGTTTTACCAAAGTACCGTCGATATTTACTAGTGTTGTCGATAAAAATTCGAGTTTGCGGTTACGAAAGATCGTGAAAATATATATATATTAGGGTGTGCAAAAAAAAAAAAAAAAAAAAAAATTCAAACTCACATCAACATTCCGGTAGAGCATCTCAAATAGAATATCTCAGCCAAATATGAGCTCCTAATATTGATATTTAGAACTGCCTAACTCAGTTTTCCCATTTTTGATTTTAATAGCAAGTGAAAAAAAATCGGGAAATTTTCGAATTGTTTTTTCTCGTAACCGGCTTGATTTAGAAACTATCTGAATACAGATTCTTATAGGAAATTTTACGCTCTACAAAAAAGTACTGATATAGAATTTTCCTAACTTTCACCGATTAAGAGATATTCGCCTATAAACATTGAGTCATAGCGTCATAGAGTCATATGACTCTGGGAAAAACAATTTATTTTTCAACCGCGCATCAAAATTGCGGTAGAGCATCTCAAATGGAACATCTCAGCCAAATATGAGCTCTTAATATTGATATTTAGAACTGCCTATTTTAGTAACTAAAATTAGTAACTAAAATTAGTAACGAAATTAGGCAGTTCTAAATATCAATATTAAGAGCTCATATTTGGCTGAGATATTCTATTTGAGATGCTTTACCGGAATGTTGATGTGCGTTTGAATTTTTTTTTTTTTTTTTTTTTTTTGGCACACCCTAATATATATGGTGCGTTTTATGCAGTACCGATTATCATGTCAGAATAGAAGAAGAAAAAAAAAAAATCACGTAAAGTACTTTTGTACCCCGATCAGAAGTGTTATACTTTTATTAGCACATAATTTAGTGGTGTCATTTCAACTCGTCTAGCTAATATATACTGGGTATAGCGAACGATACGTGTACCACTGCATAAGTGGGACGTGACGCTCAAGTTTGCTCATTATAAGGTGCGTGTAGAGTCACAATTGCATTATAGATGTATGACCTACTATATACTGCAGGATTGCATATGGATACTCTAGCTGGTACACATACATGCACTGATTATTGGCATACATATCTATTTGCTGAGATGCTATAACTTCTATAATCATATTTAATTAAGCGAGATAAACGTTGAAAAACCTTGAAATTTTTAAAAAATCATTTTTAAATTTGATTGATTTTTGACATCGTTGCTAAAATTCGATGAAATCGTATGACGAATTTTTGTTATAATTAGTTCAAATTTTACATCTAATTCTTCGGAATTTTTACGAAATAAATTTCTATGAAATATTTGTGATAAAATTTTGTGAAATTTTTGCAAGAAATCATTGAAATTCAACAAATCTAAATAAATTTTCAATAAATTGAATTAAATTTTCCAACAAATGTGTAAAAGATTGAATAAAATTTTCTGATCATAAATATAGTGTGAAATTTTCAATAAATATTTCAAATTCTGTTGATAAATGATAATTTAGTTAATAAACGGATATTTAGAATAAATTTGTGATTTTTAAACAATTTCTGACATACAAAAAAAATTCTATACATCGATAAGACGGCTACGAAATCGCCTGCAAGGAATTTTGCAATCTTGAAATAGTGAAATACTGAAATCCAGGATTTGGCCTGCAGCTGCTGCAGTATAGGTGGAACCGTACATGTATTCCTGTCGGTCAAAGTGAGAGTCTGGTTCTTTACCTTCGATGCAACTCACACAATGAATGAATGAGAGGCGAGTCGAATGTCGATGACACGTAATGCAATACAGATACATAGGTGTATCTACATATGTATAATATGTGTATAATGTATAACTCCATTCTGAAACGGGTGCAGACTGCAATGAGTATAGTAGTACGTACATATTAGACTGGTTCAAAAAAATCGACTATTCTTTTTCTTTCAATTTTCGCATTGAAATACTTTCGGGGGGCTGAAAAAAGATGCCTGTTAAAAGCGGAGCTCTTAATATTAAGATTTAGAGGTCGCTCATCGCGGATTTCTATTTTCCATTTGAATAGCATAGGAAATTTTTTTTTTTTTTTTAATAATTTTGTAGCTCACAAACCAATGAACAAATCCAAATGAATCAAACATATTTTCATAGGAAATTGAACACTCTACAAAAAGCTTCTCTTGTCATTTTTTGATAAATTGACTCCTTCCAAAGTTATTCAAGCTCAAATTTCAATTTATAGTTGAGTAAACTATTTTTTTTTTGTGATTTTTTTTCCACAATGATAGATACATTTTTTAGAGTGTTCAATCCCCTATCAAAATATGTAAGAGTCATTTGGATTTGTTCATTGGTTTGTGAGCTACGAAATTCTGAAGAAAAAAAAATAAAATTCCTATGCTATTTAAATGGAAAATAGAAATCCGCGATGAGCGACCTCTAAATCTTAATATTAAGAGCTCCGCTTTTAACAGGCATCTTTTTTCACCCCTCCGAAAGTATTTCAATGCGAAAATTGAAAAAAAAAAGAATAGTCGATTTTTTTGAACCGGTCTAGTACATATACATGATCTATATATACATATATATATATATATATATATAATACGTTAGAGTCACGTATATAGACACTATAAATATATGTATTGCACTGTACTGCAACATGGTGAATGTGCAGTATACAACATATATAGGTAATTTACGAGCGTCCTTGCTTCGCAACAATGCACAATATATCTAGGGGAACCCGGGGCAAATTGAAGCATGAAAAGTTTAAAGTGATGAAACAATTTATTTTCACAATCAATTCTTTCGTAAATAATTTTGAGATGGGCTTTGATCTTTAATAAACAGCAATCGATTATAAGAATTAGTCATTTTAAATAAATATTATTATTAAAAACAATTATAATGAATGAGTCAAAAAGGTTCAGTTTGCCCCAGGACTGGGGTAAATTGAACTTGAGTCGGGGAAAATCGAATTTATGCAGAAAAATATTAGAAAATAGTTAATTACCAAATTTAAATTGTTTTGTTTGAAATAGTACAATATTCTATTGTAGTTATATATTAAAATCTGTTCCAAATGTAGAAGAAATTTTATCTAATTAATTAATTACAACTTATAACCCTTCTTGTGTCAGACAGGCAGGAATTTGAACGATGCACATCTTTTACGCGCAACCTCCTTCAAAACCATTGTCTCACAGACAGTCATTTTACCCCGACCAATTTGCCCCAAAGTTATATTTTCAAAATAATATTTATTTCAACCGATATAACTAATACTTTCAATATTGTTATAATTTTTGATGAATAGTTTAATGATTGCAGAAGTCGATAAAATAAATTTCAATCTAAAAACTTCATGAGAAGTACATGTAAACTAAGAATTAAAATCACGAAAATTATGGTTAGAGAGCACCAAAATATTATTTTCGCTCTTTTTTCTCAGGAATACGAAAATTTTAAAACCCAACGATTTCTTTATTATCGCGATGATATTAGACTTCTTCATTTTTATTTTCACGTGTTTACATTTACCCATATCAGAATAATTACAGAAATTCAATTTACCCCAGAGTTCAATTTACCCCGGTCTCCCCTATATGTATTTTATATCGTGTATATATAGGTGTCTGTGATTTGTATGTACTGCCCACGTAGTACGCCGTTACAATAAATAATGGAATCCCATGTATCAGTACTCTGGTAAAAATTTCTACTCCAAAGAATTTCTACGAATTTTTTGTTAATGAAAATTGTAACATTTCTCAGTTTTGATACGTATGAACAAGAAAAAAATGTAGATTTTTTTTTAGTTGATCAGAAAATCTCAAAAGTCTTTATTGTCGATCGAACTAGGAGGAAAAAAAAAAAAAAAAAAAAAAAATTCCTTATGAAAAACCACGAAAAGATCAAATTTCATTTTGTCCAAGAGTTCAATTTTTTGGCGGCAAAATATTGGTTCAGTTGATATACTGCGCCACGTTTTTATTTGATGTGCGCAAAAACCCAGCGATGAGCTACATATAGATCAAAGTTTGATGTCCCAACTTGCTGAAAATTCGAGAAAAAAAAAAAAAAATATATCTGAAAGCTGCACATGATGAAACTGGGGTGAAAATTGTTTTTAGATTTGTAAGAAAAACCGAAACAAAAAAAAAAAAAAAAAAAAAAAAAAGACAATCATGCGTTTTCGAATAGTGAAAAAAAAGTGTTTATTCCCACAACTTTCCACTCCAGGAATGTCCCCGATTAAATATAGGTATAAAAGACACTGCAGTAAAGAAGCGTCAGCTTTAAACCCTTGCATAATATCGGCGTAAAAGTCCCGTTGCATCGAGATGCTATGAGGACCCCGTAAACGAAAGCCGCAAGGTGGGCATCATGATGTATATATATATATATATATGTATATAACATAGGTATACCTATAGTGTAGTAGCTTATTATACATATGGGTATGTAGGTATAATGATATATCGAAGATATAAAAAAATATGCCCACGTTGTAGTTATACAGAGATCTGCATATTATGCCCATAAGTCAAAAATTTATCGCGTTACAATTCCAAATATGACCAAGGACACACGCTCACAGATTCCAGATCAATTTTTTTTTTATATATTTTTTCATATTTCGTAGACATTTTTTGAATTGCACAAAAGTTGGAAGAAAATAAATCAGAAAGAAATTAAAAAAAAAAAAAAAAAAAATAAATAACGCAGGCTTTGGATAACATTTTTATCGTACAGTCTCAACATACCCTGTGAAACGCACTTTCTGCGAGCAATATAATCTCGAATCGATTGGATCTTTTTTGAGCGAATAACGCAGCCAACCCTTGGGAAGAGTTGAATTTTTTATCTCAAAACTTTTTCTTGTAGTTTGGCAATGTCAAGACGAAGATAATGTGAAATTTGAAACAAAATCAAAATTTTATGTGTCAAAAAGGTGTAAAACGTCTATTATCACACTGAATGAAGTAATATTAGGGAACCTTAGAACCTCGATACGCCAACTAATGGCAGAAAATAGAACTAGTCAAAGAAGGATAAAATTTCAAAGCCACGCCCATTCCAAGGATCCCAATACTACTATTATAGACGCTCTCGACAATCCACAAGATTTTCACCAAATCTACAAACCCTTTCTGAGACCACGGATAATTGGGGTGGTCCAGTTGGTATATATAGGCCCTGCCTCTTATTACCGATCCTGTCGAAAATAATTCTACGAATTTCTACGTATTATTAGTAAAATTAGAATTTTTTTCTAGTTTGATTGATAATAGAGCAACGAGATTTTCCGAATAACTACGAAATTCTACATTTCTTTAATATGGCAAACTATGAAATATTCGAAATTCGTTAAAAAAAATTTGTACAATTTTGTAGGAGTATAGAAATTTCCACCGGGGTACACACGCCGATATCCAAGATTGTATTGTTGTGCACGTGAGTGTAGTTGTACCCCAGTTACGTCTGGAACCCAATCAGGTGACGCTGAAGGCCGTATACATACACGAGGAGCATACACACCTATGAAATTCCCTATATACAGAGTGAATTCCTAATGGGTGGTACAGGTGAATTCAGCTGAATTTCCAGTACGCATGCGCAAGCTCAGTGCGCAGTCAAATTTTCAGTGTGGCCAATCTTCTACCGAGCCGAACTGTCATTTGTGAAACTATTTGCGGGCTGTCGTGTATAAATTTCAGATTGCCGACCGTTGACTGCAGTGGAAATTTGCCTGCGCTTGGAGCTGCGCATGCGTACTGAAAATTCAGCTGAACTCACCCATTAGGAATGCACTCTGTACACGTATACTTATATGTTAATGAAGATTTAAGATTGAGAATATAATAAAAATGTATCAGCATACATATGATCAGTTGATTCAAGGTCATCGAGGATTGTCGTTCAAAAATAAAAATAAAAAAAATCGACTATGAGTGTACTACCTCTCTCCATACTGTGATCGTCCCTTCTCCTTCACCTTCTTTGTTTCTTCTTCTTATTGTACTTTTTTCCTTCGCATATTTGAAGTAGAAGTTTTTCTACATCAAATATATAATCACAGTGTCTATAATAGTTTGAATACCGATATGCGGAAACGGCTATAGGTAACGAAATACGTAGTACATACATATATGGTACGTTGCATCAAAATTTAACCGCAACATAAAAAACAACAAAAACGCATAGCATTTTTTTTTTTTCACCTCGAAATAAAAAAATCTACTAAACAGATTCAAAAGCTGTTTTTTTTTTTTTTTTTTTTTTTTTTTCAACTAATGTTGTATCGAACAAACTCATACCGTGAGGTTACGTGGAAAGAGCTGGTTTCAAGCGCGCAGGCGCTGATTTATTCGAGTATTGTTAGCCGGCAAAATCGCGCGAGCAGTAACTCCACCAACTTTTCAGTAATATCCCTAGTTCTGTCGTCTGCTAGATTAACAACAAACATAACCTATTTCTGCCACGGTCTGCCGCCATTTGTATTTGACAACAATCGAAAACAAATAGCAAAGCAGACTCTAGGGATATTCGTGGCAAGTCTGAAATTGGCGGCCCTCGTAAATATATTCGAATAAATCAGCGCCTGCGCGTTTGGAACCAGCTCTCTTCCCACGTAACCTCACGGTATATCTTTGATGTAAGCGCGATATCAAAGAATTGTGGTGCAATTTTATTTGGCATGGAATGTCCCATACAATTTACATATTGGGGTTTTGGAACGAATGTTTGAACGTACTAAATGCCCATATGTATATGTCTATATATAGTTATTATGTCTTATGTTTATCGACGAGCCTCTCTGTCCGATATCCAATATTTAAGTATTTAGGTATATATATATATATATGTGTACTATGTATATTCTTATCACATATATTGTAGCATAATATGTACATCTATATGTATATACGCCAGTTTGGAGAGGCCCTCGCAGTAATGTCTTGGTATTAGTGCGCGAGCGCGCGAGTAGAAAGTGTGCTGGAATGCAGCCCGAGTTACTATAATATGTGTATAATGTACATACATATATCATATGTGTATATAATATATCCGTATATGTCTGTGCACACGTAGGACCCGTGTATACCTAATATACCTATATACATATATTTGTATACATATATATGTATATGTTTCGTCTTCTCGCGGTTCGTCTTCCGCGACGAGCCCCTCGATGATGGGATGAACCAACAATGCTGTACGATTACCGGTACACGTATGTATGTAGTACATACATATGGGATATTCCATGTCAAATTGACGATGTTTTAGCCAATTTTTTTTTTTTTTTATGGCTCGTTCTTGTTTTTTTATACGAAATGCGATGAAATGTAGAAAAAAACAAAAAAAAAAAACTGATATCTCAGCTCTTACATAATTTCAGTGTGTACGTTATACATAGAGTCAAGAAATTTTTTTAGAACGTTGTTCTCAATTTTCGAAGAAACGTTAATTAACCTTGATTTTTATGTTGACAAAGAAATTTCGAAAAAAAAAAAAAAAAAAAAAAATAGAAACAAAAATTGACTCCATTGTGTTGATGACATAGACTAAAAAACAATCGGAACAAGAAATACATTTTTTTTTACAAATTTTCTATATACGTGATGTTTTAGAGATGTTAAAGTACCATTTTCTGAATAAGTTAAAAATCAAATAAAAAACGGTGAGTTTAAAACCTGGTCAAGTTAGCATGAAATGCACCATGTATATAGTATATATCGATACGTATTTGTCTGTTGAAGTTATACTACATCGCGTAAATATTATAGTATGTAGCGTGTATACGAGGAACCGATTGTGAACCTGCGCATTCAGGGTAATAACGGGTAATGGGAAATCGCGCGAATATACCCATATAATGGATTAGTTATAATAGGCAAATACTTACCGAGAAGTTTCGTGGACGCGGAACGCTAGGGGTACCAACCCGAAATTTTTGCTATTCCATAGGCGTAGGTCATACAGTAAACTGCAGCAGCAGTTTGGTAACTTACTAGATGTTTCTAGTAAAATCACTAGAGATCACTAGAAATCTAGTGATCATTGGTCACTAGATTTCTGGACTAGAAATCTAGTGACTAGATTTCCAGTGATTTCTAGTGATCTTACTAGAAACATCTAGTAAGTTACCAAACTGCTGCTGCAGTTTACTGTATGACCTACGCCTATGGAATTACAAAAATTTCGGGTTGGTACCCCTAGCGTTCCGTGTCCACGAAACTTCTCGGTATACCATGATTTTATGTGGATGCGGCCCAGCAGGGATACTAACCCAAAACTCGTTAGCAGCAGTTTAGTAACTTACTAGATTTTTCTAGTAAAATGACCAAAAATCAATAGATTTTTACTTGACATCACTAGATTTTTAGTTATCTTACTAGGAAAATGTAGTAAGTTACTAAACTGCTGATCCTAGCGAGTTTTGGGTTAGTATCCCTGCTGGGCTGCATCCACATGAAAGATATAGGGAACCTTAGAACCTCGATACGCCAACTAGTGACGAAAATAGAACTACTCTAACAAGGCTAAAATTTCAAAGCCAGGCCCATTCCAAGGATCCCAACACGCTGTAACATATTCGGTTATATTAGATCGAAATGTACCAGGTGAAACCCGAGGGGTGAATCACGGGGGAGATTTGGTGTACAAAATCCAGGAGATGTTTAGGAAATATTGAGAAATAAAGGGAGATAAAGGGAGATAAGTGCTGGGAGATGTTCGGAAATGACCGAAAATCTTGGAAAATCTTGAAAAATCTTGAAAAATCAAAGAAATGTTATCAAAATGTAGGGGGAGATGTTGGGAGATGGGAGATGTGGTGTACGTGTTTCTGCCTCGTGATTTACCCCTCGGTGAAACCAGTCAAAGAGCAGACGAAAGGATAGAGGCGATTAGCTTAATCCTCTACACTCGATCACGCGATGACATCATGAAAGAAGAGGGGATTGCGGCTATATAAGTAGCGTACTCGCTAGACTCATCAGCGTATTCGTGCCGAAGTGGCTATACGACTCATTACGATAATATCTCTTATGAGCGACGCGAGCAATAAGCCGATAGTCTCACTATATATCAGAAATACAGCGTTAGTCGGTATAGGGAAGGTGACACGTAAAGCTAAGCGCAGAGGGCAGCACCGAGTTTTCGGTCATAGTTAACGTTATTAGGTATACAGCTATAGAAAGTAATTTGCTTTTGAACGAATTTTGAACGAGTATTGTACAAAATTTCACCTCGTAAGGTGTGAAAATGGGGGTTTTATGCACGCGAAGCGTGTTTATAACGTCCATTATCACACTGAGTGAAGTAAAACACTTTTACTTGCACCAAACACACGTAAAAGCTTGGCAGATGTGACCGAAGGCTCGCTAGCGCTCCTGGCGGCAGAGTTTGGCAGTCGCCTTCCCTATATCACCGTAACTACGACCCACATCGTTTATTAACTTCCTTTGATATAGCCATTGGCGTAACTACGGGGGGGCCCGGGGGGGCACGGCCCCCCCTAGGATGTTGAGTGCCCACCCCAGAAAGATGAAAAAAACGAAATTGTAAATTTCGGATATGTAAATTCGGCTAAAGCGAAGTGAAGGATGGGGCCAGGCCCCCCCCCCCCCCCCAGAGAAAAGTCCTAGTTACGCCAATGGATATAGCATCAGAACGCCTATAGCTTTGATATGACTAACTCAAACTCATGAAATTAGAATAAAAAAAGTAGCATATTGTATTAGATAAAGCTTTTAAATGACTTAAAACTAATAGAAAAGTAACTGGCAAATTATACATAAATTCAATAGATCTAGGTTACGAGCGTCTATAGATCATAATACTAACACAAAATCGTGAAGTAGATCAAAACAGAACATAGAAAACAATGATAGATAAATAATACCGCCTTATAGCATGTCATTATAGCAATAAGTAGAAATCGCGATAACGCACCAGGCAAACTTCGGCTAGGGATAGATTGAGAAAACGCTTGTAAAATTGATGTAAATTCAACAGTAAATTCAATAGTCAGGCGTTTTCCGTTTGCCTACATTTTAGGCGCGTGATTATCCACACAGAATCGCTCTGTATATGCGTTGATCTAATATTTTTTTCTTTTCTTTTTTTTTTCTATAGATTTTTGGCTAAAAGCTTTGACTATCATGGCTATTCCATAATAACACATCTGAGGATGCGGAACGCCACGGATAGCAACTCAAAACTCGTTAACAGCAGTTTAGTAACTCACTAGATGTTTCTACAATAAAATCACTAGATTTTTACCAAACATATCACTAGATTTTCAGTGATTTTATTAAGAAAATTTAGGAAGTTACTAAATTGCTGCTATAACGAGTTTTGGGTTGGTATCCCTGGCGTTCCGCATCCTCAGATTGTCACGGTATAAGGAACGTGTGTATTGGCAAGGGTCACCATAGCTGTGGTTGGTTGACTCGCTGGCGCCACCATGAAGTAGTTTTTCCATAATCAAGCTAAATATTGTTCATCGCGTTATTAATTTGGTGATCATTATGTTGGACCCGAATTTATCACGTCTTACTATAAACAAAAAATAGGAAAAAAAAAAAATCACCAATTGCTGCAGAGGTACGTGTATTATGCATGGTATATACCTATGTATAATAATACGTGTAACGTAGATATCCTATGAATAAGAGGTGTACGCGAGGCGGTCAAGACCTCATCGTGCCCCATATTTCGCGCGACGTACGCATAATGATGACAGTATATACATATAATGTCTCACATATGTGGGATTCGAGGACGCGTAGCACATCACCGCAATAATGATTAATATCCGTAGACAATATACATAATAGGTATGTTATTACGATATAACCTCTATACATACCGTGACAATCTCTAGATGCGGAACGCCAGGGATACCAACCCAAAATTCGTTAGCAGCAGTTTAGTAACTCACTAGATGTTTCTAGTAAAATCACTAAGTAATCACTAGATTTTCACTGGACATCACTAGATTTTTAGTGATTTTACTAAGAAAATCTACCAAGTTACTAAACTGCTGCTAACGAGTTTTAGGTTGGTATCCCTGGCGTTCCGCATCCAGAGATTGTCACGGTATATCAATGGTATAGATATAAAAACTCGCTAGGAGCAGTTTAGTAACTTACTATAGATTTTTCTAGTAAGATGACTAAAAATCTAGTGATTTCTAGTGATTTTACTAGAAAAAATCTAGTAAGTTACTAAACTCCTGCTAACGAGTCTTGGGTTAGTATCCCTGCTGGGCGCATCCACATAAAATCAAGGTATATATATACCGCGACAATCTGAGGATGAGGAACGCCAGCGATACCAACCCAAAACTCGTTAGCAGCAGTTTAGTAACTCACTAGATGTTTTTAGTAAAATCAAAAGATTTTTACTGGACATCACTAGATTTTCAATGATTTTACTAGGAAAATCTAGTAAGTTACTAAACTGCTGCTAACGAGTTTTGGGTTGGTATCCCTGGCGTTCCGCATCCTCAGATTGTCACGGTATAGATGAATGATGCTATAATATGATACAAGTATATGGATATAAGTAGCGAAATATAAATTAGAGTCCAATTATGACTATAGCGTAGGTGGAATATCCCCCATGAACGCCCATGAAAGACATTTTACAATTTTTATATACCTATGTGTATGGGATACTACATGACAAAATATTGAATTCGCAGGCTTCTTCAACTCCTTTTACTACTACTCCTTCTCCTCCTCCTCGCGCTTGACCGCAACGAAAGTTGACCCAGTTACATTACACATATGTAAATTGTATGTATATTGTATATATAGGTATATCTAGATTTAGGTATATGTATGCGCATACACAAATACATTATATACGATAAGGTATCTTCTTCTCATTTTACTTTAGGTAGGTATACATTCATCGTCGACGTTCCGTCAACGCTGCACAGGTGTATTGGGAACCTTAGAACCTCGATACGCCAACTAGTGGCAGAAAATAGAACTACTCAAAGAAGGCTACAGTAACCAATGAGAGGGCTTAGGCTGGATTCCCATGGGGCCGGAATTCACGGATCCGGAACGGAATTCTAGTGACTTTTTCTATGTATTGCGTGTATGTATACACCTACACATAGAAAAAGTCACTAGAATTCCGTTCCGGATCCGTGAATTCCGGCCCCATGGGAATCCAGCCTTAGAACCTCGATACGCCAACTAGTGACGAAAATAGAACTACTCTAACAAGGCTAAAATTTCAAAGCCACGCCCATTCCAAGGATCCCAATACCGAAAGGTAATCTTTGATACCGTACATTCGACTGCGCATGCGCCAAGTGATTCAATTTCATCGGTTGGTGAGATCGTTCCGTGGTGATACTTTAACCTGTGAGGCACGGGTGCCAACTTGAAAGAAATTAAAACACACGTTGTTATGAATCTCTTGTCATTAAATCAGTCCGGTTTTTTTTTTTTTTTTTTTTTTTTGTTCACCCTGTGTATACCTATTCATCTTTTTCTATATTTACGATCTTGAGATTCATTAATCGATTGAAATTTATTCAATATGAGATATTGGATAAATTGTATTTGGAGACACTGCATTTAGAAATTGTTTCAGATAGATTGAGTCCATCGAAGAAAAAGTAATTGTCGTTGGTTACGCAGGTCCCATCGTTAATCAAAACCGCATTTGAAATTTTGAGGAAATCTTCGTAAATAATGTCATTTCGAAGTATAGCAATAATATGGTCTTGAGCGTAACGTGACGCACTTTTTTTTTTTTTTTTTTTTTTCAACATTCACAATATAATTTATTTATTGATTTATTTATTACTATATAATTCGATTTACATTCATCATATAGTATTATATATTGTATTCTGATTTATTTCTCTTAGTGTTTTTTCTTTCTCTTTCTAGCTCTATAATTATCGTTTTTGTATTTATGTATACAAATATAGCGATAATAAAAACTCTTTTGAGGACTTGCCATAGTCGTTATATTATAGGCACGCAATAATAATTAAGATCGTTTAAATTAAAAATCAAGCTTTTTATTGCAGCTCGATATTATCGTTATTCAACGCTTCGTCTGGTTTAATAGGCCTATCCCCGCAAGTAGTTTCCTCTATATACATATATTATAGGTATATGAATATACTACATATATACTGCGGATTTATAATGTATATATACCCATGTGTGTATATTTATGAATGTATATATCTATGTATAATGTATATAGAAAGTCAATTAACGCCGATAAGCGATAGTTTTAGGCAGTTTATATATATATATATACATATATATATATATATATATATATATATACATTATATCGTATAAATATATACACATAAATTAATATATACCTAACGAAAGTAAAAACTCGTTTCCAATATTTTTCATACATATACTATAATACCGCGAAGTTCTGTGGACGCGGAACGCTAGGGATACCAACCCAAAAAGGGTGCTATTTCATGGGCAGTGAGCTGCAGCAGCAGTTTAGTAAATTACTAGATGTTTTTAAGCAAAATCACTATCTATGACTAGTGATCATTGGTCACTAGATTTCTGGACTAGAAATCTAGTGACTAGATTTCCAGTGATTTCTAGTGATCTTACTAGAAACATCTAGTAAGTTACTAAACTGCTGCTGCAGCTTACTACCCATAAAATAGAACCCTTCTTGGGTTGGTATCCCTAGCGTTCCGCGTCCACAGAACTTCCCGGTATGTATACATATTAGACTGTGTCAAAAAAAAAAATGACATCTTCTTTTTGTTCGGGCCCTTTCGAAAATAGTTAGTGCTTAATATAAAGAAAATTGTCCCCAAAGCTTAGCTATGTAGCTCGAACATAGAATTAGCGCATTTGAAAATAAGATTTCCCATGTATTTCAAATGGCAAAATTTGTTTATCTTAGTTTTATTTTTATAATTCTCTTTATTCAACTGATAAGAATAAAGTGAATATACGGTTTTGAAGGGAAAAAATTTCTGAGAAAATGCATGAAAAAAAAAAAATTTTAATCAATTTGTCGAAAAGTAAATAGTAATCAAATATACATATGACTTTTAAACCACTGTAACTCGTTAACGGTTCAATCGAGCAACTTGGGCCAAAGGACTATTTTTGTAGATCATAAAATTCTCTAAAAAATCGTATATCTACTTTATTCTTATCAGTTGAATGAAGAGAGTTATAAAAATAAAACTAGGATAAACAAATTTTGCCATTTGAAATACATGGGAAATCTTATTTTCAAATGTGCTAATTCTGTGTTCAAGCTACATAGCTGAGCTTTGGGGACAATTTTCTTTATATTAAGCACTAACTATTTTCGAAAGGACCCGTACAAAAAGAAGATGTCGTTTTTTTTTTTTTTTGACACAGTCTAATACATATATATGTATAGTATGTACCTTGGTGAAAATAATTCTAAAAGTAATTTATTCACTATATAGTTGGATCGACAAGAAATAACTCAACTATGAAATAAATATTCCAATTTTGTTGAAAAAAAAAAAAAAAAAAAAAAAAAAATTCTTATAGTAATAGAAATTTCTACCGTATAGATAGGGCATCAATATTCTGTATATAAACATAATACGATAAAGAATTATATATATTTCATTATATAACGAGAGAATAATATGTTCGTTTACCTCAAATCGATAAATAAATAAATAAATAAATAGGGTAATGCTGTAACTATTAAAATCGCAAGAAAAACAAGATAAAAAGATGAAAAATTAAAGTTAGGAATCCAACACATTATATACTACAACCGTTAAAATAATACAATTAGATTCTCTATATACCTACCCGCGTTTCGTTATAATATGTTACGCTCTGCCGCAGGGGCACTCGCGTGTCCGTATCATCCGTTGCTTTATCGCATAATATATATATATACCTATATATATATATATATATATATATATATAATAAATACATCGTATACACACTTGATATCCGCAGTCTTTATATCCATTGATATATTGAGTTCGTGTTAAAAATTTCTACGAATTTTTAGCACAGGAAAATATTGGTATAAATTATTTCATAATTTTCCGCATAAAAGATTGTCTATAGATATTCGTATGTTGTTTTTCAAAAAAGGTCGTTTTTTTTTTTGTCTTTTCTTTTTTCTTCTATCGATCAAATTGCAAAAACAACTAAGATTTCTCGTGAGAAAATTATGAAAACTTCAAATTTTTTATCACAATGAAATCGTAGAAATTCATCGAATTAATTTCAACTGCAGAGATAATGAATATATACCGAGAGTATTCAGTGACACTGCAGGACGGTCCCCTTTCTACGGTAAAACCAACACAGGCGCGCAGCGCTTGCGTACTAAATCTCGTTTGGGAGGGGATACAATATCCTACTGGCACATTATTCCCTGCCGAACGAGCCTCACTTTTTTTTAATCGTTTTTTAATTATATGGAGCCGATGGCGCCCCCTCCAACGCCTGATAAAAAATTCATCCGAGCCCTAAACAAGGACCACCCTAGTGTGTATATTATGTGTGAATGATTAGTCGAATGATTAAATGCGTATATATTATATAAATATTTGAAAACGCGTTACTTAATTTTTTGATTTTTAATTTCCTCTTCTTTTCTTTGATTTTAATTTATCAAGCTGCAGGGGTCACGCCTAATTTTGTATATAAAATATGTTTGTGTGCTATATACTGCCATATATGTATAGATAAATGTGTATATATATACATATAGCTAGCTGGTACGGTTATAAAGAAACAGTAATTAATTTAATTAGTTTGATTATATTTGCTGCAGAGCGCGTGGGATCCTTGCGCGATTATACTTAGTAAAATTTATAACATAATGCTACAGTATATATACCTAGCCAGGTGCGCTAACGATCATTCTTTTAATTAACCACCATGGCTATAACAAACCTAACTTTAACTCGTATACCTACCATGTTATGTATATATGTATAGTAAAGTATATAAATGGGCAAAAGTACCGCAACCGGAAATAATTCAACCTGCGTTACACATATACATATGTACATATACCTACAGCTCTCTCGCGATATGCAAAAGTCAAAACTGTATTACTCGAATTTGTGAAGATATAGGTAGTTATAAAAAATGGTCTTTGGATTATCGGTCCAAATTAACAAAAGAGGGGTGGGAAAATTTATACTCGGTCGTTACTAATTCTGAACAGCTTGACAACTGATCATATATGAATTTTGTTTACCTTGAAAAAACATCAGATCTTCTGATACCAAAGAGGAGCATTTTCAAAACGATAAAACAAATCAGTCACAAATTTTGTTCAACCCATGATTGAATTTTGAATAGATACAGGGTGAATATTCTCCGGAATCTAATCTGGGAGGAGCTTTGAAGTGCCGAAGCTCCGCCTTCATCTATTCATACTCATTCGCTTCAGCACGTCGAAGCTCCTCCAAGATCAGACCCCGCAGAATATTCACCCTGTATATAGTTTGAATTGGCGAAAGGCTTTAACATTCATTCAAATGTATGAGAATCGATTGATTTTTTTCCCCTCTCTCTCTCTCTCTCTCTCTCTCTCTCTCTCTCTCTCTCGTTCTTTCTCTCTCTCTAGTACGTTGTACCAAATACCAATGACTCACGGAGTTTCGAATTCTTCCAACAAGTTCGATAGAAGAAACTCCGCGGTTCATCAATCTGCGACGATCGGTATTCGCACCGCGATGTGACGAAAAATGGTACAAAGAATGGAAATTTACTTGAACTTTTTGTAAAAAAAATTGCAATATTCACACCGACGACAGCATAAATCTTTTTATCGTCAGACATAATCCTTTTGGTTTTCCGGTCTGTGCGAACTGCAGACCGTTACCACTCAGCTATATGTATATATGTACATTAGGGTGTGCCAAAAAAAAAAAAAAAATTCAAACGCACATCAACATTCCGGTAGAGCATCTCAAATAGAATATCTCAGCCAAATATGAGCTCTTAATATTGATATTTAGAACTGCCTAATTTCGTTACTAATTTTAGTTACTACTTTTAGTTATTAAAATAGGCAGTTCTAAATATCAATATTAAGAGCTCATATTTGGCTGAGATATTCTATTTGAGATGCTCTACCGAAATTTTGATGCGCGGTTGAAAAATAAATTGTTTTTTTTCCAGAGTCGTATGACTCTATAACGCTATGACTCAATGTTTATAGGCGAATATCTCTTAATCGGTGAGAGTTAGGAAAATTCTATCTCAGTACTTTTTTGTAGAGCGTGAAATTTCCTATAAGAATCTGTATTCAGATAGTTTCTAAATCAAACCGGTTACGAGAAAAAACAATTCGAAAATCTTCCGATTTTTTTTCACGTGTTATTCAAATCAAAAATGGGAAAACTGAGTTAGGCAGTTCTAAATATCAATATTAAGAGCTCATATTTGGCTGAGATATTCTATTTGAGATGCTCTACCGGAATGTTGATGTGCGTTTGAATTTTTTTTTTTTTTTTTTTTTTTCGCACACCCTAATGTACATATATATAAGTAATTAGCTACCGAAGTTAATAAATCAAAAAAATAAAATAAAAAAACGAAGCGAGCAGTACCAGCGAGCGTTGAGTAGGTTACTATGTGTATATATATATATATATATATATATATATATATATATATATTTAATATATATACACTTAGGTGTATGAGAAGTACGCGCTTGTATGTAGATATTATTATAATGCTTTTGTGTCGGTCAAGGTTTCTTACCCACCTTGAATGCATCATGGCGGTATTGTGCCCCTAGTTCGCACTTGCGGAATTACCTGCATTACATAACTCTTCTTTATATCTCTGACACGATGTAAGCTGTGCGGCTGTTTAGAAACAGCTAATTGTAAGAATATGAACTCCATCAAGGATCGAAATGTACACTAAACGTAATGGATTCTGATCCGGACGAGTTGGACAATTCTAGAAACAGCCAATCGGCGCTCTGGATTAAAAAAATCCAGAGCGCCGATTGGCTGTCTCTAGAATTGTCCAACTCGTCCGGATCAGAATCCATTACGTTTAGTGTACTTCAAAACTCAAAGCAATACCTAGATTCGCATTTTTAAATCCTAAAGACAGCATTCAGCCATTCAATATACGTTCATGCGATACATCATCGAAGTATCAATACTCTGCTCTGCAACAAAATTGAAAATAGAACCAAAAGAGCGATTGCTTTTTAATTCATAGTTTCACAGCTTGTATTAGACTCGCCGGCGAGTTACTTCTTCTGTGAGAGAACGTTGGAGGGTATATCTACGAAAGTGGGCGACGCGTGTCCACCTGCCCGCGGCGACGAGAACTTCGCACTATACGCTCTCGGGGCAAAAGTTTGCTAGTTTTCAACCTAATTTTCTAATAAGATTAAGGGGATATGAAAGGTGGATTATACACCTCGAGTTTTTGACAGCCCGTTTTCCAGCTAAAACACATCCGATCGATGTGAAATTGATATCAGTGACGTAGAAAAAGTGAACGAAGAGCATGATGCTCTTGGGTTTTCAAAAAGCGAAAATAAAATTTACAGTTTTATATCAAGAGTGCTCTGTAACCAATAATCGTTGTTGCTGCTGAGCGTTGTGCTTGATAAATATGAAAACACTCGAAACATTTTCGCGTTTTGGAAATCCAAGAGCATTATGCCCTCCGTGCACTTTTTCTACGTCACATGATATCAATTTCACATCGATCGGATGTGTTTTAGCTGGGAAACGGGCTGCCAAAAATTCGAGGTGTATAATTCACCTTTCATATCCCCTTAAGATATTTTATTGTAAATATATTCAATTTTTTTTTTTTTTTTTTAGCTTTTTAGTTGCCGGAAATTTACGAAAGTGTTTTTATAAGAGAGCGTTCGAGCCTATAAGGTCAAACTGTGAAAACAGATCAATTCGTTTGTATTCAATGATCAGATCAGTTCGTATTTTGAATTCAGGACGAGGCCCAGGGTCTGGCCCGTTCCTCCGTCACGTATTCGGCGTTGTGTTATGAGCCTGATAAGTGACTGTAAGCATGCGACCAAGTTCCTGAGTTTTCTGGGTTTCTGGATTAGGGACAAACTTTCATTCGCCCATAACGAAAAACTAGAATCGATATGTACGTACGTATAACTCCATTTGCTGAATTTACTCTGATCATAGAAAACGCATGGGTTACGTTTTACATATACCTATACATATAAAGCTTTGTGCGTATAATCAGATGTCACAAAAGGCTCGCGTGAATAGATACACATGAACGTGCAAAATGAAATCTAACAATACTGCAACAAATGGTATGTAGGTATATATGCGGTATATTCATCGCCATATACGGATATTAGTATTCTTACAATAATTACGTAACCGTTATACGGGATATTGCGTCATTTTCTCTAAATTAAACTTAACTTTACAAACTAATGTGAGGGTTTGCCCCTTAATACCGCATCATTTTATAATATTCCTTTCAAATTTATCAGACGAAGTCTATTGGGAACCTTAGAACCTCGATACGCCAACTAGTGGCAGAAAATAGAACTGTTCTAACAAGGCTGAAATTTCAAAGCCACGCCCATTCCAAGGATACCAATATAGTGACAATCGGAGGATGCGGAATGCTAGGGATACCAACCCAAAACTCGTTATAGTAGCAGTTTAGTAACTTACTAGATTTTCCTAGTAGAATCACTGAAAATCTAGTGATGTCCAGTAAAAATCTAGTGATTTTACAAGAAACATCTAGTGCGTTACTAAACTGCTATATATAGTTGAAACTTAAAATTCTTATATACTGCACATTTACGCTGTAATATATTTTACTTCACGCAGTGTGATAATGGACGTTTTACCCACGCTTCGCGTGGGTAAAATCCCCATTTTCAGACTTTATGAAGTAAAATTTTGTACTATACTCGACGGAAAAACTTCTTCTGATCTCGTGTAATTGCAACACTCGCCTTCGGCTCGTGCTGCAACCTCACACTCGTCAGAAAAAGTTTTACCGCCCTCGTATCGTAATGTACTATACTTGTAAATGTCTATAATGAATACCGTATCATGTGTCTATGTGTGTACTACGTACGTACACACGTATATTATTATAGTTAAGATAGCTTTCCGGGTGGGTGGAAAAACCGGAAGTGCAGAGAACCACGCTACCCTATTTTCATATACGTTATAATGCTATAAGCCCATACCCTTCGTGGTTATAATCCACCGATTTCTTCCATGATGTATTATTACATCTTTATACCTACTCCGACTATTATTATATATATACGATCGTTATAAGTTATCCAAGTAAGTAGGTATACCTAATATAACCAGGTGAGTAGTTCAAGACTCGATAATATATCGACGCCCGATACGAATAACAGCACATTTCAGATTCCGGGTGAAAAAGAGCACGTTTCAAATTCCGGGTGAAAAAGAGCACATTTCAGATTCCGGGTGGAAAAGAGCACGCTTCAGATTCCGAGTGAAAAAGAGCATGTTTCAGATTCCGGATGGAAAAGAACACGTTTCAGATTGAGAATGAAAAATAGCACGTTTCAGATTCACTCGAAAACTAGCACAATTCAGGTTGAACCGAATATTACTTATTAGCAAGTGTCAGGTAGGTTCATTATAAGATTGAATTAATCATTCAATGATAAAATTAAATCGAGTTTTTGTGCATAATTGTGCATTTCCAATTTCATAATAAACCTACCTGACACTTACCAATGAGTAGTATTCGCTTCGCCTGAATTGTGCTAGTTTTCGAGTGAATCTGAAACGTGCTATTTTTCATTCTCAATCTGAAACGTGTTTATTTTCCATTCGGAATCTGAAACGCGCTCGTCTTCACCCGGAATCTGAAATGTGCTGTTATTCGTATCGGGCGTCGATATTGGGAACTTTAGAACCTCGATACGCCAACTAGTGGCAGAAAATAGAACTACTCAAAGAAGGCTAAAATTTCAAAGCCACGCCCATTCCAAGGATCCCAATATCCTTCGCGAAGATTATAATATTTTTCAAGAATCGATTATATATAATACCAGCTGTAAGGTCGTTTTGGTAAAGAATTGAAAAAAAAATAAAAAAAAATAAAATAAATAAAAGGCATTTAAATAAAAATTCATAAAGGCATTCTTAATTTCGAAATAAATTTGGTAATGTGTAAAAGTTTATATGAGAGAGAGAGAGAGAGAGAGAGAGAGAGAGAGATTCTATGGAAGCATTATGGTCGCGCGTAGGATAACGTTTTCGTTTTGTAATACGCGGTCTCCGAAGAAACCCATGAATATTATAAATCACGGCAAGGCCGTGAAACCCAATACATATATATATATATATAGCATCATACGTAAACTCGTGTCAAAATTTGAATAAATTGACGACCCGATATGTATATAAGTGGTTATGCGGTCATTTAGTATTTTCTATATCTAACGTACTATGTAAGTATCAGTTGGCTATAACTCCGACGATTATTGTTTATAATTTAAGATTTAGTTTGTATAGGAAGGCATTCTGCATCAGTTATATATATATATATATATATATATATATATATACGTATATAATATGTAGGTAGGTGTCCAAAACCCTGCTGTCCAAAGTCTAAACCGGATTGTTACGTCATTTTGTTATACAGAAGCGTGGCCGTGCGCAAAGGCAAGGCAAAACGAGGAGGCTGTGGAGCTGTGACGCGTTAATACCGCCCGTTTTTAGGCCATCATCAGCAATTTTTTTTTTTTTTTTTTTTTTAAATTTTTTTAATTTTTTTTTTTTTTTTTTTTCTTTCAACCTTCCGACTATATTTCGTATTCTATTTCATCGATATTTTTGCTTCAGGCAATCGCATTCGCATTAGATTATTCACTTCGTACTACATAGCTGGACTGTGTCAAAAATAACGACATTTTCTTTTTGTTCGGGCCCTTTCGAAAATAGTTAGTGATTAATATAAAGAAAATTGTCCCCAAAGCTTAGCTATGTAGCTTGAACACAGAATTAGCGCATTTGAAAATAGGATTTCCCATGTATTTCAAATGGCAAAATTTGTTTATCTTAGTTTTATTTTTATAATTCTCTTTATTTAACTGATAAGAATAAAGTAAATATACGGTTTTGAAGGGAAAAAAATTTCTGAGAAAATGCATGAAAAAATGTTTTTTTTTAATTAATTTGTCGAAAAGTAAGTATAGTAATCAAATATACATATGACTTTTAAACCACTGTAACTCGTTAACGGTTCAATCGAGCAACTTGGGCCAAAGGACTATTTTTGTAGATCATAAAATTGTCTACAAAACCGTATATCTACTTTATTCTTATCAGTTGAATGAAGAGAGTTATAAAAATAAAACTAGGATAAACAAATTTTACCATTTGAAATACATGGGAAATCTTATTTTCAAATGCGCTAATTCTATGTTCAAGCTACATAGCTGAGCTTTGGGGACAATTTTCTTTATATTAAGCACTAACTATTTTCGAAAGGGCCCGAACAAAAAGAAGATGTCGTTTTTTTTTTTGACACAGTCTAATATATATATAGGTGAAAAAATATCTATTTATCTGTCTGTATATATATAAGTTATAGAATAAAGAATCTAATGGAGAAATTTCGCTATATTATATTTTAAGTATTACTGCAGCTGAAGTGATCTCTATATAGGTACATAGTACCTATATACCGGAATTAACGCCTGGCTGAATAAAAGCCAAGAACTTTCACCAAGATTCTGGATCGTTCGTTTATATCGACTTCCTTTAATCTCTTTTGCTGCCATGCGCGAATTAATATACTAGTGCAGGGTCGTTATCATTAATTATCATTATTGTTATTGTTATCATTGTTATATTATACATAAATAGGTTTGAAAATTGATTTTTACTTACTAGATAGTAATCGATGGGTTTTTCCCTGGCCTTGCTGTAACCTTTTTGAAGTTCGGTTTGTTTGAGAGCATGTGCGATGTGTAATGCGCTAGCGTCAAATCTTCCATATTGATAACCGTCGCCACCATAATTGTTGTTATGGTTGTAAGGTGAGTTACCACTAATATTACTACTTGAATTATTTTGATAATTAGAATCCCCTTGACGGTGTGACGAGTTTGTAGGTGGTGGTGAACCGTGACCGTTCAAATTACGTCCGTGGTGATGATTAGTCGGTGAGTCCATGTGGTCGTACCTATAATATGGTATGTGTATACAGAAAACGGAGATTCAGATTTTTTTTTTGTTTTTTTTCTTCTTTTTTCTTTTTCTTTATACTTTCAATCATATTTGCACCGCGTAAGATTTAAGGTATAAAAAGAATAAACGAGAAACGCGAAGGAATTGACAAAAAAGCGTTGTAGGCAAGGCCCGCAAGGGTATTATAATAGAAACTCAATAATAGGGACAGGGAAAAAATTTGGTCCAAAGAAATGAATTCTAAAATGACAAATAATGAATAAACTCAATGAATAATTCAATGAACAGTACAATAATGCAATTCATGAGGGCAGAGAAGAATTCGCTCATCAATGAAAAGATGAAAAGCAAGCTTCACCGCCCTTACGGAAGAAACCCTTCGAGTTTGAGGATGAACCTTCAATTTTCAAGGTTTCACCCTCAATTCTGGGGGTGAAACCCTGAAATTTCAGGGTTCAACCTCCAATATTCAGGGTAATACCTGCAATTCCTATGGATGAACCATCAATTGAAGGGTCAACCGTGAAAAGTTGGTGGATCAACCCTGAAGATTGAGGGACAACCTCCAACAATTGAAGGAAAACCCTGAATAGTTGAGGGTCAATACTGAAAATTGATGGAAAACCTCCAAGAATTGAGGAATATCCCTCAAACATTGAGGGACAACCTCCAACAATTGAGGGATAACCCTGAAACGTTCTGGGACAACTCTGAAAATTGAGGGATGACCCTGAATAGTTAGGGGTCAACCCTGATGAGTGGCGGGTCACTTCAAAAGTCACTTCAAAAAGTCACCTCAAAAACCCTGAAGTTGGAGGGACCCCCATTTGACGGTTGTTCCTCAAGTTGAAGGTACCCCTCAATTCAGGGTTAACCCCCAAGTTGGGGGGTACGAAATCACCCTGAAAGTTGAGGGCTTAGTTGAGGATGATATTTTAAGGGGTTTTTTTTCCGTAAGGGCGTGCCTAAGGAAAAAAAGAAACTCATTCGAAACTTCGTACAAAGTTTGAGGATGAAGATTATCATAGACCAGAAAAAAAAGTGTGGTGTAAATTATAGTGAAAGAAAAAAGTTATAGAGGAACATGTGAAGTTATAAGTTTGATATTAGCACGAGGATAATAAGTCGACAAGGCCGAAGTAAAAACTTAAGGCCCATCTCTAGTCGCCCACCTCCTTTTGGTCGAAATGTGTGACATTTCGACCAAAAGGAGGTGGGCGACTAGGGATGTGCCTTAACGTACATAGCTCGAGGAAATTTTTGATAATTAAAAATTTCTGTGCATGCGCTATACAGTTAGCAAAATTTCTTAGTTTCAGCTTTAGATCCGCAACGACACTGTATACTATCTTGTCATTTGTTTTCGTACCCTGGTGGATAGAGGCCACGGGGTGATGGTCCGCCGGCTCGTATTTGTTCGTTAACATATCCGCTGCGTGGTACGTTCAGAGCGCTTCTAATACCAACGCTGGAACCATCGAGGGTACCAGGACCTGGTTTCGGCACATGACTGCTGCAGTATACTTCCTTGTCGTTTATAGTGTGCTGGTTGTTGTAGTATGTCTTTAGCGTTAATTTAGTACCGCATACCGCGCACTTAAAACAACCAGAATGAAAGAAGGTGAAGTCCTTCAATGGACCTACTCTGTCGACTTGATAAACCGTCTGCGCGCACCTGAGGCACGTGCTTTCATAAAAATTTGGTCGATACATCGTCGTGATTGTTATTGTTGTTGTTTTTTCCAGCGACAAATAACGAAAATTTTTGAACGTTTACTATTCTTAGTCGTTATCGACGCGCATGTGGAAATATATAAGGTACCAGCTTCGCGATTTCAGCTAAATTTCGATGTATATGGTACCTCATGCGCGTATAAACCATAAGTATACCTCTAGTAGAAAGGCGGGCGGCTACTCCGCGTTGTTGAATTAAGAAAGTAGAAACCCAAAGCGAACGGTACGATCTCCCGCATCGGCGCACGGTTCTCAGCTATACGGAATTATCAACGGGTTTCTTTTAAACACCGCAAATCACGCGTTCAAATCACCAAACTGTATAACTATATTTGACTATAACACCTAGATGAGCTACGCATCGGAGTCAGTGGATCGCGAACCGTCCAAGAATAAACGCGTTCACCTTGAGAAATCTCGATTGTAACGCAATCCAGCGTAGGTAGTTATATAGCGGATGCAGTCTGGTAGGTAGGTAGATAGGTAGGTAGGTAGGTAGGTAGGTAGGTAGGTAGGTAGGTATTCCAGACTATACCTACACCTCTACTGCGAGTTTACGAATCGAGAGAAATCGGTAAGTTTCACTTGCTGCTTCTGGATGGCTGCGCTCCGCTACACCAGTCACTATATAACTTTCCTCATAATATATAGTATGCGTATATATATAATGTATATAGATCGGTATAGTATATATATCTGGGTGCACCACTTCACGAATGTAGTATAACGTTACATGTTATATATTGGTATCATTATTATTGCAGCTGGTGCAGCGCTGCACCACCGATATTCAGGCTTGTAAAATTCCATTAATATAATCGTTATAGTATGCGTATAAGTAATAAATTCGTATAATCGATTATCGTCTTATTTTAAACGATTTTATACTTTAATTCACACATGCATCATTATTATTTATTTATTATTAAATCGGCAGCTGTTGTGTCAATATTATTATAAAATTATTTATTTATTTATTTATTTATTTATTTATTTATTAAATTGCCTATATCGTTGCACACTTATTTTTTATATACATTGATAATATCAGTGGTCCGTGCACTAAACTATATATGTTGTATACCTGTATGTATATGCGTATACTTATTTAATCCGTTAACGCGTGAGGCACCCGATACCTGTACTGTATAATACCACCTGATCCTCCGACGTTCAGAGACATTCTAACCGCTCTGTAGTATACCGGCCATCTTGCTATAGGCGCAGGCGCGATACTGATACCGATGTTGGTGACTGGTGCCCGCGGTGTATATGGTGGATCGTGGATGTTCCGCCAACGAGAAACGAGTAAGCGAGAGACAGTGCTTTTTGAACAAGTGCGGAGAACTCGAACCTTAACCAGAAACCGGCAGGCACTATATGCTCACTGCTGGGATTCAAATATAATGTATGTATATACATTATTATAGATTTATATACAGGGTGGTTACAAATCAATGAAATTCTTATAATCTTTATAGACATTGAAAAGTGACGTTTAACCGCAGCACCATATATATATATATATATATAATTGATTCAAAAAAACTGTTTTATTCTAGCGAACTGATTTTTTCCAATTGCATTATGATAGAGAGAAGCTTTTGAGCCTATATAAATGAGAGATTTCGCACAGTGATTCATATCATAGAGAGAAATTCAAGTATATTGAAACGAGAGAGCTATATATATAAGTACAGTAGACTCTAGATAAGTGGCCATTCGCTAAGTGGCCCTGTGAGCGACTTCCCCTTCACACGGACGGTCACTCACACAAACACTATGCCCCCCACCACAGCAGTATGCGCACCACAACGGAGCAAGCTGGGGCAAAGTTTTTCGCGTCATGACTAGTAGATGGCGCTGAAAGCGACACTCACACTATAAAGCTTTGTGTCAGTGACTTCGAACACATACGCAATCCCACACATTCTCGCGCGGTGTTTTCTCGAACATAACCTCTTATATGTACATAAATATCATTCATCGTGAAGGTATCACTCGTACTAGGTCATTATTTAAGTAGGGGCTCAATCAATCGAGTCGAGTCAAATTTTTTTAAATTGCTTTGACTTGATTGATTGAGCCCCTTCTCAAATAATTACCTAGTTCGAGTGATACCTTCACGATGAATAATATTTGAGAGGTTATGTTCGAGAAAACATCGCGCGCGATATGTATGGGATTGCGTATGTGTTCGAAGTCACTGACACAAAGTTTCGTAGTGTGAGTGTTGCTTTCAGCGCCATCTACTAGTCATGACGCGAAAAACTTTGCCTCAGCTTGCTCCATTTGCGCTTGGCGGCCCTCTTGCCCAGCCGTGGTGGGGACGCTTCGTAAGTGGCCATTTTCCTCTCCTTTAGCCCCGTGAGATGGCCACTTATCTAGAGTCTACTGTATAGGGAGATCCGCGTGCACTTTCACACAAGAACACCCTATACGTTTTTTGTGTGTATATAACGCGCGTGTATAGACACACCTACGTATATACCTTCCTATACGTTACGCGACATGGCATGGGCACTACTCTCGCACTCTCCCGATCTTACACACTATAGTACACAGTGATCGGCCGAGGAAACGGGAAGGACGATTGCTTTTTTGCGTCGTTCTAAAACCGCGCGTGCAGTTCGTGTTCTCTAGCTGCAGCACGTATAACCCGCACATTATACCCCATTTTTTTTTTCTTCTTTTTTTCTTTATTGCTCTTTTGCTTCTTTCATTCATTATCTAACGTCGTTTGACGTGTAACATGTATTCTCGACTTGTGTGACTGAAAACCTTCACACTCGTCCGAGAATCAACACTTTCGCACTAGTATATCGAAAAGTACTATTTCACCACACCTGCACGGAAAGTACGACTTTCGCTCCCTTGCGTGAGCGGGAAGTCGTTCTTTCCGATGCAGGGGGTGGTGAAAAATAGTATACCTCACACGGGAGTGAAAAAGGCCATCCCAAACTGCGTTTTTGTCACCCTCGCCTTCGGCTCGGGTGTCAATCTCACACGCAGTTTGGGTTAGCCTACTTTCCCTCCCTAGGTGAGTAATATACTATTGTATATGTTACATGTATATAAATATCTTCAAATTCTCATTGTATATAATATCTTAAATTACATTCATAACTCCAAATTTATTTTCTGTATTCTTTATTTCGTCTTTATTTGTCTCTGCATGTTCTGATCGCGGCACGCCCCTGCCTTTTTCACGTAGGTATGAATACGTGGGCAACCTGACCTTATCCTGGTATCATATTTGCACCTACACGTGCTGCATGTACGGAGCCCAGTACTGCCTTAGCTTTACATCGCGAAGCTCGAAACTTGTAATGGGAAACGACGAGATAGGAATGGGTTGCGAGTCTGTCTTGGTTGCTTGAGGCGTGGGCGTGTGAGCAGTGGGTTAAAAGAGACACTTATTGACTCGGAAATTTGATCCCGCATACGCCATATATAATACACACGCCTGAAAGACTCCAAGCCGTTATCGGTTACCTATATCACTTATACATTATCAAAAGTTTTACGGAAATGTTCGAAGAGACAGAACAGCATAGAACACCTGTATACTCGACCAATATCCACGTCTTGTTCTTGATACAATATTTAACACGGACTTGATTTTTACAAAATGACGAAATTTTTTTTACTGTGTAGTATTTTACACAATCTAGTAATTAGAAATTTTATTGGTAAATTCAAGCGATATACAAAATTACTTATAGATACAAACGGATACAAATAAAAATAAATAAAAATGTATCATTCATTTTTCAGGAGTGTGTATTGGGAACCTTAGAACCTCGATACGCCAACTAGTGGCAGAAAATAGAACTACTCAAAGAAGGCTACAGTAACCAATGAGAGGGCTTAGAACCTCGATACGCCAACTAGTGACGAAAATAGAACTACTCAAAGAAGGCTAAAATTTCAAAGTCACGCCCATTCCAAGGATCCCAATATTGCTGTTTGTAATTCCTGAAGGGTTTGAGGGTCGATTGTCCTACGACCTCAAGACGGTGTTGGCGGTTAAATTAAATACGATATTGTTCGGTACATATATATATAATATATATACGTAAAGTAGTGTGTGGAATACAAAGCAGTCGCGGGTTATATGTTGGCATAGTTTTATGCCCTCTTCTGCAGACATCAATAGTGCGATATTAGCATCTGATTAAAATTCGTCGGGCGAATCGTACTAGGTATATGCCTATACTCAGAGTACGATCAAGTAAGAAAGTATGTATGTAGAATAATGTGCAGCTGCTCGCACGGAACTTCTCGCAACGTAAATTTCATATGATTAATCATTCTGGCATATAGTGATATTATCGTTGTGAGAAGACGATAATAAAGAAAATAGAATAAGTATAATTAATTGCCGAGAAGAATTCATATACAATCTTGTTACGATATACGATGTATATGAATTGCAATTTTCCAAATTAATTTACAAGTTGAATAAATACTATAACAAGTTGAGAGAGAAAAACACCAGAAATACTAAAACGAATTTAATTTATTCTTCGCATTTTCATACATATATGTATCTACATATATAGATATATACGTATTACAGCCCACATAACGTGTGAATACGTAGGAGTTTCAAGGCTTCGTACCTTTTAAGTTTATATCCTATAGAATTTCATCAACAATGTCTCTATACTCTATAGTTTGCCTCATACCTATATTATATTATATTATACATGTGCCACATACATTCTAACGAGGCATAAGAAAAGAGGATAATTAATAAATAAATAAAAAATCCCACGCCAAGTTTCTTCTGGCGCAACAGCGCCTTTATTAGATTACCTAGGTTTCATTCTGAAATTTGGGTTGCCGCGGCATAGGCGCAACAACATTCCTAGCGGCTTTTGAACTTGGGACTTGAAAGGATGCTGAGCTTGAGAACCGTATACAGATTTGCGTAATCACTCTGAGCATCATTTAAAAGTGTTACTATTGCAATACAATTTTGTAAACATATAATTTGCGAAAGTATCATTAATCTTTTAGTAATAAAATTAATTACGAATTTAACACTTCAATAATACAAAATTCATACTGCTTACCGCCCACAAATTGACGGCAAAAGTAATTCATAATCACGCCACTAAGCAGCACAGTCGCACCTACGTATCTAAATTCTGGGTATCTGCAGCGCATTCCGAATATTATAATCAAAATTATATAAATACGTGTATAAGAAGAAGATGCTAATTTATTTTTAATATACTAATATTATACAATTATTTTTTTATTTTTTTACAATATCACATTACATTATAAACTGCAAAGTTATTCAATATCATTATATATTTTAATACGATTTTTTGTAAAAACTACCTACATGAGTTATCAATAATTAAAATATTCAGTTTGGTAAAAAAAATTTCTAATTTTCATTCTTATATCTGAATCTAAATTAAATTTCATTCTATAAACAACGAATGCGTATTATTGTTGATTTTTTTTTTTTCTTTTTTTTTTTTCTCTCCCTCCCCCTTTCCATGGTTAGTTATACAAGCCCCCCCCCCTTTCCATGGTCAAGAGCCGAAGCACAGATAATAACCATCAACACAGAATTCACAGCGCATGCGCGCGGTCTGGAGTTTCATGTGCTTCGGTCTTTGTAGTTTGTACTGCTGTCGTCACTGCACTGCATAAATAAAATGCAGCCATTAATACTTCTCGTTGATTGGTTGCGTTCTTTATAATATTCATAAATTGGTTATCATTGGTCCTGTCTATTCAAGCCCGAATAGATGATTGGACAACGAAATCAGCATGCACATTCATGACTGTTCTAGACATAGGCCGTGTTCAGGGAGCGCGCTTAAAGCGCTTTAAAGCGCTGAAAATCAAGAGAGAGAGAGAGACGGAACTTGGGGAAATCAAGAAGTGTGACAGAGACACAAGATTACTGACAGCGCTAAAAGCGACTCCCCGAACACGGCCATAACGAAACGATTTAAAATTAGTCGTATACGAGATGCTCGTCAGCCGACCAATCGCATCAACGAATAGATTAGAATTGATCAATGAGATAATGCGCAGATTAATAGTCACGTATAAACCATAACCTATAATTGATTAAACTTAAAAAGATAATAATTAACAAATAGATAAACCTTGTAATAAATTGTGCTTTTAATCATTAATCCGCGTTGCTGAATCGTCAGTGATGATAAAAAATTTTTTTTTTTAAATAAATAAATAAAAATAACAATAATTATAATAATAAAAACATAATAATGTCTGCTGCCGTTAAACCGTCGAATCATAATGATAAACTGAATGAGGTTCTCCGGCTTTTTTTACTCCCAGATTACACCATCGCATCGACAACATATTTCGATATTTTATTATCACACATAGCTAAGAATATAACAAACACATGTAAGCCACTGTCCCTGAATTTATTTATTTTTTTTTTTTTTTCACCTATTATATTATAATAGGCTCTGAGCCATGATTGACGAATTTATCATCCCACAGGTTCTTACAACGTCGAATCAATCGACAAGTCGATATTACAAAAATGGGTAATAAAAGCATTAGACACTTGGACTCTGGAGGAAAAACCTTGCCAGCCAGTAGTAACGTTCACTTTAAAACTCGTCGGACTTATAGGCAGCAATGAATTCAACTTTCTTTATTGGTACAGAGAGGATATATTCAATAAACTTAACGCTGTATTTGGGCTTAAGGAAAACAACCTTCATCCGTCCGTCAAAATGGCTTACACAGGCATGCTGTTGGAGTTCATTAATCACACTAGCGGACGTCAGTGGATCATAGAAACTGGTGAGATAAATATTAGCGAAAATAAAACTCAGGGTTCAGAGAGAGAGAGAGAGAGAGAAGAACACGTTCGTTCACCTATTCTTTGTCTTCTCATCATTTCACTTGTTCGAAGTTGATAAAGAGTAAAAACTGATCAAAGTACAGGCTTATCCATACTCATCAAGTTTTTGGAGCTTTTGATGAGATTATTTTTTTTTTTTATGTGTTTGAACAGGAGCGTGGAAAGATGTGATAGGGTTCTGCCATTCGAATCACACGCTCTACGTTACTAGAGAGAGTCAAAAATTTGTATGGAAATTACTGCTGCTTGAGTCTGGTAATGAAAAGTTTTGCAAAGAAGTTATATACGCAGCGGCTGAGCCTTTGATAAACAATACGTTTAGTCCCCAGCTTTCTCCTACCCTTGAAGATAATTATCTTGATCAAAACGAGCTCCTAATAACGATCATAGACTTGATCACCGCTATAATGGAGAATACTCTATTCGTAAGTCTGGACAACACGATACCCCGCCTCCTGGAGTCTATAACTAATTTGGATTCAAGGATTAAAGGATTGTTTGAAACGTGCATAAGCACAAAGTTCTTTGCTCACATAATGAAACTTATGTATTTACTTTTGTTCATGAAACTGAAAGACGGTATCAAACTACCCGGCAAAACAATAGATCCTGAATTCTTGACAACATTTTTCATGAACTCACGATACATTGATTCAATGCTAGTGGCTAAAAAGTATATATTGGATATTGTAAAAGGAGAAAAACTGCTGTTGATATATTGGAAGAAGATAAACAGTCTGTGCAAAATAGAAGTATGTGATACTTACAAGCCCGAACATCAGTGCTTGATGATCATGGTAATGATGAATGCCATTTGTCTTTGATATCTAAAATTCGATTCCAAGTAACTTGAACACTGACAAACGTTTGTTAACAAACTTTTTAATATAATTTTACAGTTGATGCCGATGTGCGCTTGCATAAGTACTCAAGACATGCACGAAGATATGGAAATATTTGTACAAAAACTTTTCAATATATCCTGCATATACACTACAAGATTGTGTTACATGGTACGCGATAGTTTGATAAAAGGAGACGCAGTCACTGAGCAAATATGCAAAACTTCATTACAGATAATAATGGATATTCTAGATATCGTCGAAAGGGTAAAATCGAAGACATACACTCATAACTAAGTACAGCCACATCATTAATTAATAATAATAAATGAATTTTTTTTATTATTCACAGGACGGAGCAGTGATTGTCTTCCAGTCTATGTCTTGGGTATTGCAGAATTACATTGAACCCGTAAACGGTAATCAGCAGGTACACAAGTGTGCGTCTTCGCCGGAATTTGAAAATCCAAGAATTCCAAAATTCAAAAGACTTTTGGATGGTGATCCTATAGTAGACTGTCCCAACTTGTTGTCAGCTCTTCTAGACGGTCTAGCCACTATTATACACAAGTTTAAACTCAAGTGGCAAGATTGTTTGGAAACTATAAGCATTCTATCTTTGGCACAAAGCATACTAAATCATCCGAACGTTGTACCAAAGGTATACACTATATCATTGTAATATTATGTTCATGGCTCTTATCGCTGTACATATTTTCATTGTTTATATTGTTGTAAAAATCCCGTTTAGCTATGCGTACAAGCGCTCTCCCTGTGCAAATTAGCAATACAAAATTTTATGGCACCTAATTTGGCGCTGTTAGTACATTCGGATAGTAGATCGGACGAGATGGGACCAGTATTGTATAAAAGAATGCACGATCCGAACTGGGAAGTGAGAGACAGTGTTCTAGAAGTGATCGGTACTATTGCTACGATCGCCGAAGACAGTAAGATGCCTGATGATAAATTAATAAATTAACAATAAATCTGAACGAAATATCTGGACCTTTTACTTTACTTACTTACTTTACTTTACTTCTTTTTTTTTTTTTTATTCCAGAATATCCAGCCTTTCAAGATTTAATATTAGAAAATGGTTTCCCACAACTTATTGTCGACGTTGCTGCTGCCGATGGTGAAAGTTACGTACGAGCAACGGCGCTAACATGTATCACAACTTTTGTTAGGATAAACAGAATATGGAATGAAAAATTGTCACAGATGGATCTGCCTGTAATATAAATTTGACCATGGTTCAAATTTCAATCAATACTTTCATACGTTTTAAATGAAATTTCTTTCTTTTAGAAAATGGCCATCAATTTAATGACCAATGAAAGCGAAGCGATAGTCAGAAGAGAGGCTGTTATATTGGTCAAAGAATTATACGTTCACAGGAAATGGCCGTAAGTTGAACACCCTTCAATATCCGTAATACAATTCTAAATATCCTCTGTATGAATATTTCCAGTAAATCAACGGTGGACGAAATGGCAAAGGCGATGTCCGTTGCAGCGGTATTAGACCTTCACTGGGAAGTTAAAGTAAACGCTCTTCAATTCTGGAGTCAATTTATAAAGTCGCATTTCAGCGACCAGGGAATGTTAGACGGTATATTTCCTACCGTTACTTTTTCAAAGGAACATAGAAAAATAGTTGCCCTTGATAAAGAGGAAATTAAAAAGCGGATTTTAAAAGCTTTGGACGAATTAGCCAGCCAGAATTGTCTAGGCGTAAGTGTCGGCTCGCTCTTACCTATTTATTTATTTATTTATTTATTTATTTATTTATTTATTTATTTATTTATTTCCAAACTAGCTAATTTATCACTTGCATATCTCGTTTCGCAGGTTCTTCTCGCAACGTTGGAAGACGACAGTGATTTTCAAGTGTGCAGAGCATCCGGCGAGATAATAAAGAAATTAAAAAACGTATTCATGATGTACAAAGTGGGCGTTACTCCGATCGAAACATCTCAATCTGACGAGGTCAGTTCGAGCGGTGAGATATCATGGTTGTATAAAACTGACGGGAGTTTATTGAACCACGAGGACGATGGAGAGACCAAAACTGATCAGCCGTTAACACCGATGGAGATAATCGACTCTATTGTTGACTCTGATGACATGAATCTCCTGGCTTCTGTTTACAAACATACGATGAATATGGGAGGTGATACAGAACCAACGGACAGCGAAAGACTCGAGTATATTTCACACGTTAAAAGAGAGCAATTTCTACGCTCGGTTCTCGGATGCGACATCGACGCTTATATAGAGGAGAAAAGTCGCTGGCTCAAAACTTATACCAATAGCTTCGGCTCGGTTATTGACGATATTATCGTAGCTCATGAAAAGAAGAACGTTAATGAAATGGATTGTTACTGAATGATGCTTATTTAGTTTGTAAACTGGTACACGCGTGAATTGAAATTATTTTAATTATATACGTTTCTATATTAGACCGGTTAAAAAAAATCGACTACTCTTTTTCTTTCAATTTTCGCATTGAAATACTTTCAGGGGACTGAAAAAAGATGCCTGTTAAAAGCGGAGCTCTTAATATTAAGATTTAGAGGTCGCTCATCGCGGATTTCTATTTTCCATTTGAATAGCATAGGAAATTTTTTTTTTTTTGTTTTATATAATTTTGTAGCTCACAAACCAATGAACAAATCCAAATGACTCAAACATATTTTCATAGGAAATTGAACACTCTACAAAAAGCTTCTCTTATCATTTTTTGATAAATTGACTCCTTCCAAAGTTATTCAAGCTCAAATTTCAATTTATAGTTGAGTAAACTATTTTTTTTTTTGTGATTTTTTTTCCACAATGATAGATACATTTTTTAGAGTGTTCAATCCCTTATCAAAATATGTAAGAGTCATTTGGATTTGTTCATTGGTTTGTGAGCTACGAAATTCTGAAGAAAAAAAAAATAAAATTCCTATGCTATTTAAATGGAAAATAGAAATCCGCGATGAGCGACCTCTAAATCTTAATATTAAGAGCTCCGCTTTTAACAGGCATCTTTTTTCAGCCCCCTGAAAGTATTTCAATGCGAAAATTGAAAAAAAAAAAGAATAGTCGATTTTTTTGAACCGGTCTAATACGTATTTAGATGTTAGAAAAGCCACGTATCAAATTTGTATAGTATATAATATGAACTGTGCTCATGGTTTTTTTATATCGTAGTGATGTACACATCCTACAATCCTACATTCATAAATATATAGTTGTTAAGTTCTCAGACTGTAAATATGAAGCAGGCTTATTTCAGGGACTTCATAAACATTCGTGCTGAATTAGACTTAAGTAGGTATACTACGTAGGTATAATAATGGGCGATCATTGTGTTTATAAGAAAGATGAAACAACAAAAACCAACTAGGAGTACCTCCTTATTATTGTTTATATTAGTACCTATCCATAAAACTTGATTATTATTATTATGTATTATTATTACTCTATTATATCTATCTATATCTATATATATATATTACTCAAGCAGAGATCTACCGCAGCTGTAACTGTTGATATTTTATAATAATCAAAATTATTTTTGCAATTTAAAACTGTAAATTTCTTTATATTATAGAATTAACATTGGAATACACAATTATTTTGGAAAAAAAAAAAAAAAAAAAAAAAAAAAAACGAAAGAACCGATACTGTTATCATTATACTATTTTATTTATTATCACAATGACAATATTATTAGTCTTACATCGATTATTAAAACTAATATTTAATGGGTAGTACATACAAAGAATCTATTGGATATTTTCTAAATGAAGAATAACAAAACGATGAGTTTAAAGAAAATTTGTGAAACTTTTTTAATTCAAGGATTATAAAAACTTGTGATTCATACGTATAGCTTGGTAAATATAGGTAAGCTATTTAATCTCAAAGTAAATCCTGAATGGAACGAAAAACTACTTTTTTTTTTCTTTTACATACAATATAGGTAAATACAGATAAATTAATAATACTTTCACAATCAGACTCATAGACTCTTAACAAAGTTGAATTTTCTTCTAAATACTAATACCTATATAATAATAATAATAATAATACAACAAGACTGAAGAAATATAATAACATAACATTTAGCTTTTGTACTTTTTTTGGTCTTATTATTATAAGTATAAGGAACGTTTTAATCACAGTAGTACTATTTAAATATAACATCTTTGTTTTTTTTTTTTTGGTACAATAAAGGCTTAAAAAATCTTTCTTCTTCTTGTTAATGATACAAATAAATTTGATCATTATTCTATACGCTGAATCATCAGCTGAAACTAGACTACTCGTCAGTTTTTCTTTTCCATTTTATATTATCACTGCTGCGATAGTCCATCCAAGCCCAAGTTTGACTCTAGAACAGGCATATCTCTCAATGGTTGTTCGCAGTTTGAATCTCCCAAAGATTTTTCAAGTACAGGAATTCTCTTGCACAAAATAGCCTGGGAGTTTGGGTTTTCCACTGATTCGCCACTCAGTGCCTTATCATTTTTATTCAAGAATTGATGAAAGGACTGAGAAAAGCTTGCCAGCTTTGTGCTGTAATCAATCGGCGTAGTTTCTGATCCCTTGCATTTGTAGGCAAAATTTTCTTTAGACTTATCAGAACTGTGTGGCGATTCTGCGCAAGTCTGTGACCTCTGCAAACCTTTGGTTCTCACCTGCCTGATAGGTCGAACAAATTTTTCAGAACGAGTTGTTCTTTTTCCCCAAACTTTTCTACCGCGATTTTTTTGATTTATCGAATTCCAGAAACCATGTCTCTTAGTAACGACCTGCAAATCTTTGCATATTTCATCGACACATTTCAGGAAGGTTTCGTCGCTTATTTCTGATACTTTACCCAACTCGATTTCCCAATTGGATAAAAATATGGTGTTAAAATTTTTTGCGCTCATCATATTTTTAGCATCGGCTAGTAACCGGTCTCTATCTTTGAAATCACCTACAGAAATGAGGGAGTAGTGCGAAGCTTGACTTTCAGCTTGCTCAACGGATTTAGCCATTCTGGTTTTACCAGACAATTTTTTATCCTTGTTTGTCTCTCCGCAATCATAATAATATAAGCTTGGATCAAGTGTAGCGCAATAATTGCTGCTGTTAATATTTCGCTGATTATCTAGTTGACAAAAATGATAATTTGCTAAATGGTTTTTCAACAGCAAAGGATATTTAGCAGCAAAATCTAATCCCAAAGCTTCATTTTTAAGGCACATGTAATGAACAAGGCATATAAGAGACAATGATAACTCGTCTGTTGTATGAGAATACTTTTGATGATGGTGAAGTTCGTCAACCGAATTTGTCTCTAACGAACATACTATGCAAGGGAATATTTTCGCCGTTGATCCTACAGTCGGAAAATTCTGCATCTCAATAGGTATGCGTACGTTAGACGTAATAGCAACGTGCGACGTCGTCGTCTGTATCATAAATAATAAATAAATAAAAAACAATTATCAGTTTTTTTTTTTTTTTTTTTTTTTTATAAATCACAAGATTAAGAAATTTCATTAAAATACTAAACTTACTATCTTTGGATTCGAACGTGTCGCTATATTACGCTTAATTATAACTAAACAGATGAATAAATGAATGATAGTAACCTTGTTTATGTATTTAGGCAAACCTCAACCACGTGGTTGTATAGCAAAATGCTTGCAGGTATCTGTATCGTTGAACGAAAACATAAATACGCCACGCGTTCCTAATACTTACTGCCGTTAAAAATTTCGTTTCAAATTATTGTTTCGAATATTCCGTGTTCGCCTGGATGGCGCCACCATCGAATTATACAATTCACAACGCTTGCATATTTCCTTGAATTTACAGATCTGCATTGATCTGCAGAGATGAGCCACAAAGATGCTAGTGCTAGAAGAAGAAGAAGAAGAAGAAGAAGAAGAATCCTACTAGATCGATGAAAAAGTTTTTTCTAGTTACTAATTCTTGCGATATATCCCTTATACGGGTTTTTTATTTTTCAAACTATAGGATTACTCTATATACTAAAATCGTAGCTATATAGAAATGTAAATTATTTCTGTGAATTTATATCGTTCATAGAGTATTTTATTGTGTATGTAAATATATACACACACATGTGTGGGGGATCTCGAGATCCTTTTAATATATACGAATATATGCTTATTTGATGCATGTACATAGTGTTATGTAAATAATCTCTAAATAAGCGTTCGAAAACATACGATAATCGCGCGTTATTTATGATTGGCCGAGAATATTCTCGAGAGTTCTAGAGCCATGAGTCGATTGGCGGCCCTGCAGTGTCGATACACACTTATACACGAGGGTTCTCGTATGGTTGTGTTTATTCGCGTTGATACCATTCCTCGTTTCATGCACGAGCTAGCTCGGTTCGGCTCAGCTCTGCTCAGTTTCGTTTTAACAACGAACGCTGTTAACCCAAAGAACTTGTTCGAGTTAATTCGAGTGTTTATAAAGTACTTATATATGATAGAGGTGTTATATCGTGTGCCGCGCGATACCGCGTGCATGAAATTGATCACTGCAGTGTAAAATAGGAAACTAGTTATTAAGTTATAAATAAGTTGTTGTTTTTTTTTTTGTTTTGTTTGTTTAAAAATGTCATATTACTTTCGAGACAAGCCGAGATTCGGCGATAGACTGAGATCAGACAGTTCTGGTGACGATCTAATGGAATCTCTGAAACGGCAGTTCGACCAAGATAGCAAAACATTTTTTGAACCAACTACCAGCCGCACATCAAGAGAACGTGATACTCCCTTCGATCACCGGAACATCGGATTTTCAAGGGTGAGATATAAGTCGATGATAATTCACACATCATTTAAGTATAAACGTCATAATAATATGTTGTTTGTTATTACGATATACAAAATACGATGACGCTAGTATAAGACTATAGCCGTATAGTATAAGTTACAGGTAGGTAAGTATGTTGTTCGAATTCCATTTTGTTTTTTTTTTTTTGTTATTCAAAGTTAATATTATAATAATAATTTTATCTACACTCATAATTATTCATTGATTACGTAACGATAATTATGAAAAAAAAATAGTAATTAACATGCCGTGTTTGTATATATAAATGTGCAATATCTGTTTCTAATTTATTACAGTATTGATATTATATATGGATATAACATATAAATTGTCATCACACGCGTATGTGGAACATATATTATCTAGAGATAGTGTTTTTCTCTTCTTCTTATTTTCTTACGGATATCGAATTCTTTTTTTATCTCTCATTTTATCTATAAAAGGTAACCGTGAACACGGTGGTGGAAAAAGAAAGAAAGAGAGAGAGAGATATTACTTTGATGATGGTCTAGTTTTTTTCGCAAGCCAATTAGACAGAAGCGACTTAACGACGATAATGATAGACGTTATTTGTGTCTCTCTGCGATTTTTATCGCTATTGCTGTACGTGTGCAATCGTGGGGAAAGAAAGAGAGAGAGAGAGAGAGAGAGAGAGAGAGAGAGAGAGAGAGGGAGAACGAAAAGAAGGCTATTACCGCATTATTGGGAATAAACAAAGAATTGTATTTTGTCATTCAAGTTTGAATTATAGTTGACAAAAATTATTGTCATTAATTTAAATTTCTTTTTTTTTTTTTTTTTTTTTTTTCTTGTCTGTTAAATTGTTGCTCTATTAATTTTCGTCTTAGACAAAAAAAAAAAAAAAAAAAAATCGGCATATGTATGTACATACAAGATATAGACGTATAGTCAGAAACTTGAGCCTTCGAAGACTATTTTTAACTCTGAATTCTAAGCTGCTGCATGATACTATTTCAATTTGCTCTCTGACTTTTTCTTCTTCTTTTTCTTTTTCTTTTACTTTTTCTTTATTTTCGTTGAATCTGTAACAAAAAAAAAAAAAAAAAAAAAAAAAAAAAAGAACTCCGTAAACCAAGTGGACTGATTTTATAATATGACAAACCGTTGGAAAAGATAAGAAAGAAAGATTGTTAGGAAATTATAAGTCGTCGCTAATTTCTCATATTAAACTATATATATATATTAGACTGTGTCAAAAAAAAACAAAAAAAAAACGACATCTTCTTTTTGTTCGGGCCCTCTCGAAAATAGTTAGTGCTTAATATAAAGAAAATTGTTCCCAAAGCTCAGCTATGTAGCTTGAACACAGAATTAGCGCATTTGAAAATAAGATTTCCCATGTATTTCAAATGGCAAAATTTGTTTATCCTAGTTTTATTTTTATAACTCTCTTCATTCAACTGATAAGAATAAAGTAGATATACGGTTTTGTAGAGAATTTTATGATCTACAAAAATAGTCCTTTGGCCCAAGTTGCTCGATTGAACCGTTAACGAGTTACAGTGGTTTAAAATTCATATGTATATTTGATTACTACTTAGTTTTCGAAAAATTAATTAAAATATTTTTTTTCATGCATTTTCTCAGAAATTTTTTTCCCGTCAAAACCGTATATTTACTTTATTCTTATCAGTTGAATACAGAGAATTATAAAAATAAAACTAAGATAAACAAATTTTGCCACTTGAAATACATGGGAAATCTTATTTTCAAATGCGCCAATTCTGTGTTCAAGCTACACAGCTCAGCTTTGGGGACAATTTTCTTTATATTAAGCACTAACTATTTTCCAAAGGGCCCGAACAAAAAGAAGATGTCGTTTTTTTGTTACACAGTCTAATATATATATATGTATATAGTCCTTCCGCCTATGCAGCTCCTGTATCGGTGGGTGGGTCCCCGCGGTAACTTGAGTGGAATTATTGTTTTTGGGGTCGCTGATTCCGAATTTGTCGGTTACCCGGCCGAAAAATTAGCGGTTTAATTGTTATTAACAATTTAATTGTTAAAAACGCGTTATCTCGGAAACTATAGAAGATATGGAAAAAAAGTCAAATCACAAAATGCTTCTCTAATCATTTAGAACAATTTTTGTCTCTTGCAAAATTTTGATTCATTGCTTCGTTCATGAGATATACGCGGAGAAAGAGTTAAGCAAGCGGGCGCGTGTATCCAATGCTAGCCGGGCCGTGCGCTGTGTGGTCCGCATTGGATACTCGCGCCCGCTTGCTTAGCTCTTTCTCCGCGTATATCTCATGAACGAAGCAATGAATTAAAATTTTGCAAGAGACAAAAATTATTCTAAATGATTAGAGAAGCATTTTGTGATTTGACTTTTTTTTCATATCTTCTATAGTTTCCGAGATAACGCGATTTTAACAATTAAATTGTTAATAACAATTAAACCGCTAATTTTTCGGCCGGGTAACCGACAAATTCGGAATCAGCGACCCGAAAAACAATAATTCCACCCAAGTTACCGCGGGGACCCACCCACCGATACAGGAGCTGCATAGGCGGAAGGACTAATATATAAATATACTATATATGCTACAGCTACTATAATACTATTATCGTCTCTAACTCCAAGCATAAGAGATTATAAGATCGAACTATATATTGATGAATGGGATAACGGCTATAAAGCTCTCGGCCTAATTATATGTATTATATTATATATTTATATGTACCTTCTAATAGAACCTATACCTATCTATATTATGTAAATACATACTATATATAGTCGTGAATAAGTTTTAATTGAGTGATATATCGCATATATAGGCTTCGTCGAAGAATTATAACTGGAGTGAAATTGATTCATTCGCAATTTTAGTTCTGACAATAAAATGGAACCCGATGTACGCATACAAGTATATGTAGGTATAGGTTTTCTTATCGATATTTCATTTCATTTCATTTTATTTCATATATTATCTTTAAGAGGCAGATAATAATATTATATTAACACAGCTAAATTGACAATCGTTATCTTGCCACTGCTGCTGCTGCTGCTTCTGCTATTGCCGCCGATGGAAGAGGATATAGTATTTATTCATGAAAATTCCTCTTTTTTTTTTTTATTTCTTATTTTTTTTACACCTTTATCTCTTTAGATTCAGATGCAAAATATCGATTATACCCAGAAATCTAGATGGTTAAGGCCTATCCCCAGTCGTCCACCTCCTTTTGGTCGAAATGTGACACATTTTGAGTTGAGGAACCTGAAACCTTCGGTCACTGTATATAGAACTAATGATACTAAGAATCTACAGTTCAAATTTTAGACCGATACGTTAAGCCGTTCTCTATAAGACAGTTATATCGGTGAAAAAGTATAACGAAATATAAAATTCGGAGAAAATAACGTGCGTCGTCCGATATTCTGGGTTAAATTATATAGAGCTTTCTTCCCGCGACGTGTTTCAAATTTATTCGTCTCCTCTCACGTTCCTCTTAGTTAGTTCATCCGACTGTACAGTGTACACGCTCTTTGTCGTCGAAGCAGTATATTCTGTGCTCGGAAATATGCGTAACATAGGTATATAATAATAAAAATAACTGTTCCAAATGTCTGCTGCTGCTGCATTGTGGCAGACGGCATACCCAGGCAGGTGAGGAGGAGGATGAGATGTATTTAGTTATATACTCTTTGAAATATACTTGCCTACCATCTGCTGCTCGCACACCTCGAGCATAGACGATATAAATTCTAAAAGATGTAAATAACATTCCGATCCAAACGCGCGGCACACCGAATGTAGGATGTAACCCTGAGAAGAAGAAGAAGAAGAAGAAAGAAGAAGAAAAAAAGATGTTACTTCTAGTTATCTACATGATTATGCATGTAGTACCTACATAAGCATCGCCGCCAGATATGGATAATATATAATAGATCAGAATTCAGGCGAAGGTGGTAGTACTCGCATGAAATACAGTCGACCCTCTCAATAAAGCCGGTCAACGCGGAAAGGGGAAGAGTTTTTCTGAGAATCCTAGTTCCCCCACTCTGCACCGTCGTGCTCGCTGGCGATGTTTACACAGCAACTATTCTCAATAAGGCCGGCACCTCGTGCATATCTAAATACTGGTTTTACATTTGAAAGTATATGTAAAAAGCCAGTGCGTCGAGCGGCCTTATTGAGAATATTTGCGGATGAAATTCGAGCTCGTCTTATCTGCTTGAGAGTGGGGGAACTGCTCGACGTGCTAACCTGGGGAAGCGGCCTTATTGAGATGGGCCTTATTGGGAGGGTCGACTGTACATATATTTATATTTTACGGTGTAATATGTAACTAAAAACTAAACTAACCGGTAACCTTTACATCGAATTATAAAGTAGGTCGCGTTGGTACCAACAACATAGGTAGTACGTGCACGGATAGGTATATACCGAAGTGGTAAGTAAATTAATAATGTCTTCGCCATGCGCGCATCAGGAAACGAGCGAAGACTCGCACGCGGTGTTTGCGTTTCAGCTATATACATGTTTAACACGGAAACGTTTTAGCAATACAAACGCCGTAGTATCGTACATCAAGCCTATTCCCAACTAACCCAAACCATTGTATCTTTATAGTACACTCGGAATAATAATTGAGGAGAGAAGCATGTAGAAACTCCTCTGTTGTCATTCGCAGCTTTGTCGTTATACATATAATATATATATTCCTTTCTCTTTATCACATTGATAGAAACAACTACATATATTATACTTATACGACCGCATTGTGTAATTTGCAAAGAAAATGAATCAATAAATAAATTAAACGCGAATGAAGGAAGGAAAAAAGAAACTGTATCTTTCGTTCAATTTCGCTAATATCATTGTTACTATGTTCTTCTTCTTTTTTTTTTTTTTTTCACAGTATTATAATTTTGCGATTTACCGCTAGCCTGCACACTGCCTAAGGCTACGGGCTAGATCCTAATCTCAACGTAACAAACAAAATAGAGACGTTAAGAATGCGCTACGTCATTTTTGGCAACGGTGAAATTAACCCAAATACACTCGGAGATCGTTTAGCCCAAAAAAAAAAAAAAAAACGTTATATGTACCTACTTTCTCTAGCACCATCAGGACACAACGACAATGTTAAATTTTAACAAAATTCTATGCTGAAACTGACCGACTGACTGAGTCTACAGACATATATATGCGGATGAAAATTGTGAAGATGATTTATCGACACCCTGTATGTATGTACGTACATTGAATGGATTATCAACCCTCGAATATTTTGCTGCCGCAGAATGAATCTCACCCCATTTGTTCTCTTGCCATTACAGCTCGTCGTCCCCTATACTAAAGACTTCGAGTAGCGCCCTACGGAACAGTCGCAGTTTCACGTTATAGTCTTATACATCGTTAGAGGAGAGAAAAGGCAGGCTGTTGGCTCTACACAGTTTACAACGTGTCAGTTAAATGAGATCAATACGTTCATGTCGAGAATGGATGCAGGAGAAAGAAACAAATGAATTTTTAGTACGATACGTTGCATTTGAGGATCTGCACGTCAACACAACAAAGATGGATTTTGTGTTCAAAAAGTTGAGAATTTTCTATCAATTAGTTAAAAACACATGTGGCCTGCGTCATATTTCTTTTCAACATTTTTCGACGATGAAAGAAGAAGAAGAAGATGTTTCTAGACTCTACAAAGCTTAGAGTTTAGTGTTGAGACTGATTGCCCGACAACGTCGTGATCTGGCCTGATCATCTAGACTCTGGAGTTTAAGCTCCTGGCTCTTTGGCATCGTCTAGAAATAGCAGCCATTGATTCCTCTGGTATTTGAACCAGTGAAATTCTCCCTCCACTCTATTGCCAGTCGTTACAAGCACGGATACAAACTACTATGTTACACATACCTACCTATGTAATTGAGGAAAAAATGGTGGCTTTTAACGTTTCGAGGACACCGTGTCACGTCAAAGGGTGTGTCACTGTGCCATTAAAGGGTGGAGGCTGTTAATGCTGCAAAGAAAAATCGATGATATACTAGGATACTCATAACTATATACATATGTGAGCACCATGCACATGCATACTGTATAAAGGATGATACATGCATGTATATGGATATTATGGAAGGGTTTGATTTCCGCAGTGCATCACTGTGCTTATACTATAGTAAGTAGGTACATATACGTGTTCGTGTATGTATGTCACCGTGCAACAGTGAGACTGCAATTCCCACCAGAAGATTCATCCTCTTTATTGCAGACCGATAATAAAAACTGCTAGAACCCTTGTCAGGAACTCAGGGTATACCCAGGGGCGAATATATCAGATCGCTTTCCTTATATCCCCCGAGGATCAGCGTTGATATTAAATCCTTGAATCCATGAATGGCGCATACACGTTCGCAAATGTAGCAGCAGGTGTATGTTACTTCGACTATGATACGTTGTGTATGGATCATGGGGTCGTAAAATCCCCATGCATGCATTCATAATGCATTTATATGTTTCCCTGCTGCAGTAGTGCAGCGTGCGGACACAAAACTATACGAAAGTCACGAGACTATCATCTGCATCTGATTTACTTCTCTCGCGAGAGAGGATTTCGAATGCTGCGCTTTTCGGCATCATCAATGTCTGATGAGAATTGATGTATTATAAATATGTATGTCCGTGGATTGTCACGTATCTATATACATATGGGACCGTTTATTTTCAACATTTTTCGTCAATTCCAAATATACCTGCATCCATATAAAATGGCCCTGAAAATCATACTGGGCTCACGGCCGTTTTTATTTATAGTTAACCGCAAGGTTCTGTGTGTGTCTCCGACTAATCATCACTCTGGTTATTTTCATTGTTTTTACTCTCAGTAATGTAGGTGTAATTGTATTATACCTATAATTCGCGAGATATGTACTGGGTTCATAAATATATTGTATAGGTATGCACATTATACCTATACATGTACATCGATGTGAACACCCAACCCACGCGGACTCGTTTATTCGTCGTCGCGTGGCTTAGGAACGACACGACACGACGCGATGCTTCCTTCTGAATATCCTGACATTCGTCACTCGTCACACCAATTTTCGGTTCCTTATTTGCCCATTACATGCTCGAAATGATAATTATTTACGCTGATTAACGCCGCGCTTGCTTCACGGGCTGAGAGGACTTGAGGGGTAATCGACTAGAAATGAAAGTATGCGAGGATGAATGCAGTATTCATTCACTAAACTTAATCTCAAGGCCTATTCCGTGTGTGCAGGATTTGGTTTCGGAAAGGTTCAAGTTCCACGTGCCCACTATCATGAGAAGCTATATACCTACCAGGAAATCACAAAAAATAAAAAAACGAAATATGTAAAACATGCATATTTTTGTCCAGACCATTGCAATTGATCGTAAGTCGGTTTCAATTGAAGGGCCGGATCGAATAACGACTTCCACGCTCGTGCCAGTCGGACAAGCCCCTGAATGTATGCAATCGCCGCTGAGCGAGGAGCAAACTTTTAGGATTAAAAAGACATTAACAAATCTTACACTTATACGAAACTGTCAGCGAGAAAGTTGTTCATAATGGTTCAAAGTATATGTTTGGTAAGTTACAATAATTTTCATACTATATCTTCGGAAATATGAGAAGTTATAGTGCCGGCTTCGTTTGTGCCGACTATGGACCAGTCACTTTATGCAATTTTAGGGTTTCAAATTACACTAATTGTGGAAGGCTTGAAAAAAATACTCCAATGTAGCGATAGATGAGAATAATATACCCTACCGTTTGTGACATCTAATTTTCACTCGTTTTTGAATAAAAAAATTAAAAATCCGAAAAAATCTCGAACCAAACACGTTTCTGTACCTTTCGCGTCGAACGCTACTTAAACGAAGGCAGATAGACCATAACTTGACTGGACCTTTTTTGTAGAGCGTTAAATTCTATACAAAAAAGTCCGCGACGGCATATATCTATAGTTGATATCCGATGCGTTTGAGGCGATGCAAAACGCACCTGTGAAACGACGCTTTTCCGTTGACTGACAGCAACATGGCAGCCGTTGCCATGGCCATGGCCTGTAACTTCTCATATTTGCGAAAATATAGTATGAAAATTATTGTAACTTACCAAACATATACTTCGAACCATTATGAACAACTTTCTCGCTGACAGTTTTGTACAAGTATAAGATTTGTTGATGTTTTGTGAATCCTAAAAGTATGCTTAACGCTCAGCGCCGATTGCATACTTTCAGGAGCTTGTCCGACTGGCAGGAGCGTGGAAGTCGTTATTCGATCCGACCCTTCAATTGCGATAATTGGAAGGATTAGGAGTGAAAATTTGAGTGGGTGAGATTCGAATCTATAACGAATCAGCTGCAACGAATGAAGATCAGCTCCGGCTATGAAGATCAAGTGCTCATAGAAACCATTTCAAAAATAACGGTATGGTTGGTAATTTGCAATATCTGCATCAGAAAAATAAAGGAAAGAGACTTCAAGCCGTTCGTTTGGGGGCATAATTATAAAAAGAAGAAGCGTGCCCATTTTTGGCCATACCTTGGAAACGTGTAATAGTATATCGAAATAGCTATTAGTTATACTTCCTATGTATGTAAATGAAACCTTATCATGATAGACCGAGGAAAAGTCATCTCAATTGCGATACACAGCGCCTTAATGTTTCCTTCCATGCTGAAATTGTACGAGGAAACATTTCCTTCTGAGGAAATATTTATAGGCACCGCTTCTTCCTCTAACAATGAAACGAAGGATTCTTATTGTTAGATTCCGTCTTAGAAATGGTGTGGTGTATATAGAAGTTACGAGAAACGGGTGTGTCCCTCATGCTGCAGTAGCTAAAATAGAACCGATCGATACTCGCCAAGATCGATGGAGGATTACAGACTTCGTTGTTACAGTCCGTCATGGCGTTACTGAAGCATATTGATGGAGGAACGCCATTTGCTATTTGGGTCAGTAACAGGAAATGGCTCACTAAAGCTTTTGAACTAGGTATAGTAAAATAGGGATAGCCATGACTCTGACCTTTGCCAACTGCCACATAATGATCTCTAACATAATAATTGGATCAATATATGTATGCATATAGCTAGGCCACGAGCACGCACGAATATCGTCTAGTTTTGCATGAGAAATGAAGGAACCCCTTCGTTAGTACGTCCAAGGGGCTTGGTAAACGAAGGTAAACTCTCTAGGGAAAAGGAACTCCGTCATATTTATACCCTTGCCTAACAAGCCCCCATTTTTGGAAACTGCTTGCTTTACGAGATATAGGTATATTATGTTACAGTTTAGTGTTTGGGATGACAATGAGCCAGCACTTCACATATACTGATAATTCTATACACCTATACCTCCTATATACATACTATATATATATATATGTAAATAAAATACTATAAATGGAGCAGAAATGAGTGTGTGAATCACACTTGTCGACCTTGCGTAGTATAATATAATAAGCAAATGGTTTTTCGAGTTAAGACTCTCTTGCAATTAACACTGTGCGCACTCTTTGCCAAACCGAGTAACAGAAGGCTATATATTCATTTTGTTGTGTATCACACCTGGACCATTCGATGCCAATCCCATCAGGGTTTAACCTGATTTGTTTATAATCTGCACGTCGTCACGCCCTATATACGAACACAATCACTATAGACAGTGAAATATTCTTGACCCAATAATAAAATAATGAAAATTCAAAAGATCGATCAGCAATCGAGAACGATCTAGAAGTTTCATGAAACTGGTGCTGCGAATAAACTTCTCTGCTATACGTACGCACACATGACACACACACGCACACGCACACGCATAGAGGCATGTATATTTAAAACTTTGTCCTCACCACACTAGTCAGCTCTGCCAGCTCACTATACAGCAGCTGTATATGTAGAATGAGCGTAGGTAGGCTGCTACGGGGATAACATCCTCGCCATAGTCTGACTGAGACGTCAGTGAACGTTTTCTCGCCGAGAGAAGCAGACCGCGATTGAAACAAACCGAGAGTTTGAACAGATTAATTTAAGTCATTAAGGTAAAGAAGAAGATAAAACATAAATTTTACAATTAAAAAACGGAGAATATTAAAAAGTGGAAAAACTTAAATTGAGCAACAGCAGCACCAGCATCAGCAGCAGCATACCTATGTGTGTGACTAATTAGTTTATAAATAACTTCAGTTGTAAAGTTTTTTTTTTTTTTTTGTTTTTTTTTTCGTTACGATTTTATTCAATTTTTGAATGAAATTTTTGTTAACAAAAATTTTACTTGGATCTTATCATAGTATCCTATATGTGTGTAATTTTTATTTTTTACGTAAACGTGGGTTTGACATTATTTCATGATCGTATACATGAATGTACATTTGGTGAAGAGCACTGAAGAGACGTATATGTAGTACTACAAACATTAAAACATATATTTATAATAGTGTGTGTGTGTCGAAGTATACGTTTAACGAGAACACTGTGGGACAATCAACGAATTCGAGAAAATCCCGATAATATATTGGTAAAGAAATGAAATAATAATCATAACAAATATAAGTTGCCAGTGTGTTTGTACCTATACCTACCATACATACCTATCTACCTACCTATACTACTTATACCAGCTACCGTTCATATTATAGTATTACTATATAGTTGACGTTTTGTTTCGTAACAGCTACGCTATTACGCTCTATAATTCATTATAGACGCTTTTTTTTATAATTAATAATATTATATATGCTAATCGTTAAACCATAATATATAAAAATTAATATTTTAGTAACTATTATTATTGTTTTTCTCTAAAACTTATATATATATATATATATATATATATATATCACATATATATATATATAAATAATAATAAAATTAAATCCTGAAAAAGGTCGGAATCACGTTTTCCAATCTATAACATCGATTATTTTCGACACACTTATACGTATACTCTAAATATATATCGGTATAAATCAAATAAATCATGGACTCTCCTGTCATCTTGGACAACGCCCCGGAATTTGGCCAGTACGTGGATCGCGCTTTTCCCGTAAGTTTATTATGTAACGATTTTTTTTTCTTTTCTCTTCTCCTTAATTCCGTATATACATTTTTCATCTTCTTTCTTATAATTCAACCTTATATATAGCTCTTCATATTACCTCTATAACCATGTATAATCAAATAATCTGGATATGATTCCTACCACTATATATAATCATCAAGACTACTATGACTACAACCCGCGAGGGCATAGGAGAAGATTTGAAATTGAAAAATCGATCGATATAGGTACTGTAATGATGCAGTAATACTGGGTATATGTACATACATACCCGGATACCTACCTACCTACCTACACGCTTACGACGCGTTCCAACGAACTGAATCATTCGAAAACAATTACTACTGCTATGCCAAATGAATGGTACCAAAATGGCCGCTGATACACAGTATTACGGCCCATACAGAGATATCTGAGAAAATTGTATTAGCTCATTTTCCAATTCATTTATATAAATTCTATAAATCTATACTAGACCGGTTCAAAAAAATCGACTATTCTTTTTCTTTCAATTCTCGCATTGAAATACTTTCGGGGGGCTGAAAAAAGATGCCTGTTAAAAGCGGAGCTCTTAATATTAAGATTTAGAGATCGCTCATCGTGGATTTCTATTTTCCATTTGAATAGCATAGGAAATTTTTTTTTTTTTTCTTTTATATATAATTTTGTAGCTCACAAACCAATGAACAAATCCAAATGACTCAAACATATTTTCATAGGAAATTGCGCACTCTACAAAAAGCTTCTCTTATCATTTTTTGATAAATTGACTCCTTCCAAAGTTATTCAAGCTCAAATTTCAATTTATAGTTGAGTAAACTATTTTTTTTTTTTTTTTTGTGATTTTTTTTCCACAATGATAGATACATTTTTTAGATTGTTCAATCCCCTATCAAAATATGTAAGAGTCATTTGGATTTGTTCATTGGTTTGTGAGCTACGAAATTCTGAAGAAAAAAAATAATAAAATTCCTATGCTATTTAAATGCAAAATAGAAATCCGCGATGAGCGACCTCTAAATCTTAATATTAAGAGCTCCGCTTTTAACAGGCATCTTTTTTCACCCCTCTGAAAGTATTTCAATGCGAAAATTGAAAAAAAAAAAAAAAGAATAGTCGTTTTTTTGAACCGGTCTAAATTCTATACGCTGCAGGATAAGAATTTTATACCTTCACGATAAATATAATTATGTGCTTGAGTAGCGTAGACTTTTAAATGTACATTGTACAAATAACTATGATCGTCGTCATAATATAATAGTCATTACATCAGTTGGACAATATTTACCGATTTCATTTTTATTTCTCTCTGTCTCTCGCCTTTTGACCGTTTACGGTATCACCGGATGTCTGATGTGTGTGAATCTACGTATGTGTACAATACAATACACACACACACACACACACACACACACACACACACACACACACACACACACACACACACACACACACATCTCTGTGTGTTAACTCATTGCATTCACAGTACAAGTTGGTATCGGTCTAGACAGTCCACAGTACGTCGTCATGTTATAGTTACCAGCTGCTTCTTGACTAGTACTATACGTGCAGCGAGAAACTACTAGTAACAATGGTTTTATATATACTACTCGACTTTGTGGGAAATTGAAAAAAGATTTCTCTGCAAGTTTCTTGATTTTACTTAATTTTTTTTATTTTCTGCCGATTTCACTGTATATAAGACGTGACTGCAAAATGTAGGTACTAAATGATGGAATGAAAATAATATGCGAAATGTTTTCTTTCCAAGAAATTTCAACTTACCGCTTAGGTATATATTTTACATTATACTTAGGTATAGGTACATACCTACCGCGTAAGCTAAACGTGTAGACGTATTTTTACTCGTGATCTAATCGATCCTTGTTGTTCTTACATTAAGCATTAAGTGCTGTGCGACTGCAGAGAACCGGTTTTTGGTAAACACCATTTTTTTTTTTTTTTTTTTCTATTCAGTTGAAATCACGTGCGGATCATGCTTCGTCCTATGTGACTTAACATCTAGGTATAGCGTCTAGGAAGAAGAAAATAAAATCGGCACTACGTAATGTGTTATTTATATGGTGATATAAAATGCTGCGTTGAAAATTGTGTCAGGATCCTGAAAGAGAGAGAGAGAGAGAGAAGAAAACAGAAGGAAATTGAGAAAAATGCCATTTAGTTTGATGAACTGAAAATTTCTAACATGGCAACGTCGCGACCTAATGCCCCTGTCTATTTGGCAACGTTGTGCCAAAAATAGGAGACTGAAATCTGGGCGTGGGAGAGTTGCGCTTAAAATCTTTAGCAAATATCCTTTCATGTAGCTATACGACTGGCGAAATTTTGGAATAAGGTTTCCTCGTTTTATCTAACTTCAAAGCAATTTTCACGTATATATATAAATTCCTCGTTGTATTAATGGAATTCTCATGCCATTTGAGTTAGAATCGGAATTAGTGAGATGCATTATTTTCGCTTCTTTGTGCAACTCGTTCACTGATCGTAAAAATTGTTGTATGTCTTTAAAAACGCCTGGATGCATGCGTCGTTACTAACGCAAAAAAAAAAAAAAAAAAAAAAAAAAAAAAAAAAAAATTAACAAACTTACCGATATCTCTGCAGATTTGTGTTTTTCAAACTAATTTCAATCATCGAATGCGATCATATAGTGATAAACAAAAAACGCTGATACACTGCATACAACTATATGTATGTGCATCATACACTTCCACTTCTTCCACTTCTGTGTCAGACACACCATAACAACAGTATTCGTCTCGACTCCTTGATATGAGATTAAAAAAAAAAAAAAAAAAAAATTGCATGCAAAGGAAAAAAAACGGCACCGACACGTCCTTAAAAGGACGCGGTGCAAGGCAAACAAGCCATTATTATTTTGGAGATGTATTATTAGCGATTGGTATTCCAGGGAGATGCAGAGTCAGTCCTACAAAATCTGGAACTGAATACTACAGAGCAAGTGAGCAAACGAGCGAGCCGTGACCCAATTTTGCCCAACAAGGATGACACGGCGTCGTCATAACATGGCATTCACTTAATGATGGTGCAGAGAGTTTGTTTGGTCGCGTGCATTCATTCATTCCTCTTTTATTCCACTCGCGAGGCCCTTTCCCCTTCCTCCGATAATCGTTAAATGATCATAATGCCAAGTTTCTTGGCGCCCCTTTCGACACGGTCGCGCAGTTTCAAGGCTGATCAAACCACGTCCCATGGTCAGCCCATGGACACAATTTATGGAATATCTAGGAACTCGAAGAATCTTATCAATCCGATCACGACGTTGATAAGCAGGCAGTAATAATACGTGGAAAGGTTTAATTACCTACAATTCAAAGAAACTGTTCTTGACTTTGACATCTTTCTCGCACCTCTCCATATATGCCCCGTATTTATTCTTCGACTGTGTATCAGGATTCGAGGAATGAATGAGAATTGGTTCCTCTTTTTTTTTTAAGAGTGTCACTGCTTACACTCAGCTCCTGCTACTATATCTATATTCTTAATGTATGATGATGCGATAAACCTGAATTGATTAATGTATGACGCCGAGTCTGTGACGTCAGGCGAGGCACGCGTCGCCCACGCGTGTCTAAACGCGGTACTGTATAGTGGGCAGAACGGATACACACACCTATAATGTCTTACATCGCATTATACTTGTGGGACCGCGCAGCGGATCGAGCCTTGTTTGCATCGGCGATTTCTCTTAGTCTTTTACGATTATCTCTTTCACCGGAAACTTATCGCGTATAGTTATAATCATTAGAGTAAAATCGTGCAATCGTCAAACGAATGACACTTCTTCTCGTCATCTTTTTCCCATTATAGTCATTTTGATTGCACGTACTGCATGCACTGGACAATAGATGTGGATAAATAATGCCGATAGCTTCGCATGCTCGTCGCGACTTTGACAAGGCGTGTACAGGTGCATATACATAACACATTATGTTATGTAATTATGAGAACAGTGTGAACTGTTTGGTTATAAATTACTGCACCAAGGCGAGTTCAATTTGCATTGACTGCAAGATAATATGCTTCAGCAATGTGTCGCGTCTTTTAAGAAAATGTTATATCAGACTGACTACGCAGTCCTTTGTCCTCATCATCACGAACCACGAGGGATGTGTATATCTTCTTATCATTTTTCATTCGAACAAATCGGTGTATTCGGATTTGGGTAGAGAATTGTGTAATAGAAGGGTTCAAATCTTCGAGAATCTTTTTAAATCTGTTCTATACTCAGAACCTTGTCAGTGGTTCCATCCTTGAGCGTGGTACTGAAAGAGTTCCGATGAGTGGTGGCATGCACCGAATAGTGAATTACAATAAGGAAGGATCAGGTACTCAATCATTCCATGCACGTGCGGTTTTATGAACGAATGAATGAACGAACAAACGAGCGCGCGTAAGATCGTGTTCGAACTTCCAATATTCTACCATATCCCGAGCGCGCGACGTCATGTCAATTCGTTATAGAACGCAAATGAAATGTATTGGTAGATACGCGTGACGCAAATGAAGCGAATTCACGTGCTTCCAACAACTCCTTATGGTCAGAGTACTAAGGAAGAGTGAAGAGAGAGTCGTATGTATATACGTATCTGTGAATTTGAATTGTCATCCTGCTCAACCAACCTGATCAATAACTTGTGAGGCTTCTTCTTCTTCTTCTTCTTCTTCTTCTTCGTCTTCTTTGTTCTCTGTCTCGTGTAAAGTTACCCAAATTCCAGAACCAAAGATATTCTAGAGTTGAATAGTAACAATACCTCCTTCTTTCGATACTTTTATCGCAGTTTATATTGTTCCGAAATGTTCAGAAAGCAGTAGTCTGTCAAACAATGAAAAATCTTCGGCGCTACACCCGAAGTCAGGCTTCTGTCTATAAATATTTGAATGAAATAAGATTTAACATTATAGTTGAAATGCCATGTATTCATTTTTCGATCATCCCATCCTGCACTCGAAAGCAGTTGCAATCAAAATTAACCGTCGATTTTTGTTTGTTTCAGGGGTTTCCTTTCGACGACGACGGATTTGAAAGACGAGGTAACATCAGGTCGCATTTAGACGACCTTGCAGCTCGTCATCCCGAGTTTGCTGATCAGTTGCTGGGTCCGCCCTGGGGTGACGCTCCGTTTCTGAGCACACCGAGAAACAGAAGACGCGGTTCTGGTCTGGGAAGCAGCTATCAGAATAATCCAGACGACGACACGCGTAGCCAGGCGAGTGGAAGCAGCGCTGCAAGTGCAGCGAGTGGAGCAAGTGGCGTAAGTTCGCACGGGGAACCCGAACACTTTACAACAAGCCGGGAACCACACGTAAACGTTCAGGAACAGAGGAAGAACCCTATACCTCAATACGGACTTCGGAATACCGTAGATATCGGGCAACACCGTCACAACATGGAGAATAACAATGACAAAATGAACCGTGGACAACGCTCCGCATCAGCACCACCCGAAAACCGCCAAAACTATCCACAACAACAAGAGTATTCTGATGGGCAGCAGCAACAACAGCCACAACAGCAACAACAACCACCTCAGAATCCAAATCAACGATTTGTTTCACGCGTTGACATCACACCCCAACAGCAACAGCAAGGAGATATTGCTAAGCCGCCGATGTCACCTAAGCAGAATCAACCTCAACAATCTCCGCCACAATCTCAGACCTCGCAGCAACAAAAAGCCCAACAGCAAGGCAACGTTAGACATATTCCGATCTTTGTTGAAGGTCGTGACGAGCCGGTGGTGCCAAAGAATGTTGAGGAGCCAGTCTTTCCCCAGCAGCAACAACGGCCCCAATCTCCTCCACAGTTCCATAGACCATCCCACTTCAACCAACATTTTGCTAACAGCAGACAACAGCAACAATGGCATCCCCAGTACCATCAGCAACAACCGTTTTACCAGCAACCACACCAGGAACAACCAACAGTTCCACAGCAAACGCAGAAACCTAATCACTATCAGCAGCAACAACAGCAGTATCGTCAACAACAAGCGGAAAAACAACGCGCACAACAAGAGCAACAAGAACCAGAAGCTGAACCAGCTCCAAAACTTAAACAAATACAGCCAAAGGAACCGTTAGAAAGGGTCGCCCTGGTACAGAAAGAAGTCGACTCGTTGATGGAGCAGGTGAAATTGTACACTGGGAACTCTAGGCAAGCAAAGGACTATATGTATCTTGATGAAATGCTCACCCGAGAGCTGATAAAACTTGATGACATAGAGACGGAGGGAAAGCCAAATGTTCGACAGGCGAGGAAGGACGCTATCAAGAGCATACAGGATTGCATTGCGCTTTTGGAGTCCAAAGTACCTCTTCCGGGTCAAGAAGTAGCCCAGAAACTAATCGCAGAGGATGAAAAACCTTCGCCGCAGATGGAGACTGACTTACAACCTGTGGAATCCGAGGCTATAGACGTTTCTCGGCAAGTTATTCCGACTGCCCCGATACCTCTACCTCCTCCCGCGCCTTCATTAGAGCAGAATTCAATGACTGAGGAACCAATTCCGGTTCAAGAACGAAACCTATCTGATGAACCAATGCCCACTGAGGGCTGTCCACCCCTTGCTAAGACAGCATCGGATACTGTGATGGAGACGCAGCAAGGGCCAAATGTTGAGGGTCAAAAAAGACAGGCTGAATCGTCGTCGCCTTCTTTGGTGCCGGTAGAAAGTGGCTCTGAACAACAAATGGATGTAGATAGTAGTACCAAGGCGACTAAATCATCGAGAAAAGAGCGTAAGACGATACCGCCAAAGCCCGTCTCTGAAGAACCGATTCCTTTGCCTGCCCCGGAGGTCTGCCATACTTAAAACAGTTAAAAAGATCCTCTCCCAGTTTTAGATTTTAATGTAATAACATTTTCAATCACCGACTGTTTGATACACGGACGCAGAATGTCTGGACTCTGATTAGTGACTGCAATCAGTTGAACTCTGGAATCGTTGGGCACGATCAACCGCATTACATGCCTCGATGCGGCAATCTTTGACCATTTTAAGTAGTCATATTACTATTTTTAATAGCGAATTTGTTGCCGTTGTCAGAGATAACCGGGTAAATTCAATAAGTCCGCAGGTTTGTTCCTTCTTTTGTTGTACGACGCAAGGAGAACTAAGTATGTAGCATATGATGATTGCAGAGCGTCCTTGCGAGTTATGAATGTTACAATAAGAAAGTTGCATAATTCACTATTACCTCATGCTTCGATGAAAAATATATGCTTTTAATTGAAATAGAATCGTTGAAAACAATCGACATTGGAAAAATGATACAGAATTCGTCAGTTTGAGCGCAAACGTCGACGATACGCTATTGGTTTGACGTCACAACGTACTTTTGGCGGCTCGCCCGGTGGGTTTCAGCTCTATAATGCGCATGCGCAAGGTATCAAGCGGTATCATGCGCAGGCAATTTGAACCGTCACCCAGATCAAGGCAACAGAAAATTAGAGAAATCACAGGATTCCGCCCTTGAAGAAGGCACAGGGACCAGTCAAAAGGCGAGCCTGGATAAGTGTCGACAAAGGAGCTATGATCGGGGGAATATTGAATAAAAAAAAAATGTACAAAGGAATATAAACAATTGCTGGTTACATGAAAATTCGAACACATCATTTTTAAAACTTTATTTATTCGGAGACCAATCCTATACACAGAAAGAAAAGAAAAAAAAAAAAAGAAACAAATGAAGAAGAATTGTGCAACTTCCTTATTAACTTATCTGTTGAGTATTACGTGGTAATAATTACTTTAATTTTATGTTTATAATTTATTGTATGTCTGATAGTAGTCTAATATACACAGGGTGTTGCGATTCTCTAAAAAGTTTTGATTCGTTTTTTTTTTTTTATATATATATAATATATCAACAAACAAGGCGTTGAGACATCGGTGAATTTGCGAATACTCATCGAAACCATTCACCTTATTGTAGCTAATACTACCATTTGATGATATTCTTCATATTTTTCCAATATACCCCGATTTCCTATCCTTGAACCTCAATCAATTCCCACACCAAGCTCTGCTCCTTGTGTGTATGTTACAACTAGCCAGAGTCTCTCCACACCCTGTAGTGTGTTATAATTACAGTGAGTTATATAAACACGTTAAAAGTGTTGCGATGAATCTAATTATCTAAGTAGTTTGCGGTATATTATAATATACACATGTATATGTGCGCTAAATCAATTATTTCGCGAAAATTCTTTAATCTTATGAATACGTAATATGTACAATGAATATAAGGCAGGATATACTCGCGTACATTTATCTAATATTTATTTATATACCTACACTTATTAATTATTAGGCACTCTGAGTCGAATTATCAATGCTCTTTGATCATTCGATCTCTACTCTCTACTATTGAATTATCCTGCGTGCTTAACTGCTAAGTATCGTGAGATAAAGTGTCTATATAGTATGTATACCAACGTAGAGCGCCTAGAGTCTAGTTAGAAGTTGAAAAGCAAAAATCGCACTACTTGAATGAATATTTTATCGACTCGACTCAAAGAGTTATGAAGTTATTTCGCTGAGGTATATATAGTGTAACTTGGCTGAGTCTTTTAGAATAAAAATTTGGCCTTAAAACTGATATTTTTCCATATCATGTAGTAATTTCGATCAATTATATTCTAGCATAATACTCATTCATATCGAAGTAATAAATTTGTTATTGTCATGAAGTTTTTTTTTTTTTTAAGATGAAATATATCGTCTGTTTGGGTAAGAGAAATCGCTGTAATATAGTTTCGTTGATGAAGGAAGAAAATAAGCAGAAGATAGATCGGAGAGTAAAAACGTATTTTTATTTTTTTTTTTATTTTTTATTTTTATTTTTTCTATTCCTCCTTGTTTTCGAATCATTTTTCATTTATTCATTTTTGTGCTTTGAAAATGACGATTTCTTTATTTCTTTTCCTTTTTTCTTGTACGATAAACTATTTTACATATAACATATACCTATAATATTATTATATAGTATAATACATGTAATATACATACAGATAGTATTTAGGCATACGTTTTGTATTGTTGTAAAAGTAGCGTCTAATTATGTACAAATGCCAAAACGGAAGTGTAATTATTTTATCAAATAAATAAAACTGTAAGAAAAAAAAAAAAAAAAAAAAAAAAAAAAACAAACAAAAAAAGAAACAAAAAACAATAATATTTAAGCGTTGTTAATTATTTTCATTGTCCTTGAAGCAACTCACTATAATATATATTTCGAATATAAATTTTCAAAGCTATTTGAAGTTTTTGGACAGTTGACAAGAACTCAATAACAGCTGGAAGCTAACGGCTTTATAACATAACAGAATTCAGAGCGGCTACAACAACGTAACGATATATTTAAAAGGGGTGTATCTCATTTTTACATTCCAACTGTCGCTAGGCGAAAAAAAAAAAAAAAAAAAAATTACAAAATCAGTATTTAATACTTTTTTTTTTTATTATTATGCTTTTAGATTCTATAAAAGTATAGATCATATATAATTGAAATACATTTTTCCCGCGCTCGGGGATTAAATCTTTTTTTATATTTCAACCTTTTATCACACGACGTTTGAAATCGCTATAGAATCGAAGCTCCGTTTCTTCTTGGCCCGTTCACCCGTATAACTCGGTTTAACTTTAGATACTTTCGCAATGATATCCGCCTACCTTTCCTCAAAATATATATGTTTACCTACATGCATATCCATCACGTGAAAAAATTTAATGTAAAGAAAAAAGGCTTATATATATATATATATATATATATATATATATCTTCCGGAGAGTTTTTTTTTTTTTTTTTTTCATTTTTTTTCATTCATATAGATTAATATTTAATACATATTATAAAAAATTATGCACAATATTGAATAATAGAAGATATGTAATACTACAGAGTATTTTCGTGATATATAGCAATAATACTACGATTGATAACTAAAAACGCCTGCATACAGGCAACTCAAACATCAATAGGTACGCATATGCACAGCCACGCAGGGACTTAGGTCCATTCATATGCATATATATGCTCAACTGAAACCGACTCATGATTGATTCAGACAGTTTTAATGACAGAAACAAAGTAGTACATAATATGGTCAGACTTTGAAATGTAGGAATAAAAATAGAAAAAAATATACGACTTCCGTACAGAGAGATTAATCGATTAAAATAGATCCTAATATGTTATGTAAAATAAAATCATCGACTTTTTTTTTTAACACTATTTAAATTGCCAATATACTAGAAGTTTGTTATTCCCGATCAACGACCACTTTAAATTAATTATTCCTCGCGAGTTACAAGTATATATAATAATATCCGAAAAATGTAACGATATCAAAATAATATGATTATATATTTATCACTCGGTTTATCGATAATTATTATTCGATAACGAATAAGAGGTCATGAATCACCGGAAACCCTAAAACTTCTAGATGTAAAGAACCTGCTTAGTAATACTCTTCGCAGTGACCGGATAACTGCCATTATGTACCTATATACTCAATTCTATTAATAATACAGCACACTTGGCGCATCAAGACAAATTCGTTCAGCCCTTGGACTACAAGCTGTAATTTCTATTACCCAACAATGATCAAACTTTAGGATAGTTCGTAATATAAATTAGGACATAAATATAAGATATCTAGGAAGAGTTTCTATTTTCATAAAATAAAGGGGAAAAAAAAAAAAAAATGATTCAAGTTTTTTTCAACAACAGAATGGTATAAATAGGATTTTTTTTTTTTTTTTTTTAAATAATTTTTTAACTCACAAACCAATGAACAAATCCAAAGGACTCAAACATATTTTCATAGGAAATTGAACACTCTACAAAAAGCTTCTCTTATCATTTTTTGATAAATTGACTCCTTCCAAAGTTATTCAAGCTCAAAGTTCAATTTATAGTTGAGTAAACTATTTTTTTTTTGTGATTTTTTTCCACAATGATAGATACATTTTTTAGTGTTCAATCCCCTATCAAAATATGTAAGAGTCATTTGGATTTGTTCATTGGTTTGTGAGCTACGAAATTCTGAAGAAAAAAAAAAATAAAATTCCTATGCTATTTAAATGAAAAATAGAAATCCGCGATGAGCGACCTCTAAATCTTAATATTAAGAGCTTCGCTTTTAACAGGCATCTTTTTTCACCCCTCCGAAGGTATTTCAATGCGAAAATTGAAAAAAAAAGAATAGTCGATTTTTTTTTGAACCGGTCTAATATACTTTATTTTAAACTATAAATATTAGGTAAATTTTCATCGTTTAAATCTGTAAGTTTATGAGAAGATATATTCACAGCCTAAATTTTCCAAAGTTTCGGACTTCTACGGCGAAATATATAAGCGGCTGAAAATAAAATAAGAAAATATCTGCGATTTACAATATTTGGCTGAAAAAGTATCTTCTGAGTCAGTACAATGCTGTTTACAAAGCGCGTGGCACCGGTGGGTTTCCCCAACGCCGCAACGCAATAGCAAAAACAGAAACTCATCCTCACCCCAGATTCGACGCCAAGAAATAAACTATTCTTAGAATCTCATCCCTACAGGCGATTTCGCTCGACTTAATAATTCGCCTCCAGCCACCGTAGTAGTAGTTTTTCTCGAATTATATTTCTTTTCATTTAAATTCAATTTTCACTGTTCTTCATCAACAGTATATATTAATTCGAACTTAATTTATTAAAATTTCAAATCGTCATGTTGCCAATTCGGGATATTATAGCTACGATTAGGATTTCAATAATCTGCATATACTACGTTGTAGGCGGAAAGACTCAGTTGAACAGGAAAGTGGTTTGAGCTCGTTCGTATTTTGAAGATCAAAAAAGCTATATCTGGAAATCAAATATTTCAATTATTTTTAACCGCATTATTACTCGTCAAAATTAACAAAGGACTTGAAATTTCACACGATTCATCAAAGACTAAATGAGAGATACTCGTTTGAAATTCAAGTCAAGCTCGTTTTTTATTTCGCTTGATACAAACGCAGTTTCTCTTTCCTTATGCCTTCTTCGCATTTCATTCAAGATCATACCTATATCTAGGCCCAGACGGATCACGGAATCGGACCAAAGGCTCTTTGGAATAAACAGTGATGATGATAATATTAGGAACTCAAAATTTCAATTTTTCAATTGCCATTTCAACATATTGGAATAATTATTCAATAATTTGTAGAGGATTACTCTGAGGGCGATTATCCGAAATGATTGAAATTTCACGAGAATATTTCAGAGAGATGCGTGTTTACCGATTGAACCATGAAATTGCATAATTCATCGATAAAAAGTATTTTATTTTCAAATAATAATTCGAATTGTATCTTAAGGCCCATCCCTAGTCGCCCACCTCCTTTTGGTCGAAATGTGTCACATTTCGATTATTATCCGAGCCCAGGCGTAAAAAACGCAAAAAAGGCCAACTTAGCGCAAATTCTATTTAAATTCCGAACACATACGTCGAAAAAAATGTTCGTTTCGTGCGAAAATAGAGTCTACGGATGGTTTTTACATTGTTACAAAATTATTCGAATTAGATTTCCTCGGCGAACAATGTAAAAACCATCTGTAGACTCATAGATTCATTATTGCCCGCTCTTTTCAAGCGGTCAATAAACGGCTACTTTTGGCCCTATTTTTAGATTAAAAAAACGCAGAAATCATACATGTGTTACAAAAAAGACCTAATATACGCCTTGCATGCAAGCATCTAGATAGTAAATACGAAGTTCAACAGATTTATCAATTTGAGCAAGCGATCTTGATAGTATCATTGGCTTTGATAACAAAGAAATGAATGAATTTTTTTTTTGTGTTTAATAACACAATGACTATGTATATGATTACGATTCTGTAGAAACTGTGCGAATGACCAAATTTACAGAAAAATCAGGATCTTCGTCACCGTAATTTTAATCAACGCAGGTTTGTAATTCGAACGATTGCTTTGGCACGCCTTTTCGTCGGCACATTGTATACATGGTTCATTGTATCGTCGATAGCTCGTGATCGTCGTATACAATACCTGTGGCTGTGTATAGCATGTATATTGTGTGCATCAAGTTAATCGTATTATATAAATTATAATTGAAAGATATTAACAATGAGAGTAGTAGTAGTACGGTAGTTAGGTATAAGTTTACCCTGGTCTGTTCAACTGCGTCGTTATTATAACCTGAACTTCATGTAATAACGCTCATTTTTATTTTTTCTATATTGTAATAGAGATTATTTTCAACGACATAATATAGCCGGTTTCCTATTTTCTGTTCATATATCTTTGAGGTTATATTTTTTTTTTTGAACCTACGGCTTATCATCTACTTAAAGATCTGTAGCCTATTTGAGGTTATATTACTTATGTTGAGTTCGCGGGTTATTGAAACGATGAATATTTCCACCTAAAGGTGCTTTTTTATTCGACATTTGACGCTACAAAAAGCTTTTCTCTTGTCATCACGTGACCTCAACATTTGACGCTGAGGTTTTTGACGCTTTGACGCGTTTCATCTGTTATCACGTGACTTCATTTATTTTTTGGGTAGACGGATAGCTTCAATAAAGTCACGTGATAACAGATAAAACTCGCGTTGAGCGTCAAAACGCCAGCGTCAAATGAAAAGGCACCTCAATAGTATGGAAGATCCTTGGTTCGAATTCTACCTATCGACGGTCGCTATTAAGAAAGACGTAACTGTCGAGGGCTAGTTTTAAAAGACGTATTTCCTATGCCTATACACAGCAGATACGTCTTTTAGAATTATCCCTCGCCAGTTACGTCTTTCTTAAAGGCCCGGACACGCTCAAATCGGATCGCAGTCGCAAACGCAAACGCAGTGATCTGACGCTCCTGATTGGTTGTTGAAAAAATTTGTCCAAAGCTAAGCCAATCAAGAGCGTCAGATCACTGCGTTTGCGTTTGCGACTGCGATCCGATTTGAGCGTGGCCGGGCCTTAATAGCGACCGTCGCTATAACTACCTTCGTAGTTGCGAAAAATTATTCCAAGATCGCAGCACCGTATGGAAACATTTTTAAAATCCGAGGTTTTGTAGGTGGTGTCATCGGTGTCGATTCGTGAACTAGAATTCCGCTTACAATACTACACAACATAGCATAGGTATAGGCAGCCTGGCTCTGGCTATGCACAACAAAGCTACACATTTGTAAAAAGTTCTTCCACACAAAGGCAAAGACAGGCCATATAGTATTTATTTTTGACATTTGTATTCTATCGTCTATCTGCTGCAGTGGCAGGGAATCAAGACGTATAGATTATACTGTGTGAGTTTAAAGTCGTAATAAAAAAGTGTTATTTAGTTTAGTTCGTTTGCGGATGATAATAAAATAATAAATATAAAATATATAAACTTATTTGCTGTACGTGGTTTATCTTACGTGAATATAATTAAATAAATATAATCATAATAAAAGAGGAAATATAAGATAAAAAAAAAAAAAAAAAAGATAAAAATAAACGAATAAGGAAAGATAATAATGAGCGACTAAAAATATAAATGACTATCCTGTTTATATTATTATGGAATAATAAATTTATTAACTAAAACCGCAGCTGCAGTGTGCAAAACTTAAAGTAAAGAATCGTTTCTTGGAAATTGTTGTAAGAATATTTAATATAGTCGGTTTCGTATGGCTAACGTGATACTATGGCCACGGTTTTCGAGAGCCCGTTCCTTTCGAACAGGCTACGTCAGATCGAAGAGAGATATGAAGAACCGACTACTTTCGGTAGATGTGATTGTACTAGCTACAGTTATTTAGCGTTAAGCATAGTACTGTTCGCCGTTGGTACAGCCATAACTATTCTTGCTCTTGGCGATGTTGCTGACGGATATGTATTCGCCCATTTGGGCCACATGTGGCTAGTCGGTCCAATATTCATTTGTTCAGCACTTATGGTTGCCGTTAAATGCATGCTTTATCTAAGGAGGAAATCTGTCATACAAATGATATTTCATCAGCGACAACTTTTCCGGGTAAGTTATTAGATTTATATTTTAAACTGTCGTCATTGGCATCGAATGAACCATACAATTTTATTTTATTTTATTTTTTCAATTGCATACGAATTATTCATAGAATATGAAATGCGGTTCTTTGTCATTGGCACGAAACGACCCATATAAAATGAAATGTTTTATAAGGACGTTGATTGGTTATTGCCGGGGAATGAACCATATAAATAAAATTAACTTCTTGATCATCGACATGATATGAAATTACCCATAAAAATCGTGAATTTGTATAGTGCATTCAATGCCAATATTAATAAAATCAACCAAAATATATTGACTTTGGTTTCTATGTCATCGGCATGAAATGTCCCATATAAAAATTTTAGAGGGCAATCCGTCCAGAATCTTCCCTAATATCATTATTGCCATTGGCACAGAATGATCATCAATTAGACTTGCAGATTCTGTCCTAATTTCTTTGTAATAATTGTCATTATTGAATTCTCTATACAGCATAAATTATGTATTATTTTTATTTCTGCCAATTTGTTATATTTTTCAACATATAAAATCGGGAGAGTAGGTACATGTTATGTTTTTTTTTACCCAGCAGAGTAGTAACAACACGAAAACGTAATCAATAACAAACAAGTAAACATTAATCATGATTCACCTCACTCAGATCTTTATCAATGTCTTGTTTAGTTCATAATCTCTAAAGTTTAATTCTTATCGTAAATTGTGATTTGAAAAGATCGTTAAATCTTTGTCATTAGCACTTTAAGCCTGTGGAATAAAAAGCACATACAATGTTACTCCATATTAATAGCAGTTTGGATTTTCTAAGTTAGCTACGCTATATGAGGCTGAATCTAGCGGTCGGAGCTAGCGGCCGTTCGGAGCGCGCAAAGTTATTGCAAGCGAATATCGAGTTGAAATTTCGTATACATACTCACGACTGACATGTGAACTGAAAAAAAAATTAAAATCCCGGTAGACGATCTTTGGAAAAGTATTAAATATTGATAATCGCTCACTAACGGGCTGGCACCCGCTAGATTCAGCCTCATCTACGCTATCAGAATAACATTCCATCTTTCTCTCTCTCTCTCTCTCTCTCTTTGCTTCATAGAGATACCTTTGAACTTGTGAGGTATTTATTTCGTGTTTTACTGGACATGCTTATTACGTAAGGATCTGCCAGTGCAGAATCAGGCTCATTTAACTGATGATGTATATGTGTACAATGTACATGATGATGTACAAATGTCATGTGTGTGTTGTAAATGGCTGGCTTAAATATTTCCTTTGTGAAGTATCTCTTACTGATCTGTACAGACTATTAAATCACATTGATTTAAGTATGTTTGCATGTGTGGAACAGCTATTGATGATATTTATATGATGATCAGTAATTTACCGCTGTAGGACACAGAGAGGGAATAATGTGTCGAAACTTTTCCTCAAATTAGTTAGCACATTGGGTGAGAGCTGACTTAAGTGGCAGATCGATTCTCTTATCGAAGACAATATCTACCAATGACTGATATGACGTCATCAATTACGTCCCATTAGTTTAGCAGAACAGAATTCATTGCTAACTCTAATTCTCTTATCGTTATTAAATGCAATTACCTGGGTGTCTGGTCATCATGAAATTTGATGTCATATAGAGATAAAGAAATATAAATTTTTCACCGTATCAAAACTTAGGTCCTCATACGTACGATAAAAATTTACTAGAGACCTATGAGTTGACCTCGGACTCTATAACTAACCATAGGGATGTCATTACTGGCGACCAAAATTGATAGTATATTGTTGTTTTGAACGAGCAGCAATTTTTGTAGCCAATTTACCCATACAATCATGTACATGTCCATATGAATTCAATATACGCTGAAATTACTGTACACTGACAATTCACAAATACGATTCATGGCCACAAGGTGAGTCGGCATATATATATATAGCTAGCATCCAGCCACCTGTGACGCTTATACAAAGAACATTGACTGGTAAATGAAGGTGATTAAATTGAAATTTGGCAAGAATAATAATAAATAAACAACGTTGTGCTAATAAGATAGTTTGAATGATGAAATATTATTACTTCATTTGAATATTTGAAACTTGACCAAACAACAAACTCATAGCTTCTATATAAGTAAAAAATAATCAAACAACAGGGTATAATAACTTTTGTCACCAGTTATAATAAAACTTGTCGCAATAATATAACTAAAAGATAACTAGTCCATTCAACAATATCTATATTACACAGTTCCAGATACCTTCGCATTATGTAATTACCTAACTATGCTGTTTTTTGAACTAGTCGAGTTCTTATAATCACCTTATCAAATACATTTTCTGATCAGTCGAATGAATAAGTCGTCTGTTTCTTTTATTCTCGCTTATTATTGCAACTCCTTTTATATGGGGCTAAAATTTACTCATACAGAATAAATAAAAGACCAATCATCCATCTTGTCAAGCAAGATTGGATTATAATCCATGAAAGGCCTGAAATATTACTTTCTTATTTATGAACTGAATAAAATTCTCAATTATTGGACAAAATAATAATGAATTTCCGAATTGATAACACGTCAATAGTTCTGAAGGGTAAACAAGCCAGCCGTTAACATACACCCTCAGACTTTATGCAAACCTTATTTAACAGTTCAACAGCATTTACAGGAACTGGCCGGCACCCAAGCTGGGAATGGATCTGGTACAGGAACCCCGGGTCCACCCCCATACGAAATTATCACCCAAAGTCAAGGGCCGAGTGAACTGCCTCCGCCTTCTTACGCAGAAGCAGTTGCTCTTCTGCAGCAGGCAGGTGTGCAAGGTAAACATTGATAGTGCACACGATGTGACAAAGAGTGCTGTATCGACTTCACACCTCTTCCAGTCTAGACATATGGTTAATTCTGAAGCGTGTTAATTAGAGTGTAAGAAGAAATAATACAGAGTAAAGAAGTTTGGAATGTTTGTAAATGTTTTTCCTTTGTTATTCAGCTTTCGACAATGTCGTTAGTCCAATGTTTTTCATGTTTGGGCAAAAAAAAAAAAACAAGAAAATAAAACAAGCCAGTTGGTTATTACTTCAGCTGTTACACGATGTGTGTCTGGTGTGAATATAATAATATTAACGATGAACAAAAAAAACTCTAAATGTGTAATTTTTTTTTTTTTTTCACAGACGATAAGTTACCCGGCGGTACGGCACCTTATAACGGTCTAGCAGTGGGCGAGGCGGGAAGAACCAAGCCCTGAATATAAACGCAATTCATTTTATTTGTCGATTCTGAACCTGGTGTTATGCACTTCCTAACAGTCTGATTAGGTGCAACAAAAGAGCCTCGGTTACAGTAGACAATGAATCCCGAGAACCGATATGGTTGGGTTCTTTTTAACATTATTTGCCATCACCGAAGCGATTACTATTCGTCGTTAATTATTTTAAAAAATGATAAGGGACCCATTGGTTCCCATCTTCCAAAGACAGTCGGGGGTATATACAGTTCTCTAAAATTGAATATAACATAACGTTACGATGTAATATAATATAATATGATATAATATAATATAACATAGCTTTGAGTTTAAGAGAAGGCAGAAAATTGTAACTTCCATATTATATCTTATTTTGACTCTTTTCTATTCATTCGTCAAAGAAATCAATCTTCCATAAAAAAAAAAAAAAAAAAGCAAAAAAACAAAAAAATTGGCTAATCCTGATAAGACTGTACCCAATCCTTGTGTAGGTATTTATTCAAGTACTACAAAGATAGTTTATTCGCTTGTCCTTGCCTGCCTAGATATAATATCTTATCTTTATGTTAATATATAATATAATGAAATTGGGTCAAAATAACGGCCAATTTATCCTTCAGATTATATTAATTAAAATACCAAAACTTATCGGTGCTATTTTGAATCGCGTTTAATATACATTATAGGTATTATAATAATTATCCACATAATTTGGTGATGATCATTTATTATATTTTTTTTTCTTTCTTTTTTTGTTATTACTTAAACCTTACGAGCTAAACTACCTTGCAATATAGTTTTTTTTTTTTTTTTTGTTTTTTTTCAATTACTTTTACCGACCACGTTATCATCCGATCAATTTCAAAGTTTCTATGAAACTGCCAGTTCAGTTCATAGGTCTTCGATATATATCGATCATGCCCAAGACTCCAAGAGATCAAATGGTAGGAATTTTGTTTACGAAATTGAAGCCTCATTTACGCAACGTGTATAACGAGTGAAATAAATTTTCACTAAAAATTTCCTCGCCTATTACGTAATCTCGAATATGTTACTGTATATAGGTAGGTATATAAAATTCCAATTCTTGTATGGTACCTTGACGCGTTATCTTAAGCCAACAAATAACTGTCTAGCTTAATACTTATGAATAATGTGAACGATGATAACGAACTATGTAATGTGGTTAAAGGCGATTATTAATTAACTTAAATTGTATATAGCTATAATAATAGTTATGGCTAAGTCGATATATTGTGTGTATATTATGTAGTTAAATAATCTCAACCATATTAGGATATAGCGTATTATAAAATAATCTAGTTACATGTAAAACTATAAGAAATATTTTTTTATATATCAAATGACTCTTATAACAGTAAGACTGCTGTTGCCTTAAATAAAAAGTCACTAACGTGTGTATATGGAGTAGGTAAATAAATAATAGGATAGATGTTTAATGTTTACCGATGATGGGAAAAAAAAAAAAAAAAACTTAACAACGTTATAAATATAGTAATTGGTTATTGTATCATTTCCACACACACACACACACACACACACACACTTAAATATGAAATTATCACAGTATTATAAATAATAAAAGCAGCAAATATAGTTGTACTTAGAAAGAGCTGCCCCTTTTATTTTTGTTCGATGATGGGGATAATATATTATATACAACGTGGGAGTTCTTATTCTTGCACATTTCTAGTATTATATATAATTTACACTTAGCGGTGTAAACGATTTGGAGAAACTTTTTATTTTTTATTTTTTGTAAATTTGAAATTAAATGAGCTAAAGAGAAAAATAAGAAATAAGCTCATTGCATTTCTTTGCTTTTTCCTCCTCTTTAATTAATTAAATTAATGTATAACGTTACTATACTACCTACTTATATTTATAAAATTAATGAAATACAACTAATTTCCTTTATATATTTAATTAATAAAAAGAAAAAAGTATTTTAATCAGAAGTTCCACGAACGAGAGTCTTAAAGCTTTTAAGGAACGCACAAATATATTTAATAAATAGAGAAACTTTTCTACTCATTTTATTATAATAATTGAAAGAATAATCATAATTGTGATGTTTACTGTGTATATCTACACACGCAGGTGTGCTTATGTATACATTAATAAATGTATTTGTGAAATAGATTGAAAAATTTATTTATATTAATTAATATACGAATAATATTATTCCCCAATGTCTAAAAAATGTGTTGACAAATGATAAATGAAATGAAAAGAAAGAAAATTCAAAAAACGAACACAAACGTGTTAAGATTTAAACAATTTTTATTATTATTTATTTTTATTTTTATTTTCATTATCAAATAGCCTTTTTACGAATACATATTAAGTATTATTCTATGATATAATGCAAGTGAATTTTAATTTCGTAAAAAATGTTCACGACACAAATTACGTATTAATTTTGCATGATTGAGCCACGGCCAGCATCTCTTCTTGGTGAATCAAGTGCGTGGTATGATTAACCAGTCCCATTAATTTGGACAGAGATGCTGACCAGGCATCAAGAAGCGCTGCTGGTTCCTGAGTTCCAGTGAAACGAACCACACCGGCTGGCCTGTCCGTGCGAGCATTAATCACTCCAGTTTCTACCAAATTGCATAGACAAGACTCTGTTTCTTCTACCGGTAGATCTAGCAGCTCTGCCATACGGGTCAGCGTTATTTTCGTATAATATTTCGCCATTATTCGAATGTTCTGTAAGAAAAAAAAAAAAATAAAACAATTATTTTATTTTTTTTTTATTTTTTTTTTTATATACAAACCAGAAGAAAAACAACAACCAGTTATTCGATTATGTATCGTAAACGATTAACGACCTAAAAATAAAGCTTTATAGCAAAGATATAAATTGATTAAAGGTAAAACTCCAATGAAGGCTGAAGCAATGAAGATACAGAATAAAATTTTCAAAAAAAATTAATAAATTTCTTACGTGTTCAACAACACGATTTCTTAGCTCTGTCCACCGTTTACATCCCTCTTCTGTAGATGTAGAGAATACTTCTGTAGCCCTCAAATCTTTTTCATATATTTCGCACAGTCCAGACCACTTGATGAGTTCTGGATTAACAAAAAGGCGGAGCAATTCTCTGGAAAATGGAATAAATAAATTAAAAAAAAAAAGAAAAAAATTGAATAAATTTCAAGGAAAATTGATCCACTTACTTGTAAGTTGGAATTTCATTGAGAAGCTTGTCCGCCAACAATCTATGAGTAAGATCTGCCTGCTCCGGTTCATGCGCAGCTAATACCAGGTACAATACCGCCCGAGAAAGAGCGATGTGACGCTTCTTAGGGTCATCTCTAACTGCTGGTGTCTCTAAAACAGCACGGTTGTGACGACACAACTGCAAGTGCCAACCTTCGTGACGGGCCAACTCCATCATTAGACTGTGTAAAATTAATTAAATAATTAAACAATTACCATTATTGGTAATGAAATTAATATTAGGGGTATGAGAGACCGACGACGACCTACTCGTAATATTTGAGTTTCAGAGTCTGAGTTTCCTCGTCATTTTCATCGTCAAAGAATTTGATGTTAATCTTTTTGGCGATTATCTGAGTACGGACAAAGTCTTGCTTAGCTAAGCAAAGACGCATCTGTTCTAAAATTAAAGATGCTTTTTCTCGTCTAGACATACTGCCGTAAGTTTCGACCTGAGAACAGAATTAAAATCATTATTTAAGGTAACATGACAAAAATGATGATTATTAAACACATGTTTGAAGAAACGCAACGATCCCATCACCTGCAACTCTTGCATTGCTATAGCAGCGCCGGTGATGTCTCCGTCTTCTTCTTTTAATTTTGCTAAACGATGGGTAAGACGGGCTCTTTCAACTTCTACGTAAATCTGAAATAAGATTGAAACATAGAATACTAATATATCTATACTACTAGGTAGATTGGGAAAATGAGTATCTTTACCTTTCCCTCAGTAACAGATCTAAGAGTTTCGATAAGTTTGACCATTGTTTCTTTGTCTGGTGTTTTGTCAACGTAGCTACAACACTCCTGTACCATTTTAGTTACGGCTTGTTTAAGCTGTGATCTTCGTTTTGAAAGCAATACTATATGTTCGTTAAGAGCAGCCCAATTCTTTGCCTCTAAACATATTTCAACAATTGCTACTAGTACTCTAGAAGTTGATATCATGTCTGCTCCCTGAGTTATAGAAAAAAGAAAAAAAAGTGAATATTATTCATCATCTATATTGTATCTTAAGGTCCATCCCTAGTCGTCCACTTCTTTTCAGTCGAAGTGTGTCACATTTCGATTATTATCCGAGCCCAGGCGTCAAAAACGCAAAAAAAAGGCCAACTTAGCGCAAATTCTATTTAAATTCCGAACACATACGTTTAAAAAAATGTTCGTTTCGTGCGAAAATAGAGTCTACAGATGGTTTTTACATTGTTACAAAATTATTCGAATTCGATTTCCTCGGCGAACAATGTAAAAACCATCTGTAGACTCTATTTTCGTACGAAACGAACATTTTTTTGGACGTATGTGTTCGGAATTTAAATAGAATTTCCGCTAAGTTGGCCTTTTTTGCGTTTTTTACGCCTGGGCTCGGATAATAAACGAAATGTGACAAATTTCGACGAAAAGGAGGTGGGCGACTAGGGACGGGGCTTAATGATGTATATTACCGTTCTGGTAAGTTTTTCCAATGCAAGAAGTTGGTCGAGTGCATCATGTAGCTTTCCTTCTCTAGCCAGTTTTTTACACTCTGGTATTTTGGTGTCGCAGTTGCTGCTGTAGTCTACCTCCATTTTAATTATCACACCAGAATCGGTCGCAGGTGTTTCAGCCATTTTAAGACAGAGATTTGGTTCTATCAGGTTCTAAACTGATATATGATATATGATATGATATTAATGTACGCGTCGTTATTTTTATGAAAATATTGTTCAGCATAAGACAAATAACAATAATAACAAATATAATGTAAAATAAAATAAAATCTTAGTATGTAAGTATCAACAGATGCACGAATCTATTCATATGGAGTATCAGAATATTGATCATTACATTGCAGTTTTTTGGCTGAAATAAATTCACAAGCATAATTAAGCTTCAGAGAGATTCGTGTGATTTGTAATCTATCGCTCTGATGTACATGCAACACGTATAGTTGAACAATTGTTGAGGATTAATTTTGAAAATTAATAACTATGTAATAATATTATATTATGCATGTAATACGGTTTAACTATAGAGTGTATAAAGTGTGTTAGAGCGGTTAGAGGTTATGTACGTACAACAATGATTTGCCGCATAACATAAAGTCATAACATAACTAAGAGGATAAAGATTGTGTTTTAATATTCGGTTAAAAAGGTGAAAATATTTTATATAACGTTTAAATGAAAAAAAAAAAGCTTTTCATATTATATATATATACGTACGTTTGATATTATTTTTGTAATACGGGTAACGGGAACGGAACCGATCAAATCCACTTGTCACAGTATAGTCTGAGACCTGGAACGCCTCTATTGGCGAAACGCGGAATATCAATTATCAACGCGACCTCGATACGCCAACTAGTGGCAGAAAATAAAACTACTCAAATAAGGCTAAAATTTCAAAGCCACGCCCATTCCAAGGATCCCATATCAAAATTAATCAATTTTCATCAGATAATTAAAAACGGAATGAATCATTCGCTTGATACTCTATTCCCATTATCGTAAAGACGAAATATGTATCATTTATTCTACTACTTCTACAGAGTAGTAACTGATAGTAACCATTTGTCCGGCTCGGTCGGTAATGCAGTTAGTGCTTTCAGATTCCCTTTTTGTCTGCCGGTCGATAAGCCGCGAGATTAAGACATACAGGGCAAGATATAGATACACAGATAGATAGATAGATAGATAGATAACAGATTAATTATGCCCTAACCACATGAGAAAGAGAGAGAGGGGGGAGCGTGGCGATATTGACTGATGACTGATATTGACCGTATTACCGCATTTACCGACCGAGTTTCACTGACAGAAATTTTTGGAACAAATAGGCAGCACAATACAAATACAATTCAGTATTGGATAAACATAGATATACAGATGTCAAGTCACTGTGACTGATAAAAAAAAAAAAAAAAAAAAACCATAAAGAAACTAATGAAGTTGATTGTGGATTAGTAAACTGTCGATATACATGCTTCTGTACGTTACGATTTATAAATTATTATCGCGATTTGTAGGTTATGGAATACGAAATAGTCACCGAGATTAATTAGTAAGTAGTAATAAGTGATTGAAGTTTTTTTTTTTTAATTAATAAGAGATGGCTGACAATGAGGAAGACAGTTTGCCACCCGATGTATCGGAGGCGGGTGACACGGCAGTTGAAACTGAGGCTCCACAAAGTTTAGAGCCAGTTTCATCAGACACTAATTTGTCGGGAAATGATCAGCCCCAAACAGTAGCGAAGGATTTAACAAAAAGCAAGTTTTACTGTCATATGTAATTTAAAAACAATTTTATTAAATTCCAATCTCATGGCTGTTGTTTGTTTTTTTTTGTTTTACCTTTTTTACAGTCGATGTCTATCTCAAAGCAACTGGCAATGCGCCGATTATGAAAAGGAAAAAATGGACCGTCAGCCAGGACCAACATATCGGGTGGATTTCGGAGTTCATTAAGAAATATTTGAAACTTGATTCTAATGAGAGATTGGTAATCAGAAATATCCATTTCTTATAGTTATAGTTATACAGCATAATACACTATCGTGTCAGGCTTCAATAATGTTCTTCCTAATCTTTTTCAAAATGAATTGAAGCCATTCCGAATACAGGCTGCATTATATTCGTTTCGTGTCCATGTGTGAGAAATTTTACAAGCTTCTGTATAATAGACATGGGGAATTATAGTATACTAATCGAAGAGTGATCAATATGTTTGATGAAAGAAGTACCTGCCATATACAATGAAGAAAGCACTAGGGATTCATCCATGAATGAATATTTTTCAAAAATTAGCCTGAAATATTGGAAAAGGTTTGGAGTTACGAAATCGAAAGTCTGTAGAGACCCTGCAAGCTAGGCTGCTGCTCATCTCATACGGATGTCTCAAAATAGTCTTCGCGATGTCCTACCAAAGTTTAGAAGTATTTCACAATTGTCATGAATGGTAGCGCGTAAAGAGTATGTCCTTGCAACGTCTATCCCCTTCATCACGATATTGGAATCGTCTTATAGGGACATCCAAACATCTCAATGGTTTTCAATACAGTCCATAGTCCCCGGTAGAGACATGTCTCAAAACAGCATCAAGACGTGTGTCAAATTTTCGAGACTTGTATGTATGGGAAGTTGAAGATTTATCTTTGCAAAGTATTTCATCCCTAGCGTATAAGACGATAGGACAGGCAGCAGCGATGGTAACCCTCCAGCTCTCATCATTTTTTTCATTTTTCTTGTATTTAATAATAAAATAACAACGATAATTAAATGATTATTGTATTCATTATTGTTCCAGTTTCTGTATATTAATCAAACATTCGCCCCAGCGCCTGACCAGACAGTAAAGAACCTTTACGACTGTTACGGTATTGATGGGAAACTCGTGATTCACTACTGCAAGTCTCACGCATGGGGATGATATCCTTGACTCTGTCCTGCGTACGCGAATTCTTACGCTATAATTAAATGTATAATGGAAATACTTTTCAATTACTATAAATTATTACATTTATTAATTCCTTCATATATTGGCAACTGGAATATAAACTACTCCAGACTGATTAGCCAATCAAAGACTTGAGTGTAAATGGGAGCGTTATAATATCGTTTAATATTTGTATATTTTTCGTTTACTTTATTTCATTATGAAAATCGTATATTATAAAATACATAGCATAGCAAATAAATAATTTATACATCCTGAAAATACATGATTATAGATACTTCAACCGAATCGAATATAAAATTACGCACTTTTATTCCATAGCACATTCCTTTGAGTATTACTTCCCAGAACAAATATTGTAAGCATAAACATTTGATTTCATTTGGCACTTGGGCTGATTACCAGAAGCGTCGTCAGCTCTAATACTTTTCTTGACGGAATCGAATTTCGGAGATGATGTGTTGGTAGAATGACGGCAGCTGATGATTGATGATTTTTTTAGTCTCTCAGAATTAGCGCAAGATTTATCAGTTCTGGCTGTTGTAACAGCATTTTGTAGAATACAACGAAACTGTTGATTCGATCTGTTCCTATCAGCGCTCTGTACTAATCTTTGTTCAATAGTTCTGCAACTACCATAAGACTTATCAGTTTTGCCTGATTTCACAGAATTCAAAGATCTCAAGGTCCTCGCAGTAGATACTGCTCCTCGATCGTTGACTGGACGTTTATCTTCTTCTTCTTCATACCCACAAACTTCTTCAGTTCTTACAGTAGGCTCATATGCAGAGGTTTTACATTCTCTCGATGCTAGAAATGGAACAAAAGTCATCAAACGGTGGAGAAAAATATGGTTTTCAAGAAGTTCATGAATCGAATCTCATGAATTTGCATGAGATTTAAACAAAGCTCGTCGAATGATGCTACAGCATTGCATTGAATTACCTGAATGCACGGTCTTGACGCTGTCTGAATTTCTGGACCTGGATGAAATCTCCATCACGTTTTCATCCCCTCGATGACTAATCTGATCAATGCTCAATTTCTTCCATTCATCTTCTCGGATACTGCAGGTTGATCTTGACCTGTAGCTTTCCGGAGGTTTTTGGAACACCGGTTCAATGGGACATTTCCAAACCATGATAGCACCGTCCGCGCTAACAGTTACTATGTGTTTACTGTCCGGACTGAATTTACACGCAGTTATTATGGCCGCGTGTCCAACACCAATGTGACTAGGTTCCCCCGTGTGGTAATCCCACAGTTTAATTATGCAGTCGTTTGAGCCAGTTATGAAATAACGACCGTCTGGGCTAATGCTCAAACAATTCAATGCCCCAACGCTCGATCCCTCTATATCACGAACCAGCGAACCATCCAAAGTTTCCCAATAAGCCACTTTGCGATCAGTTCCACATGTCAGGACCTGAACTCCGTTTGGACTGAAGCGAGCTGCCATATACATGGTATTTCCCATTAAAACCGTTCTTCTTACACGACGACTGAATATTTTGGACATGTAAATGAGGGAAAGATATTTTTCATTAACAATTGTGTTAATCTGCCTTTTGAGAATCGTAAGAATTGCTAGATTTCACGTGTACTCACACTATGTCCCATATTATGCAAGTGCCATCGCTACTCGCACTGATCACCTCCGCATCGTTGCTTGCGATGTGCAGTGCCGTCACAGGTCCCTTGTGCTCTTTCAATACGCAAGCTAATTTCTGTACTTCAGGTTTTATATCCCAAAATCTCACTTGTCCATCGCAACCTCCGCTGATCAACAATGTACCGTCGATTGTGATAGCAACTGCAGAAACAGCCTTAACGTGAGAATTATGGATGGTAAAAATGAGTCTTCCAGTCTGGGGAGTAAATGCTCTTATAAGCCCATCGTTCCATCCTTGAACATTACAGTTGAACATTATATGAAATATCAAATCCAAGTTAATTATCCTGCAGAGTGTAGTTTAGCTACCAGAGATAATCATCCTTCCGTCGTAGGAAAAACACAGACTCGAACAAACGAAATTTGGTACTGTTATCCGCAGCAATTCACTCTGTGTCTCCAGCCTCCAGACTCTGATGTCGTCCTTACTGCTCGTAGCAAATACTTCCGAGTAATTTCTATGCACAGAATTTCAATAATCAGAAATTAACGATCTTACACGGAAAAAACAGTGCTGTCGAATTTACTCTGGAGCAGTAAATATAGGGACAGCATTTTTTTGCAGTGGAAATTATCACAATTCTAGTATTGGGTACATTAGAGCAAGTGGCCTTATGTCTATATGAGTGAATGTTACCACAATTGTGATAATTTCTACTGCAAAAAAATTCTGTCCCTATATTTAATGCTCCAGAGTAAATTTGACAGTTTCTTCCGTGTAACCGGTTCACTGGTGGACCCGAGGGGTCAATCACTGGGCGAAAATGGCGTACACCGATTACAATTACAGTGATTACAAATTGATTACAAGGATTACAAAGATTACAGAGATTACAAAGGATAACAAAAGATTACAAGAGATTACAAAAGATCACAAAAGATTACAAACATTCTAAAAGATTACAAAGATTACAAAGATTACAAAGATTACAAAAGATGACAAAAAAATACAAAAAATTACGAAAAATTACAAAAGATTGCAAAAGGTTACAAGAGATTACAACAGATTACACGAGATCACAAAGATTACAAAGATTACAAGAAATCACAAAGATTACAAAATATAACAAAAGATTACAAGAGATTACAAAGATTACAAAGAATACAAAAGATAACAAAAGATTACAAAATATAACAAAAGAATACAAAAAATTACAAAAGATTACAAAAGATTACAAGAGATTACAAAGATTACAAGAGATTGCAAAGATTACAAAGATTACAAAGAATACAAAAGATAACAAAAGATTGCAGCAAGATTACAAAGATTACAGCAGGATTACAAGAGATTACAAAGATTACAAAAGAATACAAAGATTACAAAAGATTACAAGTGATTACAAATACCTTGTACACCAGATTACAACAGTGATTAACCCTCGGGTGGACCCGAAATCAACGTTTTGTGCCAAAACTGGTAAAAGGAAATAATTTCGTATTCAACATGAAGCCCAAAAAACTTAGGAACATTTAGTTTGATGCAAATCCGTTCAAAACTGACAGAGATATCCACGTTGCACATATATGTGCCATTACCAGTTGTGGCACTTTTTATTTTTGCACATATATGTGCCCTTACCAGTGAACCGGTTAAGAGTCGAAAACGATGCATCTAGCAATATATCGTGATGCTCTCTATGACTGAGTAACTTACTGGGGAAACGCTATATCATAGATGGAATTCGTGTGGCAAGTAACTAGTAAACGTATATCAAAATCGGCGATGTTTATCTGATATATTTCGCAGAATACAGTCCCAACGAATACGAATTCCTCTTCAAACAAGACCAACGATGTGACCGTATTCTTGACGTCGGTTTTTGCCAGCTGTAAGACGAAAAGAGAAAAGTTACCGTTGATCAGAGACCGTGAGTATAAAGAGGTGAAATTTCATTTCTCACAGTCATAATCTGCGGTGTCGTTGGTAACTTCAATTTTGCTTCCCCGGGATTGGAAACTAAATTTGTTTCTAATATCTTGACCAATTCTACTGCTCCGTCTCCTGCCCCGACTATCAATCTACCATCCCCTAAAAGCGCCAGGCCTGTTACTCCTCCACAATACAATACAGCCTCGGTATAAATTCTCTTTAAATTCTTGGGCACCTTTGAGTAACAGCCCACCATAACTGGGGATCGGACGGGTTCCATGAACTCCATATTGTGGTAATAGTTGAGTCTGGGCAAATAAGATAACAGACGTAATTAAAAACCCATCGATTATAGATCAACTTGATTCATGCAGATTTGTATTCTCTCAAACCTCGCTCTGATAATATCACCGGAAGTAGTGCCGCAGTACGCGTTCTCGTCTCTAGAATCAACAACTATGCAGTTTATGGACCTCCGGAGTTTTCCTACTTTGACATTTACTCCGTAAACTTTACGAGTATCGCAATTTATTCGCCAAATCTTAAGCGTCCTGTCACCACCAGTAATGAAGCACAAGTCGCGCAGATTTGTTCTGATTATTGTGCGAGCATCCCCAGCTATTTCATTACTCGCGTATGATCCTGTGAGTAAAATGATTATTGAGAAACCTGGAAAGTTGGATTTTTCCAATCGGTAATAAACCCTAAAATTTACCACACATTGCATCCCCGCGATTTACGTCCCAAACCACGACGTTCCCATCGTCTCTTCCTCCTAGACTCACGAGATAGTTGCTCTCGCAGGTGAAGCAGACGTCCTCTACTCGGGCCTTGTGGATTTCATGGGCTCCTTTTATCGTCTGGTCATTGTAATTCCAGACAATCACCATTGCCTGAAGAGGAGAAACTGTATACTGACTCTGTTGCTACAGGGGTATCGCATGGAGGTCATAATATGTGTCAAGTAAATTGACAATGACATATAAAGCAGGCAGATTCATACGAGAACGAAATCTTCGACAAGAGCCGAAGGGTTACCATCGCTACTGGCCTGCTATCGTCTTATACGCTAGGGATGAAAGATTTTGCAAAGATAAATCTTCAACTTCCCATACATACAAGTCTCGAAAATTTGACGCACGTCTTGATGCTGTTTTGAGACATGTCTCTACCGGGGACTATGGACTGTATTGAAAACCATTGAGATGTTTGGATGTCCCTATAAGACGATTCCAATTTCGTGATGAAGGGGATTAGACGTCGTAAGGACATACTCTTTACGCGCGACCATTCATGACAATTGTGAAATACTTCTAGACTTTGGTAGGACATCGTGAAGACTATTTTGAGATATCCGTATGAGATAGGCAGCAGACTAGCTTGCAGGGTCTCTACAGATTTTCGATTTCGTAACTCCAAACCTTTTCCAATATTTCAGGCTAATTTTTGGAAAATATTCATTCATGGATGAATCCCTAGTGCTTTTTTCATTGCATATGGCAGGTACTTCTTTCATCAAACATATTGATCGCTCTTCGATTTGTCCACTATAATTCCCCATGTGTATTGTATGGAAGCTTGTGAAATTTCTCACACATGGACACGAAACTAATATAATGCAGCCTGTATTCGGGACGGCTTCAATTCAGTTTGAAGAAGATTGGGAAGAACTGCATTTTTGAAGACTGACATCATAGTGTATTATGCGTGTTATAAGACACTGTGTGTTGTTCGATAGACATAATTCCTACCTTGAATCCGACGTGGTTTATCTGTCCAGACCCGACATATTTCCCACAGGGAGAGACGCACACTGCAGAAATGACATTAGTATGCCCAGTAAGAAACTTCTGTTTTCCATTGGCTATGTTTTTAACAGTCACTTTGTTCCCCATTGGATAGATCAGGTGTTCATTATCAGGATGTAGTTGTAATCCCTTCCTAGTTATACCTGGAAAAGTAATAAATGGTGATCATTGATCAATCAATCATTAACAATAAAACAGTTGAAATTCTTAGTCTGAAAGATCTTTCGATCTTTCATTATTCTCACAAGTGTCCGGCCATTGGCTGTAAGTATTCGCAATATTTAATGAGTTGAAATATTATACCAACCATCAAAAGCTATTATGCCTTCTAACTTCAGATCTTCGACGTCCATTTTGCAGACTTATTATTATTATTATTTTTCCTGAACCAGTATTTCTACTAGTGTTTTCAATAAGTTAAGTGAAATCAATGTGCAACGTTGTGTCGAGAAACTTTTTCGGCTCTAGTTTCTATTTAGACTCAGGCGTCATGTTGTCATAGTAACGAGTTTTCCCCTTTGCTGGTCTCTATGGTTACTTATGTAACATTATTTGCCATAAATCATAATATAAACGATCATTTTTCACCAGATTTAGTTTTCAACATCTTCGAGGATTTTTATGAAACAATTAATATCGGTTATATCAAGCTGTCGAATTCAGAGCTAATACACATTTAATTGGATCAATTTTTTGTTCAACAATAATATAATAATTGACTCTGTATAAAAATGATTTATTATAATCATTTTTATAAATTAACGAGGATAACGATTAAAACTCCATGAAAAAAATTCAAAATTCTACTCGTGACTCTTCATCAAAAATAAATCCTTATCAACTACATATAAGATTAAACATTCTTGACTTTTTGCGAATCAAAATCCTCAACTAATTAAAAAGTCTTCCAAGGTCGTGGATAATTTTATATAATTTTATAAAATTTTATTCATAATTCTATATGAACTCTATATTAAATTATGTATAAATTCTATATAATTCTATATAATGTTATATAATAATTAATCTCTTGCATGCATGCTTTTCTGGCATGAAATCGATCACTTTGTCATAATCAACCTGTTCAGGTGTATTCTCGCATCGTTCACACGTGACATGGCTCCGATACCTATGATTAAAAAATCTCGATGATTAATAGATTTTCAAGTCTGCACACCGAGAGAAAGGATTTTTTGAACCAAGCAAATATATTTAGTTGAGGCATATTTGTTTCGATTGAGTATTCCTCATTTGACTTGAACATCGCGTGTTTATTCCAACCTTTTCGGTGCAGTTGGTTTGACCAAATAATTCAGTCAAATAAAATTGTTGATCGGACTGAACCTTCGCTTGTTTCAATTGAAGTTTCAGTCGATTTCAGGGGATTGAGTTAACTGATTACGGATTTTATTACAACGTATATTTAGTTCTCATAAGTCAATTTCTGTTGACTGGAATATAATATTCATTCAAACTAAATAAAAGTATGAATTCAACTGACAATCTCATGTTTCGACATGAACCACATATTTTGTTGATCGAATTATAGGTATTGATTGACGTAATCGAATGCTTGATTTGTACAAATTATGTCAACGAGTAATACGAACGCAACGTGTTGTTGTTCCAAACAAATGTTGGATTCATAATACAAAATTTTGTATTGCTCTGAATGTATCGGATGATTTTTATAGATATTATTACGTATTCATTTTAAGCGTTACAGTGAGTCAGAACTCTTGGAACTCTAGGAAAGAAATTAAATTGAGAAGATATTTGGAACTCGGATGTTCAGTCTAGATATCTTAGCTGCATTGGAATGCTGATAATATTGAGACAGATGCTAAGTTCGAAAGAAATAGAACAAAGTGATTACTTATTTCAATAAATAGTTTGGCGTAGTCGGTAGAGCGTGCGACTAGTAATGCGAGCGAATGCGTGCGTCCCGGATCGAATCCCGGCCGAAATAATGCGATGTTTTTCTAATCTAAAAATCCTTACTTTGTATTAATATGCGGTTGATTACAATTAGTCGGTGTTGTTCAACGCATCATACATTGTAATAAATTCATTATAACAATCTGAATTTATTTTATAACGTTCGACCTAGATCCCTATCTGACATTTTTTACATTGCTATTAGTCATTCCAATTCAATATTTTGTTAATATAACAGCACGAATTATCACAAGGAATGGATACGTTGTGTTACTGACTGAACACTCTGTTAAATCAAGCATTTATGTCGCCAAAATGATGCTTCCATTACTTGGTTCAACTGGATATTGAGTTCCGGCAACTATTTTATACAACTAAACAGTTTGTTTCAATTAACACAACATTCACTTCCCCATATTTGATCGCCGCATTTTGCTCAGTCAAATGATTATCATTTGCTCCAACAAATCCTTTCTCTCGGTACAGTCATTGTACAACTACAGGTAAAACATATGACGACAACGAAAACGAATAGGAGATTAAAAAAAAAAAAAAAAAAAATACATTTGCCACGGCGTGATCACCGTTGAGACCCGTTCAATATATCGGAGTAATCTCTAGTTTCTTTTGTCTTTCCTCACTCTATACAGGTACTTATTCGCTTACATATAGAAATACGACAGAACGCGAATATATAAATATGTCATCAGATTAGGCTGACTGAGCTGGAATTGTTTCTACGTGGACATGAGTATTATCCCTACTCTATTTGCGCGTATAGTAGTCTTTGCTGCACGTGAACAAATCAGTGTGAATTTAGACATCATATGGTGAATGATAAGAACGTCTCCGAGATGAATGGTAAGTCGAATCTATTCCTCATCAAATAATCGAGAAAAATTTCACACACCTATAGGGTTCGAAATAAGTACTTTCAATTCAGTTGCAGATTGACTTTTTTTACACCTCAATAGTATAGTAGGCAACCGGAGCTTTTTTAGAATTTGTTTCTGAACATTCTCAAATAAATGTTCGTCGAGTAATAAATTGATTTGGAGGTGTGTTGAATTCCACAAAGAACGCTGTACATCGGTTCCTTTACCATATGATTAAGTTGACACAAATTGACACAAAATGCCTACGACGCTGTAGTTGGCCGTAGGTTTCAGTCGAATATTTGAAACGTCTCGTTTGGAACATTGCTTCCACATTTATACAACACATTAAATTACAAAACAGACATAATTTATGACGAAACGTTTATTCCGTAAACATGTAGATAACTCCTCTGAAATGAAAAATGTTCTACTTTAGCGATGTCCCACATGGAACATTTCATTCGTAACCGTTTTCTTACATGGATGTAACGTTCACATTCGAACATTGTTATCGAATAATTTTGCATCCTTAAGGGGGACCACTAGTGTGAAATTTTTCAAAAATCGATTTTTCATTTATTTGATGTTTCGATAGTCTATACCTTTCAAAATGACATATACTAAAATTTCAAGTACACATCTCAAATAGTTTTTGAGTTACAGCCATCATTTATAACCATGAAATCAGTAACTTTAGCTTTGAACGCGTTTTTCTGGAAACTACATTTTTCAAATTTGCTGCAGTTGTAACTCGAAGACAAATCATCCGATCGATTTGATTCTTATTGCAGCTTCTTTTATAAATGTTTCTCCGTACCATGAACCTCCAGTTTTCCGATCGAATGAAAAATGTAATTTTGGCAGGCCAAAAATCATCAAATTTTCGCGCAAAATTTGAACTTTTTTTTTAAAACTCCGCCATTTTGTTAAATTTCAATTTTTTTCAAAACCCGAGGTTGATGGTACGGGAAATACCTTCTAGTTTCATAAACTTTTTGGTTTTTTAGATTTCAGGCACTGTGAAGGTCTGCATCACTGCAGCAGTGGGGGTACTTTTTTTTTATGAGCCTTGGGAGATTGCGGATAACTCCCTCAATTTTCAATTTTTAATTCTAAAAATTTTATGAGAGATTTAGTATATATCTACAAATATATACTTAAAACATTAAAACATTCCATGCAGTAGTTTTCTTTAAAAAAATTACCAAAAATCACCTTTTTTTCAGGCGGTCACACTAGTGGTCCCCCTTAATGGAAAATCGCACGGATGATTTGGTAATAAAATATTATTGTGATAACGTTTCCTTAACAACCTTAAGTCATGCAACGTTATGAGTGTTACATTGAAAACTATCATTAATAATGACAGAATGTTATCAAGTCAATTAAAAGAAACACATTCGGTAAAGAATGTGGTCTGACTCGGGAGCTGAGAGTGTCACGGTGAATTGGCGATGCATACTTCAAGTCAACTGCGCATAGATTTACTGGCGAGAGACAAGCAGGCTTTGCAGCATCTATCGGTATGAGGCAGTATTAATCACTGGGGCACTGACGTCGTTCAAATGTTCCTCATCAAACGTTGACGAATCGTTGAAAGTGGAATGTTTCAGCAACATTATGTGCACAGCAATCTTGTAATTATGTTGAACATTGCGTAATATGTTTTTACCTTTATGTATCATGTGAAACATTTGCAGAAGATGGCAATAAGAGAAGTGTGGCAACATTTTATGTTCACAACTAAACGTGTAGGTGACGTATAAAACGTTACATTCGTTACAAAGAGGATTTTTCAGCAATACCATACGTAAAATAGCGTATAATATCTTTCCAATGTATTCTACTTCATTAGGATGGAAAGTAAATGTTTCACTCAAAACATTGATAAAACGTTTGAACATGAGATTTCGGTAACATCGCGTACGTAACGTTTTGGTAACGTTATACTCGATGGTGCTAACTAAACGTAGGAAATGAAATATTGACAGAACGTTGACACTAGAATGTTTCGCAGGCCCGGATTAACCATAAGGCTAATAAGGCTATAGCCTTAGGCCCTCGAAATTTGCGGCCCTTCAATTTTCAAAATTCAATCTTTCCAAATAGGATTTAATTTTTCTTAAATTATACTGTGAACATTCAATTGTAATCTACAAAGAGTTGTCTGAATTTAGTTTATTTTTCCGTCGCCGCTTTTTAAATTTCATCTATTGAATCTACATTCGGCCTTTTTTGCAGAGTAGCCTTAGGTATCGCGACTACTTAATCCGGGCCTGATGTTTCGGTAACATCGCGAACGTAACGTAACGTTTTACTTTGCTACGCCATATTTGTAATTTTGAAAAACTTTTATGTTTTAAATGTGTTGTAAATTCACAATCATTTTTAACAGTGTGACGTATGCGACCGATTTTAAATATTTTTCGATGACCAAAATCCAACGTTTATGCGTGTAGAACATTTCGGAAATGTTTTGAAACGTTTCTTCAGTGATCTCACAAATTTACTTCAAGACTGCCAAGATGCGATGTTTTTGATGTGGTCCATAGATGTTGCAAGCATGATATTACGTCAAAACGTTTGCGAATCATCTCTTGAACGTTGATCACGGAAGGTTGCGATTAGGCAAAACTTCTGACCAAATGTAACGTCACCTCAATGTGTCATCTTTAGCGTCACATGGCAAGAAAAACTTTCGGGCGAACAAAATTCAATTACCTGCAATTCGAAGCTCACTAAATTTACTCCAGAATCTATAACTGTAACTATTATATCAATATGAGAATGATTATTAGCAATATGCCACATTTTACCCATCAACCGAATTATTCGTTAACTATTAACGAATATTCATTTGTTCGTATCCAACTCTGCCCTTCGTTAATAGTTAACGAGCCTAATTAATAATAACTGAACCTTTCTATCAGTGTGGCTATGTTTCGTAAAATATTTATTCGAGTATGCATTCGATTTTTTTAACAGCGTACAGAGGGACGAGGGCCGGCAACAGCGTCAGAGAGTGGCGGCGAAGGCAGTACAGGGAGCGGTCACGGAAGGAGGCCGTGGCCGACACATTTGCCATTTTTTTTTTTTTTTTAATCAATAATGAAAAAATAAATAAATAAAGTATCGTGAGAACCGGTGTTATTATTACTGTCCCTATACAATACTTTTTTTTTCTAATCTGAAAAACTCATGAATCAACTCTGGAACGATCTCGCGATAAAAAAAAAACATCATCAAATCATATAGATAACATCAAAGTCCGAAGTCAAGTAGCATGACAGTAAAAAACACGCAGCATGTACAGTCAAGCTATAACGTGCTCTGAAAATAAATCGTGACATTCGTACAAATAATAATGATAATAACAACAATGACAATAACAATAATCATAAGAATAAGAACAACGATAACAACGACAACAACAATGTCGTGGACACACATGATGAGACATATTATATTCTGAAAAATTTCGGGGACAGACGGGACAAAATTTCGTACTTTAATATTATAGATTTTGCTACTGGAAATTTAGGAAATCTATCCCGGGTAGAAATTATTCCAGGCTGCCCTGGATAATTGCAAGGCCCTTAAGTGGCATGTCCCGTCGGTCGGGAATCTGCCTAGCGGGAAATGCCCTTTCATGGCCCTTTTACGTCTGACGTGACAATTTTTAAATTCCAGGCCTTCACGGAAGGGCCCTGTAAAGCCCTGTCCAGACAGAAGTGAAGCTGCAATGAACCGAATTTGCGCGATTGCGAATGAAAAAGTTTTGAGCTATTCGAAATAGAACCCGTGTATACTGATAGAAGAATTTCTTGACTGTTAATAAATACATTTATTTGTAAACAATTTTTTAATTTTTCAAATATAATTGAATATTTTATAACATTCAACAAATCAATCTTGTGTACAATAAATATTAATTTGTGAGAAATCTACAATTTTAACAGCTAACAAATATTTATTGCATCTAACAGTTTCGTGAAGACCGCTCATAAACACACGCCATAACTTCAAACACCAATAAGAGGTTAAAATAGACGTACACCTCCAAACTGGTGTTATTGCATGATGTAATCATAATACTATTAAGTAAATTGTTTTTTTTTTTTCCCTGATGGCCCCTTGGGACCTACACAGGACAGAATCCGGACAAATGTCGCGGACGTCCTCAGGACGTCCTAGTGTGTCATTTTAGGATGGCTCGAAGACAGAATAAGGACATTGTGAATTCATGATGAGATGCGCCCCGGACATCCGCAAGACGTCCTAATCATGTCCTCTGGATGCATCCCCACATTTTTCTCCTGTTTTGGAGACCGAGGGCGGACATTTTTGAGACACATGATTAGAATATCAGGACGTCCGCGGGACGTTTTCAATATGTCCTCAGGATGTCTTGTCGCATTCTTCGATGGGTTTGGGGACACGCGGGGGACATGTATAAGACACATGATTAGAATATCAGGTCGTAAAATTGCTGGTTACAAAACATATTGCTGGTTCTTCAAGACATCACTAAAGACAATCGAATTCACGCGAAGCCATCAGGACATCCGTCGGACCTCATCCTTAGCCCTTTTTCGTGAAAGGCGTTTCTCCCATTTTGCAGTTACCCGAGAAGGAAAGCAGAAAATAGCGTCAAATGAATGGAGTGAATGAAAGGGCGCGTAAGAAGCCTGTCGAACACGTAATGACATTTGACTGTACTACCCTGAGGCGAGATCACAGTGACCTGGGGACAGCATCAACCTTGAGTTGTAAATGACCGCAGGACATGAATAAGAATAATCAAATGTCTCGGAGACACGGCCAGGACATCGCTGAGTCTTTGAGACACTACTAAGCGCACGTGAACTTGTGCGAAGCTATTCGGACATCCGTCGGACCCCATCCTTACGTTGTGAATGACCGCAAGACATGAGTAACAACGGTCAATTTCTCGGAGACGTGGCTAGAAACATTGCCGGGTCTTCAAGACATCACTGAAGACACTCAAATTTGCGCAAAGTCATCAGGACGTCCGTTGGGCCCCAACCTTGAGTTGCGAATGATCGCGGGACATGAGTAAGGACTTTAAAATGTTTCGAGAACTTGCCGGAGACATCTTTGAGTCTTTAAGACACCACTGAGAACATTTAAATTTGTACGAAAAAATCCGGACGTCCTTCGGACCGCAGCATTATACCGTGAATGACTGTGGGACATGAGTAAGGACAGTGAAATGTTTTGGGGACATAGCCAGAGACACTGCCGGATCCTCAGGACACCACTAAGGACACTCGAATTCGGACAAATAGTTCGGGACGTCCTCCGGACCTCGTTATCCAATCGAGGATGACCGGAGGACCTGGGTGAGGACAGTAGAATGTCTCAAGGACATGGTAATGGACGCTATTTGGTTCTCGGGACACTACTCAAGACGCTCATAAGTCTTCAAGACACCATTGCAGACGGCTAAATGTCTGGCGGACATAGATAGAGACACGTAAATGTCCTCTGGACATGCGCAGGACGGGATTCCGGACAAAATTCATGTCCGCAGGGGCCATCAGGGTTTCTTTTCTTTTTTTTTATGATCAGAGTAATATTGAGTCTACAGATAATAATTATTTGAGGTTCTAAAATCCTCATCAATTAAATTCACTTTAAACGTTGATTATAACTAGCAAAAATTAGCAACACCGAAAATCTGAACAACAGACACCGCATAGACACACTACAGTTTTTTTTACAGTGCTTTATTATCAATTATTATGATTATTTGACTTTTTTTGTAATGAAAGTATAAACATAATATTCGAGGTTATGAAAACTGTCAATCGTAGAATTTCTGCGTTCACGTTTTGTTTTCCAGACGTCTGAATGAATATTTGTTAACTATTAACAAATATTTATCAACAGTTATTTTTACGGTCAGTTCAACACTGTTTTAGTTCATAGGACAAAAGAATTTGACAAGTAGGAGAGTGTTGGGTTATATGTCATATGGTAGTTTAGCGTAGTGGATAGGGCGTGCGACTGGTAATCGAGCGGACGTGGGTTCAAGTCCCGGCGGGGACGATAAATGCGGCGGTTTTTTCAGTGAATGTATAATATAATTTCATCGATATGATAGGGTCAACTGACGAAAAAATATGTCAATTTTCTTGTCTTTTTTTTCTCTACCATAATTACTTTTTAATATCATGAAAATAAATTAGGGGCTACTACAAAAACTAGTAATAATAAAACCTTCCAAAGCCGTGTGTGGGCATTGGCAGGTTTCTCTGGTTTTATCAGGAGGGCCACGCAAGAACCTCGAAAGGCCCCCAGAACAGGGCCATCAATGCATGAGCGTTACATGCCGGAACGGCTCTTGCTAGACTGCCCTGGAAGGCCCGGCAAAACAAGCGTGGCAATCTAGCGAGGGCCGTGAATGTCCCCTGGAATAATTTCTACCCGGGATACTGTCGTATTTGCTAGTATTTTTACAATTTACAACACAGCAGCTCCAGTTGCTCATTGCATTGTTTTTAACTAAGGTATGTAAAAAAGAAAAATCAAAACTTACACGTGTATTTGACATGCCAAAATGACAAAATATCGCCCCAAAATGCTTGAATTATCCGTAGCTCGCGCTGGTATCGCTTTTGCTACCTCCACCATGACTTCGCACGGAGCGAATAACAATGAGATAAATTAATCTAATCTAAATCGCAGTTGTTTCGAGTGCCCCTCATTCTATGGTATTGATTGAACGAGCTATTTTAGTTACGTGGACATCAGATTGCGTATTGACGAAAAGATTATTGCATATTAATTATTCCAAGGGTATTACAAGGTAAGTAACTCTATAAAGAAAGCCAGTAGACAGAAGGCGACGCAACCGAAGTAAAAAATAAATATATCTCGGAATTTGTCAGTCGCCCGATTCTCGTAATACTCTTCCAACATCTGTTGCATTAATATCTTGTTAACGTCGAATTTTCCGATACCCCAATGATCCAAAAATCCGGCTTCTATCAAGTGTTGTATTATTTCATTTATCGGATTCTCAAGCTTCGATGCTCTTCTCACATATACTATAAAGTGATGTTTCAGCTCGCAACCGTCCAAAATGTCGAAATTTATAGATTTACCCGATTTTATCATGGTGTGTAGCTCATAATTTAACCACGTACGTGAGCCTAGGAATGCATTGTTGTCTTTATTCAGGAATAAGTGAAAATTATCGGGTATATCTTCATCGAACACGAATCGCTCCCGAGGCAGCACAAAATTTCTGCCTCTATCTGATTGCATATCATATACCATATAATCAAGACTTGAAGCTCGGACGGTGATATTTGCGTTGAAAATTCCTTTTACGTCACCGATCGCTGACGTACCTCTATTCGCCGTCAAAGTCGCAGCCAATGAACTTTTGTAAGCGGTTGTTATAACTGTTGAGTAGTACAAAAAAGCTAATAAAATGAATCGTCCGGTTGCAGAAGAGGATACATAGACTACGGGCATTCCTAGATGAATTGCAACCGCATCAAGGAGAATCGTGACGAATCCCTCCCGCGTCTGTTTACCTGAAAGCACAGCCGAATAGAATGTGGTAATGACAATCGATTTCTAATGATCTGTGTCTATGTCAGCAAACAGTACCATGTTGGAAAAATTACAGCTGTCGGTGCATACGATGCTTGGCTCACCTTTCTTCACCGAAATCACACGCAGATAGGCGTATCCGATCGCACAACTGATGACAAATGTCAACCCAACCAAGATCCACACTTGCCATCTGAACTCTACCCACACGATGTCGTTCGGCCGGATTATTCGACGTAGAACGCCCCAAGTTACACATTCCTCGACATACGGATACGAATATGAAATGTAACTTCTGGAAAACCTGAGTCGTGGGAGATTGCCGATGGCAATATCGGCATGTCCGAAGTTTGAATCTAGAAAAATTTTCAATTTTCCCAATTCTTCATCGCGCCACATCGGATTGATCACACTTATATTGAAGTTGAGTTTCTCAGCTAGCGTCAAGATCAGCAATCCTTCACGCCCACCTACTATGCTCGACGAACCGTCTTCGTTCTTGTTAATCATCATGTCTGGCTTGGAA